>JAFMSR010000012.1:11785053-12385053 GCA_022818135.1 Saxidomus purpurata
AGGAAACAAAATGTACTCGCTTAACTTAGCGAGACAGTTGCCCTTGTAAGACGCCGCTTTGTCCGCCCGTACGTCCATCCAGCATTCATATCCCCGCTATTTCTCAGCAATGTCTGGACATGCATATAACGACCAATTTTAATATAACTTCACACCGTTGGTACCTATACCCTACGCTAAAGTATATAATAGTAGAATGGAATAAGTGCTGGAAGCTAAAACAATAGAGACTTGTATAATAGTAGTGTGGTAAAAATGCTGGCAGTTGGAGCAGTTGAAAAGTGTATAACAGTAAAGTGGTGTAAATGTTGTCAGTTGGAACAGTAGAAAAGTGTATGACAGTAGTCTGGTATAAGTGTTGGTAGTTTAAACAGTACAAACGTTTGGTAGTTTAAACAGTACAAACGTGTATAACAGTAGAATGGTTAAAGTGCTGGCAGCTTAAACAGTAGAAAAGTGATTAACAATAGAGTGGTATAAGTTCTGGCAGTTAAAACAGTAGAAAAGTGTATAACAGTAGAGTGGTATAAGCGCTGGCGGTTAGAAACATAAAAGAAGTGTTTATCAGTAGAGTGGTATAAGTGCTGGTATCTCAAACAATAGAAAAGCGTATAAGAGTAGAGTGGTATAAGTGATGGCAGCTAAAACAGTAGAACATTGTATAACAGTAGAGTGGTGTAAGTGCTAGCAGCTGAAACAGTAGAAAAGTGTATAACAGTAGATTGGTGTAAGTGCTAGAAGCTGAAACAGTAGAAAAGTGTATTACAGTAAAAGTGTTATAAGTGCTGGCAGCTTAAACAGTAGAAAAGTGTATAACAGTAGAGTGGTATAAGTGCTGGCTGTTGGAACAGTAGAAAAGTGTATAACAGTAGAGTGGTATAAGTGCTGGCGTTTGAACAGTAGAAAAGTGTATAACAGTAGAGTGGTATAAGTGCTGGCAGCTTAAACAGTAGAAAAGTGTATTACATAGAAGGTATAAGTGCTGGCAGTTGGAACAGTAGAAAAGTGTATAACAGTAGAGTGGTATAAGTGCTGGTAGCTGGAACAGTAGAAAAGTGTATAACAGTAGAATGGTATAAAGTGCTGGCAGCTGGAACAGTAGAAAAGTGTATAACAGTAGATTGGTATAGGTGCTGGTAGCTGGAACAGTAGAAAAGTGTAATTAACAGTAGAGTGGTATAAGTGCTGGCAGCTTAAACAGTAGAAAAGTGTATAACAGTAGAGTGGTATAAGTGCTGGCAGTTTAAACAGTAGAAAAGTGTATTACAGTAGAATGGTTAAAGTGCTGGCAGCTTAAACAGTAGAAAAGTGTATTACAGTAGAATGGTATAAGTGCTGGCTAGTTTAAACAGTAGAAAAGTGTATAACAGTAGAGTGGTATAAGTGCTGGCAGTTTAAACAGTTAAAAAGTGTATTAACAGTAGAGTGGTATAAGTGCTGGCAGTTTAGAACAGTAGAAAAGTGTATTAACAGTACAGTGGTATAAGTGATGGCAGCTTAAACAGTAGAAAAGTGTATTAACAGTAGAGTGGTATAAGTGCTGGCTGTTGAAACAGTAGAAAAGTGTATAACAGTAGAGTGGTATAAGTGCTGGCAGCTGAAACAGTAGAAAAGTGTATAACAGTAGAGTGGTATAAGTGCTGGCAGCTGAAACAGTAGAAAAGTGTATAACAGTAGAATGGTTATAAGTGCTGGTAGCTTTAACAGTAGAAAAGTGTATAACAGTAGATTGGTATAGGTGCTGGTAGCTGGAACAGTAGAAAAGTGTATAACAGTAGAGTGGTATAAGTGCTGGCAGCTGAAACAGTAGAAAAAGTGTATAACAGTAGAGTGGTATAGGTGCTGGCAGCTTGAACAGTAGAAAAGTGTATTACAGTAGTGTTATAAGTGCTGGCAGTTAAAACAGTAGAAAAGTGTATAACAGTAGAGTGGTATAAGTGCTGGCAGCTGAAACAGAAGAAAAGTGTATAACAGTAGATTGGTATAGGTGTTGGCAGCTGAAACAGTAGAAAAGTGTATAACAGTAGATTGGTATAAGTGCTGGCAGTTGAAACAGTAGAAAAGTGTATTACAGTAGAATGGTTAAAGTGCTGGTAGCTGAAACAGTAGAAAAGTGTATAACAGTAGAGTGGTATAAGTGCTGGCAGCTGAAACAGTAGAAAAGTGTATAACAGTAGAGTGGTTAAAGTGCTGGCAGCTGAAACAGTAGAAAAGTGTATAACAGTAGAATGGTTAAAGTGCTGGTAGCTGAAACAGTAGAAAAGTGTATAACAGTAGATTGGTTTAGGTATTGGCAGCTGAAACAGTAGAAAAGTGTATTACAGTAGATTGGTATAGGTGTTGGCAGCTGAAACAGTAGAAAAGTGGTGTAATAACAGTAGAGTGTTATAAGTGCTGGCAGCTTAAACAGTAGAAAAGTGTATAACAGTAGAGTGGTATAAGTGCTGGCAGCTGAAACAGTAGAAAAGTGTATAACAGTAGAGTGGTATAAGTGCTGGCAGCTGAAACAGTAGAAAAGTGTATAACAGTAGAATGGTGTAAGTGCTGGCAGCTGAAACAGTAGCAAAGTGTATAACAGTAGAGTGGTGTAAGTGCTGGCAGCTGAAACAGTAGAAAAGTGTATAACAGTAGAATGGTTAAAGTGCTGGCAGCTGAAACAGTAGAAAAGTGTATAACAGTAGAGTGGTGTAAGTGCTGGCAGCTGAAACAGTAGAAAAGTGTATAACAGTAGAGTGGTATAAGTGCTGGCAGCTGAAACAGTAGAAAAGTGTATAACAGTAGACTGGTTTAGGT
This sequence comes from Saxidomus purpurata, assembly GCA_022818135.1. NCBI lineage: Eukaryota > Metazoa > Mollusca > Bivalvia > Venerida > Veneridae > Saxidomus > Saxidomus purpurata. Next base: position 11,787,847 of record JAFMSR010000012.1, read on the forward strand.
ATTGGCAGCTGAAACAGTAGAAAAGTGTATTACAGTAGATTGGTATAGGTGTTGGCAGCTGAAACAGTAGAAAAGTGTATAACAGTAGAGTGGTATAAGTGCTGGCAGCTGAAACAGTAGAAAAGTGTATAACAGTAGATTGGTTTAGGTGCTGGCAGCTGAAACAGTAGAAAAGTGTATAACAGTAGATTGGTGTAGGTGCTGGCAGCTGAAACAGTAGAAAAGTGTATAACAGTAGATTGGTATAGGTGCTGGCAGCTTGAACAGTAGAAAAGTGTATTACAGTAGATTGGTATAGGTGTTGGCAGCTTAAACAGTAGAAAAGTGTATAACAGTAGATTGGTATAGGTGTTGGCAGCTTAAACAGTAGAAAAGTGTATAACAGTAGATTGGTTTAGGTGTTGGCAGCTTAAACAGTAGAAAAGTGTATAACAGTAGATTGGTTTAGGTGTTGGCAGCTGAAACAGTAGAAAAGTGTATAACAGTAGATTGGTTTAGGTGCTGGTAGCTGGAACAGTAGAAAAGTGTATAACAGTAGATTGGTTTAGGTGTTGGCAGCTGAAACAGTAGAAAAGTGTATAACAGTAGAGTGGTTTAGGTGCTGGCAGCTGAAACAGTAGAAAAGTGTATTACAGTAGATTGGTATAGGTGTTGGCAGCTAACAGTAGAAAAGTGTATAACAGTAGAGTGGTGTAGGTGCTGGCAGCTGAAACAGTAGAAAAGTGTATAACAGTAGATTGGTTTAGGTGCTGGTAGCCTGAACAGTAGAAAAGTGTATAACAGTAGATTGGTGTAGGTGTTGGCAGCTGAAACAGTAGAAAAGTGTATTACAGTAGATTGGTATAGGTGTTGGCTGCTGAAACAGTAGAAAAGCATATAACAGTAGATTGGTGTAGGTGTTGGCAGCTGAAACAGTAGAAAAGTGTATAACAGTAGATTGGTTTAGGTGTTGGCAGCTGAAACAGTAGAAAAGTGTATAACAGTAGATTGGTTTAGGTGTTGGCAGCTGAAACAGTAGAAAAGTGTATTACAGTAGAGTGGTTTAGGTGTTGGCAGCTGAAACAGTAGAAAAGTGTATAACAGTAGACTGGTTTAGGTGCTGGCAGCTGAAACAGTAGAAAAGTGTATTACAGTAGATTGGTTTAGGTGTTGGCAGCTGAAACAGTAGAAAAGTGTATAACAGTAGATTGGTGTAGGTGTTGGCAGCTGAAACAGTAGAAAAGTGTATAACAGTAGATTGGTTTAGGTGTTGGCAGCTGAAACAGTAGAAAAGTGTATAACAGTAGATTGGTTTAGGTGCTGGTAGCTTAAACAGTAGAAAAGTGTATAACAGTAGATTGGTTTAGGTGCTGGTAGCTGGAACAGTAGAAAAGTGTATTACAGTAGATTGGTATAGGTGTTGGCAGCTGAAACAGTACAAAAGCGTATCACAGTAGAGTGGTGTAGGTGCTGGCAGCTGAAACAGTACAAAAGCGTATCACAGTAGAGTGGTATAATTGTTGGCAGCTAAAACAGTAGAAAAGTGTATTACAGTAGTGTGGTATAAGTGCTGGCTGTCGGAACAGTAGAAAAGTGTTTTACAGTAGAGAGTTATAAGTGTTGGCAGCTAAAACAGTAGAAACGTGAATTACAGTAGAGTGGTGTAGGTGCTGGCTGCTGGAGCAGTAGATAAGTGTATTATAGTAGAGTGGTTTAAGGGCTGGCAGCTTAAACTGTAGGAAAGTGAAATTCAGTAGAGTGGTATAAATCCTGGCAGCTAAAACAGTACAAAAGTGTATACAGTAGAGTGCTAACGGTGCTGGCAGCTAAAACAGTAAAACAAGTGTATTACGGTACAGTGGTATCAGAGCTGGCAGCTAAAACAGTAGAAAAGTGTATAACAGTAGAGTGGTATTAGTGCTGGCAGTTGAAACAGTAGAAAAGTGTATTACAGTAGAGTGGTATAGGTGCTGGCAGCTGAAACAGTAGAAAAGTGTATTACAGTAGATTGGTTTAGGTGTTGGCAGCTGAAACAGTAGAAAAGTGTATAACAGTAGATTGGTTTAGGTGCTGGTAGCTTGAACAGTAGAAAAGTGTATAACAGTAGATTGGTTTAGGTGCTGGTAGCTTGAACAGTAGAAAAGTGTATAACAGTAAATTGGTATAGGTGTTGGCAGCTGAAACAGTACAAAAGTGTATAACAGTAGAGTGGTATAAGTGTTGGCAGCTGAAACAGTAGAAAAGTGTAAAACAGTAGATTGGTTTAGGTGCTGGTAGCTGGAACAGTAGAAAAGTGTATTACAGTAGATTGGTATAGGTGTTGGCAGCTGAAACAGTACAAAAGCGTATCACAGTAGAGTGGTGTATGTGCTGGCAGCTGAAACAGTACAAAAGCGTATCACAGTAGAGTGGTATAAGTGTTGGCAGCTAAAACAGTAGAAAAGTGTATTACAGTAGTGTGGTTTAAGTGCTGGCTGTCGGAACAGTAGAAAAGTGTATTACAGTAGAGAGTTATAAGTGTTGGCAGCTAAAACAGTAGAAAAGTGAATTACAGTAGAGTGGTATAGGTGCTGGCTGATGGAGTAGTAGATAAGTGTATTATAGTAGAGTGGTTTAAGGGCTGGCAGCTTAAACTGTAGATCTCACATTATATGCTGTATATGCAATTTCTTTATATGCTGTGCTTCTAGCATTATATGCGGTAGTAATTTCGTCATAATATGCAGTAGTTTCGTCGTTATAATAGTTAGGATATTTCCGAACGATACCGTAAATTGCCGGATTATTACGAATCCGGATGTTTCACACGAGTAATTATTGTGCACCGAGACAGTTTAAACTAATTTCTAATTTTACCCTCCATATAAATTAATTAAAAAAGTTATGTGTTCCATATATGTATAGCTAAATTTGACATTGAAATGTGTTTCATGGATATGAACCAATTACTCTATGAAAAAGTTCCAACAAATATAACTTTTTTAAAAATTAGGAGCGGTGTTGTAGAAGTTTAGGTATCTGCCGCTCATCCCAGAGGTTGCGATTTCGAGACCCGCCAAGGTCACGACCGTACCTCCTAACATGACACCAGTACTGGTTTTTCCAGGAAGTGGACTCGAGAGTGACTCGATAAGCTAAAAGCTTTCTTCGCAATCGAGCTAAAATAAGTTAGTATAGTATAAAACATTGAATTTATAACGTTTTTTCAAACAACGACATATTCAAGTAAATTTAAATACATCTTTTGGCCACTTACAAGAAAATTTTAATTAAAAATACCCCCACACTTAAAATAGCTAGTTGCTCCTCCTCCGCACACCCACCCCCGACATTTTTTCCTGGAAAAGCCCTTTGTATACTTTTAGCCAATACATACAGGCGCGTAGGAAGGGTATGGCAGATGTGGATCCACTAAATGGGCGAGGGGTTCGGGTGCTACCTAGGGCAGAAGACAGAGATTGAAAGGGGACCCAGGGGGCGAAGCCCCCGGCAAAAAATGCTTTGGGAAATTGAGCAAAAATTTAAATACTAGATCTAGATCTAAATGTATAGGCTACTTGCCAGGGCCCCCTGGCAAAGCCCTGGTAGGAGACAGTGAGTTAAGTCCCCCGCCAAAAAAATGGTTTTGGGGAATTTAAACGAGACTTTCAAGCTGTTTAAAGTATTATATGCTAATTATCATTGAATACAAAAAGAATACTAGTACTAACACATTAACACTAACAATACAAACTTGTCACAACTTGTCAGCGTTTATGAAGTAGATTTTACTCAGAGAAATCCCAAGAGCTAGACTAACTGAAGTTCATTTTTATCTGTGCTCTAACTTGGTGTTACTAAGTGTCTTTCTGAAATTAGACCTACGTCAGACTTGCATCCACGTTGGAGCATTGTTAGTTATCCTAACAGCTTGATATAATCATACTTGACCGTATGATCTTTCTACCTGAATTTGAGCTAGTTCGTCTTAGTTGAGGAGCATAGCTAGACCAGAAAAGGCACCATATTTGATACCAAATGCTCTGTCGGCCGTAGCTGTAGATATGGGCCTTGTAGGAAGTAAAAGGGACACGTAAATATTTTGATAAAGGTCCCTGTTTGCGAGATTTACAGCTTTGAGAAAGATGGAAGGCTTATCATCGGTAAGAGACCATCTTTCCAATTAACCTGGAGGTCATGACTGATATCTGGCTCTATTTCTGCCATCAGGTTCTTAGTATATCAGCCATTGTGCCAGGAAGCGGTCATGCGCAGTTAGAAGGCACTCTCATTTTTTATTATATACTTTCATATTGCCCCGTTCACTTTGCCTTAGAGAGTTCGTTCAGTATTCTACGGCACTGCACGTTGGTAAGGAATGATACTGAACGTTGGCAAGTCAAGGGAGGGGGGTCCTAGCGATCAGCTGTACAGACTATTTTATTTGTTTGCAAACATCGTTTTAATGAGGTTTCTATGTCACGAAGTTCGACAGTTTTTTACAATTAAATAAGCTACGGTCTGAAAATAAAAAAAGAAACTTTAATCATTTTCAAGTAGACGTAAAAGAGTTTCATTTTTTAAAAGGTTCGAATTTTTTAGGGCACGCAATACCAGTTCTGGTTACGAAAGTTACTGGTACGTAGTTCAGCCAAGTATTGATAAACAAAAGGAATGATGTTTTGCATGTAGTCATAAGAAAGAAAAAGCATTTTTAGGAACGTACATCAAGTTGATTTATTCACATTTCAAAGTACAAACCTGCATCCGTAGGAAAATTCTTGCGTTTTTCAAAACAAGATGACGGACGGCAACTGAAATTTCTTACTGTACAATTGGCGTCAACGTTTCTCCTAATAAATGACGTCACGTATAAACAACAATATCGAGTCTATTAATACGCAATAAAGAAAATGTACATGGTCAAATAGTACGCTAGTTGTCTCAGAAACTTCAAGATTCATTTATTGTTTTTTGCTAACAGAATGTCTTTTTTGTTCATATTCAATATGAAAGTATATAATAAAAAGGTTATTGAACTTGTATGGCGAAATATTACTTGGAACTCGTTGATTTGGCGGGAACAACTCGCAAGCTCGTTGTTCCCGCCAAATCAACTCGTTCCAAGTAATATATCGCCATACAAGTTCAATAACCTATATTATCGACTAGCCTGCACCCGGAAAATATACGATGAATACTTTACACTAGAAGCATCATCATTCAGGCAAGTGAAAAGGTCTGAATTGAATTTAGAATTTGAAATTAATAAAGATCATGGACGAATATATTAATCCAGTCTAGATGTTACGGTTTTAAACAATAAAATTTTAATTTAAAAAATTGTATATCTCTGAAAATAATGTGGATTCACCTGCGTACCTGCGTATAGGTAGCTACGCGCCTGACATATAGGATATGTCATTTGTTATTTTATGTAAGTCACATAGATCAGTCATTAGAATGGAAAACACACGTAAACGCAGTGTATAGTAAAGTTAGCGCTAAAATTAGTTTATTTAAACGAATATCTAAATATCTGACATTGGACATGAAGAAGTTATTTTACAACGCATATATTATGCCAATTTTTGACTACTGTTGCACTTTATGGTCAACTTGCAACCAGTCAAGCAAATATAAACTTGCTAAACTCCAGAAAAGAGCCGCACGACTAATACTATGCGTACCATACAAAATACCTTCAAACCATATGTTTAAACAATTATCTTGGTTGCCAATCCGGGTGAGATTTACATATCACATTGCTATTCAAGTTTACAAGGCCATTAATAGGCTAGTTCCTGAATATTACTGCAAACTTATCACGGTTTCTGAAAATAAAAGATATCCCTTGCGATCACATGATCAAAAACAGTTAACCTGTAGGAAACCACAAACTCAATATCTTAAGAAAACATTTGGTTACTTAGGAATGGCTGTATGGAATGCATTACCACTGCAAATAAAAGATTCAAACTTGCCCTACATAACTTACTTTTGTCAAATTTATACGATGATATCCCATCGTTGACAGTGCATGAGTCATTACTATAAATGAATAAAAAAATATATATATACTACTCAGTAAATGATTGATTGTATAATATAATAATGAAGTTCTGCTCAATATTTTAGTGTGTATGCGAGTGTACGCGTGTGTGCGTGCGTGCGTGCATGTGTTGTGTTAGTTTTTCTCAATTGTGTATTATTATTGTTAATAGAAGGCCTCATGGTAGATAAGAAATATGTTGCTTTATGTACATATGCTTAATGAGCTAGCTTCTTTAAATAAAGAGATTATTATTATTATTATTATTAAGCTTTTATTAAACTAGTTCAGGAAAATGTTATTTCAGTCTTACAAGTGTAAGAACATATTCATGCCTCTTTTATTAAAGTTTGTATGAAATAACGTTTGTCTGATTCTTGCATTCAACACTCGGTGCACACTATTTACTCGTGTGAAACATCCGGATTCGTTATAATCCGGCAATTTACGATATCGTTCGGAAATATCCTAACGACGAAACTACCGCATATAATGACGAAACTATCACATATAAAGAAATTACTACCGCATATAATGCTAGAAGCACAGCATATAAAGAAATCGCATTTACAGCATATAATGTGAGATCTACAGTGTATATTAACGAAAGTACGATATATAATGTGATTTGCACTGCATATAAGGACAAAAGCACCACACATAATGCACACAGTGACTACCACATATATTTATGTTTGCACATCATATAATGTAAAAAGCACCACGTATAACGTTTTATCTACTACACACAATGACAAATCTACTGCATATATTGGTGTTTGTACCGCACACGAATTCAAATTCACTGCATATAAAGACAGTATCACCACATATAAGAAGAGTTGTACTACATATAAAAAAGAAAGTTAAGCATATAAAGTAACTTGTACCACGCATAATGAACTATCTATCACATATAATTAAATATCTACTGCATATGATAAAAGATCTACTGCATATAATGAAATATGTACCGCATATAAGCAAACAAGTCATGATAAGACGGTCATGGCGTTCCATAGAGAGGTGGATCTTTTGCATAGCCAGCTAAATGTATTGTGGGCGGAGCTAAAGTGCTTTCTGTTAAGAGCATAGTGATTTCAGTAATTAGTTTTAATAAAAAAGACGTTTATTTGAAAATCTGAACGATTCGATTGGTGGGCAAATGGTGTCAAGCACTACTGAGAGTTACAGCCATGAAAGATGTTTGTTTTTTCTTCAATTTTTAACTCTTTTTTACCCAATGTGATGAGATAAATAATATTCGACTCTGATACCCTATTGTTGTCTCGTACACAGTATTTACACGCACGGGAATATTGAGCAAATAATCACCTTGCATAGTTTTCACGATTATCTCGCCTATTTGAGCGTGTACATGTTCTTTTTTATTCACTTGACACTTTCCTGGGCTGAACACGCGGCGTCGTTTTTAAGGTAAATGTTTGTATTTTATTTATATATCTATTTATTTATTGACAGTAAACCACATGGAAAACTTTGAACCTGTTAGTAAAAATTATGCTCGTAATGGAGCTTACATGATAGACAAAGGAATTAGGGGCGGGAACCGCTGTGCATGGTGCAATTGTGGGGCGTTCGCCTCAGAGTTGGCGGGTCCAGGGTTCGATCCCCAACAGTGCCTATGTGTGTTAGTGTCCTTCGGCAAGACAGATAATTCCACATTGCCGCCTACTCGCTATCTATCATAGTTTGTTTGTGGCTTCTTCAATCTGGAGTGAGTCTCGAATCCTACGTTTGTGTAGGCTAGTAGCTAGAACCAGTGCAGCCTGTGGCAGTCAGCAGATTCGGTCCAAAGCTAGATTAAACTACCCTTTAATTTTTAGGGCGTCAGTAGATTTAGCTGCGACTTTTGTCAAAAAATTATTGAATGTGACAGGTATGTTTTTATTTCAAGAGTGAGCAATACAATGATATGCATGGATGATTGTGTGTTTTAAACAAAAAAAATAACAGATTAAAAATTTATTCACCACATCACTTGTTTGTTTACATAACTTACTCACTGATCTTGAAATAATTTATATATTTTAAATATATAAATTTAAATATATTTCGTTTTCGGTAGTGTCCTTAGACAAGGCACAAATTATTCATCATTGCCTCTCTCTCTCTCTCTTCGAGATAGATTCCATCTGGAATGAGTTTCGAGAGCGATTAATCTAAGTTGTAAGAACTTGTTTCGCAATCGAGAATCTTGAAAACTACATAATATCTTAATTCACTCACATACTTCTCTTTTAAATGACTTTTTAAATTAAGAATGAATGTTGAGTTGGTGCTTTCACCTGTCTTTAACAATAACACAGCACTTATATACATGAGTTCGTATTTTATCTAATTGAAAAATAATCTTTATCTGCAAAAATCCATAATTACCAGTGTAAATATTCCACTTATTATGTATAAAAACTAACTACCATTTCAAATTGATGATTACTTTAAGTATTGATATGCACTTACAAAGTTTGATGATTTTTTGACAAAAGTCGTAGCTAAATCTACTGAGGCCCTTATATTTAAAGGGTAGTTTAATCTAGCTTTGGACCGAACCTGGTCAGACCTTTAAACCCACCGAGCAAACCAGTTTATTACAATACTTTATATGATTCAATACTTTCCCTATGTACTTTTTGCAGCTCGGTTTTACCCATGTTTTAATATTTGATTCAAAAGCTCTACTAGTCGCTTACGTATTATGATGTTTCTACAGTTCATTTAGGACAATGTGACAGCGACACAGCAGGAGAGTCCAATATGTTATTGTGTAAATTCATCGGATAATGTAATTTAAATCTTCTGTTGCATGCCTGATCTACCTTTTTATACAATGGATTTAGGCCTTTATATATCTATATTACATCACTGTCATATTATCCTAAATGAATTGTCTCCTAGGTAACCGGCATTATTATCTAAAATGGTCCATCTTTCAATTAAGAGACAACGTTTTAAGAGGTGGTGACAGAAAATGTACTGGCTGAAAAGTGGAATCACTTGCTGCTAGCTTGGTATAACGATTATCATGGTGTACACTGGTCGCAAAGGCAGACACCTCTTCTGTCAGCTAGTAAGTTAAACTTTTTTAGAGGCAGACGCTAGCAGGAAAAAGGTTAAATTATTACTTTTGTTTTATTCTTAAGGCAGACACACTTTCTGCCAGCTTGTAAGTTAAAACATTTCAAAGGCAGACACACTTTCTGCCAGTTGGTAAGTTAACATATTTTAAAGGCAGACACTCTTTCTACCAGCTGGTAAGTTTAACCTTTTTGAAGGGAGACGTTAGTAGGATAAAGTTCAAATTACTACATCTGTTTTATTCTTTACTCATTGCATGTTCGAAAATATGTGTGTTTGACCGAAGATTTGTTTACAGGTTTAGCAGTTTGTTTGTAAAAGCCGACATTGTCTTGACGAAATGCCAGGATGTGCTTGATGATCATGGTCTACACCGATTGTAAAAGAAGACAAACTTTCCGTTGCTTTCCATGGGGTTGGTTTTAACATTGTTTCGTTTAACTGTAAATTAATAATGGTCTATACTAAACATTGCTCATTGAAAACTGCACTGCTTATATTAGTCCGCCTCCGTGGCCGAGCGGTAAAAGTCTTTGACTTTGGCTTGAAATCACTTGTAACCTCTCATAGATTGAGTTACACGGGTTCGAGCCTTGCTACCGATCATATCTCTTTGTGAGAAAGTGTTTAACGGAGGATAGGAGTCTGGTACAGTTTTTCTTAGGAAAGATAGATGTAAAATGCCCGTCTTTTAAGATGTTTAAAATACGGTTGAAACGACTTTTATCATACTCTTAGCGGGGTATTGTATCTCGGTTGTATCTATGTAATTTGATTGAATGCATGTACATGTTTACAGGTGTAGGTAGAGAATATGCGTTTGTAAATTTTGAAACAAAATTATGGTGCTGATTCAGCCGACTGCCCTCGACGATATGAATGTGTCTACATTGGTCCTGAAGGCAGACTCGCTCACCGCAATCTGGTAAGTTAAAACATAATCTATTTCGCGTTGGTATTGCTAAGGGTCCACACTGGTCGTAGAGGCAAACCGACTTACAGCCAGCGGGAGAAATTTGGTTACATTTTGAATACATCCCTACATGTGTTATGTGTGCATACATCTTTAATTGAATACACATTTTCATGTTCAGCATATTCGATTATAGAACTGGTGGTGCTGATTAAGCCGATTTATCCCCGATGACATGCACGTGCATGATGATCATGGTCCACACTGATTGAACCAGCCGACTGCCCCCGACGGTGATCCTAGTCTACACTGGTCGTGAAGGCAGACTCGTTGTTGATAAGGTAAACTTCTTGCCTGTAAATTACCACAATGCTGCCTTTATCACATGTTCTGTGTTCCATCTTTTATTGTTTACATTCTGTTTTCATATTTATCTAGTTTGCCTTATAAATAGAAACTATAATGACGACAGTTTTTTCATTTCCCTTTATTTTTTGTGTGTCATACCAATTTTCTCTTTAACTAATAATGTAATAGCATCCTTCTCAAAGATCAATGTGCCGACTGATCATGATCTACACTGGTCACGATGGAAGACTCACTGACCGCCACAAGGTTTGTTTAAAGTTACATTACTCTTCAAAATGTTCAAACTGAATTACGGTAAGGAACAAATCTTTAAACTTAATAGATTTGTTGAAGATATGCCGAGTTATCTCTTATATTGACAGATACAATGTATAAATGAAACTATACGAAAAGCGTGGAATTTTAATTTTTAACTAAGTCAATACTGATAATAGATAATCATATAACTTCTGTTAAAACTATAACAATCTTCATTATTTTAGGATTATAGATAAGTAATTAATGTCCTATGGAAGGCGGTAATATCTTGTTATATCACCTGAGTTTTTAACTACAGAACAAATGCGTAGGCGTTCGATAGTACATACAATCATGTTTATAGACTGATAGACATGCAGCAAATATGCTCCTATGTTACAGATTACGGATGGTTAGTGCTTGGTGATGTCGTGGAAATGGTGTTGCTATGTCAATTAAATGGAAAAGAACCACGTTGCAAATGTAGTTCAATGTAAGTAAATGATGTATTATGTTTTCGATTCAGATGAACAATTCCTTACAAATATCAATAACATTAACTGTCATTTACTACTCTAGACAACTCCTGTGGGCTCTGACTAGTAATAGCGCAAACAGAAGAAAGTACGGACGTCCCTGTCAAATTTCGCTATCGGGATTTAAACCTGCAACACTTTACCACTTCATTACGACACCATATAGAGTAGGTACCGGGTTTAGTCTGGTACCGGGTTTAGTCTGGTACCCAACTGCGCATTACACGTAGAAGTAGGAGGCAATCTAGACAAGCACTGGCTTTTTTAAGTAAATATTTCTTACAGGTTTACCTGCTTTTCAGAAATAAATGATTGTTATTTAATATTGAACACGAATTTCTACACTGACTATGACAAAGTTACTTGTTCTCTTTCTTCAGTTTCCGATGTGACATGCTGTAACAGTTTCGTCGTCGCCGGACCTAGAAATTGTATTCAGCCAGTAGAAAGTTAAGACGATATTATAAACGTGCACAGTGCTTTGTGAAAACTTTGACGTCAGAAAAGCCTATGCCAGGAGCATCTAATCGAAGTGAGTAGAAAGATTTGTTGTACAATTTAAAAGATTCAAAGCAGTTTTGTCACGTTCAACTGACTGTAAAATGTTCCGCTTTACCATCTGTGAACTAGGTATTGTGTGAGTGTGCGTTCCTTTTTACACATGGCCTCCATTGAAAACACAAATACCCAGCAAATTTAGTAAATATCTATCCACCACCAAATGAAGCAAAAAGAACTGAAAATGACCGACTGGAAATTGTATTGAGGGGGATAATTTTAGCTTTATTGTCCGTCTATCCGTAAACTTTTCATTGAAAACTGAGGTATTATACTAAATATTTTGAAACGTTGGTTTAAACTGTTTCTGTATATGTTTTAGCTCGACTTTTCAAAGAAAATGGGAGCTATCCTACTCGCGTCGGCGTTGGTGTCACACCTTGATCAAGTTTTTCGTACCGCCTCACTTTATTTCAAAACCATTAGAGGTATGGCTTTGAAACTTACCATACTTGTTTACCATCATAATTTCCATATACAGACAAAGGTACATAACTATGTCAAGGTTTTTGTCAGAATAATGGCCTTTTTTTACTTAGAAAGTGTATAAAGTTTGGTTTAAAGTTTTTCTTACCACCACACTTTATTTCAAAACCATTAGAGGTATTGCTTTGAAACTTACCATACTTATTAATCATAATAATCTTTATCAACAGACAAGAGTACATAACTCTGTCAAGAGTACATAACTCTGTCAAGAGTACATAACTCTGTCAAGGTTTTTAACATAATTATGCCTCTTTTTGACTTAGAAAATACATTGAATAGGGGTAAACTCCACTAATAGACTTAACGCTTTGAGATATTGTTTTGAAACTTTGAATGCTTGTTTATATCAATACCCCCATCTGTAGGCAAGAGAAGGTTACTCTGTCAAGGATTTGTTTTAAAACTTAAGGGGGGTCACTGCTGAAATTCAAAAATAACAAGGAATTTTATTAACCCTATTTTTTATGGAGACTAACATATTGCTAGTTAATTTCTGGAAAAATAATGATGGGTCAATGAATTAACTTTTTCGCAATATTAATCTTAAGTAATACACTATAAGATAAGGCGTTTAATGCAAAATTAGCTAGAATTTGCGGTGTATGTTTCAGAATGGGTATCAGTTTTTAATTTCTTCTTATGTAGTATGTCATACTTAAGGATGAAAAACTAGAGATAGTGATATTTCTATCATCATCTGAATAGAAATTACGCTCCTTATTAGTACCCCACCCACTTTACTAAAATTCATTTTTTCAATTTTTGATAAATGAATATTTCATGATAAAGAAAAATAACAAGGTTTTTCAGATATTTTGCCTACAGTATGATTAAAACCTTTGTTTTAGAATGCAAAAATAAGAAATGGGGGTCAATGTGCATATAAGGAAGAAATTCAATAAAAACTGACAAAAATGTGTTTTTTAGATTTCGACGAGCCTTGAGATATGACGGCATAAGTCTGTAACAAAGAACTGTTAAGGAAACTAGTTATTGATTAATTTTGATATCCTTACAATTATTCTTGTAATACAGTTTGAATTAGGTAAATATCTTAAACGGTTATTGAGAAATGACTATTTTTGTAACCCTACCCCCATTTTGGCATTTGACAAAATTTGTCAATATAGTCTCAAAATCTGATGTCAAAATATTTTTTTCTCAAAAATGTTCAATTTTTTACACTAATATATTTCTATTGTACCTAAATTTTCTACTACACAATTGTTTTTTTCAGTTAACTCATCATTTTTGAAATATAACAAATGTAAATTTCCGGAAGTTCAATAATCCAAAACCTCACCAGTGACCTCCCCTTCCCCCCTTAAGGCCTTTTATCGACTTAGAATCTTGGTTAAGTTTTCGTACTAGACAACTTTTTTACTAAAGTGTTTGTGATATCGATTACTTGTTTACCATCTTGATTCCCAAACACAGGCAGTAGATTGTAACTCTGTCAAAGATTTCTTTTGAATTATGGCCCTTTTCAACTTTCATTCAAATTTCGAAATTTTCATTCTTGTCCACTTGTTGACTTTTCCATTTTAGATATGACTTTGAAAGTTGAAATACTTATGTTCCATTATGACGCCTGTCTGTAAGCAAGAGAAGATAACCCTGTGAAAATGTTTCTTGATTTGTACCTGGAAATTCCTAGTTAAAGTCTTGTGTGCAACTGGCACTGCCATGCACATAGTATCATTAACCACTTGAAGTATTAATCTAAAACTTTGCTGTATTATTTAGGGATATCAAAGAATTAAGTTTACTAACTCTTGTCTTAATATCTTGCTACTTGGCGCACTTGTTTATACACATCCTTGCTTTTTTCCTGACAATTCTTTGTTTATTGGCAAGTACTGAAAAAAGTCGAGCGCTCTGTCCTACTGACAGCTCTTGTTTTTCAGTTAATATAGTCATTTTGAAGTCCTTGTGAACCCCATAAACCTTAAATATAAATATTGTACAACCTTCTAAAACAACCTCATCACCTTTCCTAGTAAAATCAGTATTTTCCATCTATATACATTTAATTTAATACACATGAGTTAGTATTATAGTGTAGTGAGCAGAACAGCATGTTTCAGTGTAACTGTACATTCTGTAGCACATCGCTGCACCATTTTCAAGTTTGATACGAGACCCAGATGTTGATATTACTCATGCATGTACTTTAATATTGACCATTTTAACTAACACTTATTCTATAGAACAATAGAGACTTTGTAAAGCAGGCTTATCAGTATCTTAATTGCTTACTGTGTGGGAGTTATAAGTATGCATATATCCAATGTGTTCATGGGTTGTCGGTGTGTCTTCAAGTGCTACATGTAGACAATTAAGTACATGTACAACATAGAACTACATGTACAAATTAATATGTACAACCATTGTTATTATGATATATGAAAACAAGCAAAGATGAAAATTAAGTAAAATGGATAGTGTTCTGAGGAAAAGGAAGCGATAGATAGAATAAATAATAACGTCTCTTCAGTGCAACATGGTCATATCTCCTTCTTATTTAAGTAGGAGTTACAACCTTGTTGCACTGAAGGGACGAGATGTTAAATATACCATTTTCATATATCATCAAGTTGCCTCCAATAAAATCAAGAAAAGGTTGAAACGTTTACAGTCTATATCCGAGCAATGTTTTTCGTAACAAGCACACTAGGTATAAATGTAGTCTAAATTAGCTCAGTATTTATACCGGAAAAACACTGCTTTCATATGGACTGAGCTAATTAAAGGGTACCGGAAGTTAGAAAATTCGACTATGATATTTAAACGAGCCTGTCATTTTATTGCATTTCCGAAATGCGTTTAAATATGGTAAATTGCTTTCTAATAATTTACTTAATTTTTCATGGAAATAACGTGATTTCAAGCCGGTTAACGGAAATCGCCATTGATAGCTTCAGCCAAGTTGCGCCTACGCTAAATTAACCGGATGTGACGTCATAGTGCTAAACGTAAATTGCGGGAGTTGCAAGATCGATCGCTACAACTTCTGAAATTATTATACAAATTTTATACGGATGAAACGTATATTAAACCTGTTCATATTTATTGTTTCTTATTTCCATGTCTTAGCGATGTTATGTCAAGGTTTTTCATGCGAAACTAGATCTAGTTGCAAAAGTTTTTTCTCCTGTGTCTGTAAAAGCACGCCGAAAGTATCGGGTTGAAACTTTTGTCACAAAATATATTTTATTACAGGACATAAGTTAAGGCGCATATAGCTTTAGATCTATTTGTTTCCTTGATCATATCATTGTACAGATTATATACGGATGAAACGTACCCTGACAAGTTTTTCTTATCAAATTTGTGTAACTAGAAATATTGACCGTTATTCACTGGTCGAGAAAGAATAATAATCACTACCCTACACTCATAATTAACATTTAATAGTTTGGAGCTTACAACATAATGCGTCGATATATACCATTCACGCAAGAGTATTTAAATGACATTTTTCATGCGGTAGGTGCCTTGCATTGTATTGGTTTAACTCCAAATTTAGCCGCATTTTACTGCAATTACTTTATGTCCGTGAAGTTGGCGGCCTAGCGGCCTAGCGGCCTAGCGGCGTGAAGTTAGCGGCCCAGCGGCCTGGCGGCCTAGCGGCCTAGCGGCGTGAAGCTGGCGGCCTAGCGGCCTGGCGGCCTAGCGGCGTGAATTTGGCGGCCTGGCGGCCTAACGGCGTGAACTTAGCGGCCTAGCGGCCTGGCGGCCTAGCGGCGTGAACTTGGCGGCCCAGCGGCCTAGCGGCCTGATTTGATGGTCACTAAAATAAGTTCATTTTGCAAAGCAGAAACACGACTAAACATCTTTTTTTAACGAAAATATGGTATATTAGCTTTATTCAATGTCGCTCATTCTACGATAAAAAATATCACAGAAATACAATTTCGTTATAAGAAAATTGATTTCTTCTTCAAAATAACTCCCCAGCGGCCTGGCGGCCTGGCGGCCTGGCGGCCTAGCGGCCAAACGACTAAACATCTTTTTTTAACGAAAATATGGTATATTATCTTAATTCAATGTCGCTCATTATACGATAAAAAATATCACAGAAATACAATTTCGTTATAAGAAAATTGATTTCTTCTTCAAAATGACACCCCAGCGGCCTGGCGGCCTAGCGGCCTGGCGGCCTAGCGGCCTGGCGGCCTAGCGGCCAAACGACTAAAAATCTTTTTTTAACGAAAATATGGTCTATTATCTTAATTCAATGTCGCTCAATCTTCGATAAAAAATATCACAGAAATACAATTTCGTTATAAGAAAATTAATTTCTTCTTTAAAATAACACCCAGCGGCCTGGCGGCCTGGCGGCCTAGCGGCCTGGCGGCCTGGCGGCCTAGCGGCCAAACGACTAAACATCTTTTTTTAACGAAAATATGGTATATTAGCTTTATTCATATCGCTCATTCTACGATAAAAAATATCACAAAAATACAATTTCGTTATAAGAAAATTGATTTCTTCTTCAAAATAACACCCCAGCGGCCTGGCGGCCTGGCGGCCTGGCGGCCAAACGACTAAAAATCTATTTTTAACGAAAATATGGTCTATTATCTTAATTCAATTTCGCTCAATCTTCGATAAAAAATATCACAGAAATACAATTTCGTTATAAGAAAATTAATTTCTTCTTTAAAATAACACCCAGCGGCCTGGCGGCCTGGCGGCCTAGCGGCCTGGCGGCCTAGCGGCCAAACGACTAAACATCTTTTTTTAACGAAAATATGGTATATTAGCTTTATTCAATGTCGCTCATTCTACGATAAAAAATATCACAGAAATACAATTTCGTTATAAGAAAATTGATTTCTTCTTCAAAATAACACCCCAGCGGCCTGGCGGCCTGGCGGCCTAGCGGCCAAACGACTAAACATCTTTTTTTAACGAAAATATGGTCTATTATCTTAATTCAATGTCGCTCATTCTACGATAAAAAAATATCACAGAAATACAATTTCGTTATAAGAAAATTAATTTCTTCTTTAAAATAACACCCAGCGGCCTGGCGGCCTAGCGGCCTGGCGGCCTAGCGGCCTGGCGGCCTAGCGGCCAAACGACTAAACATCTTTTTTTAACGAAAATATGGTATATTAGCTTTATTCAATGTCGCTCATTCTACGATAAAAAATATCTCAGAAATACAATTTCGTTATAAGAAAATTGATTTCTTCTTCAAAATAACAACCCAGCGGCCTTGCGGCCTGGCGGCTTAGCGGCCTGGCGGCCAAACGACTAAAAATCTTTTTTTAACGAAAATATGGTCTATTATCTTAATTCAATTTCGCTCAATCTTCGATAAAAAATATCACAGAAATACAATTTCGTTATAAGAAAATTAATTTCTTCTTTAAAATAACACCCAGCGGCCTGGCGGCCTGGCGGCCTAGCGGCCTGGCGGCCTAGCGGCCAAACGACTAAACATCTTTTTTTAACGAAAATATGGTATATTAGCTTTATTCAATGTCGCTCATTCTACGAAAAAAAATATCCCAGAAATACAATTTCGTTATAAGAAAATTGATTTCTTCTTCAAAATAACACCCCAGCGGGGTCATCCTGGATATATTTGTCTGTTACTTAATGTTAATGATTATTGGTAATGTTGTAATCATTATTACTCAAAACTCGTTTTAATTTTTAATGCCTAGTCATTGTCGAATGTAATATTTATTTTCATTGATTTTATTTGTCGTACAATACCATGTATCTTACATGCTGAAAAAAATATATCTACATGTATTTGTATGGCATGTATAAGACTCGAGTTTTAGCTCGACTATTCAAAGAATAAGGAGGGGTATTGTCTTCACCCTGGCATTAGTGAATTTTCTTAAGTACTGCTACTATCTTCAACAACTTTCATATAGGGATTTGTCTTTGTAAGGGACAGACGTTTTTTGGTTCAGGGGCAGGTACCCCAAAGGTCAAATTTACTAGGATCCCCCAAATTATTTTTAGCCTCACCTGAACCCTTTGGTTCCGGTGTGAGCTCTTAGCATAGGGCCGATGGTCCGACATCCATATAATAATCCGTCGTTCATCTTCAACATTTGTACTTAAGACTTTCTGAAAGTATTGGTCAGAATTACAACAAGCTTAGTCTGGAGCAGCCATATATTGTTGTATTGTATTGTATTGTGTTGTTAAAAGGTTCTGCTTGACCTCTTGTAGGGGCCTTTAGAGCTAAAAGTTGAAAAAAACTTTAAACAACTCCTCATGAACTAATTTATGGATCATCAACAAACTTGTCCTCAAGAAAGTGTGCCATAAGATTAAGTTCATGGTCAAAAGGTCAGGTGAGAAACTTAGTCCCTCTTGTTTTTGTTTTTACATTTTCATATTATTTCTTAGTGTTTTAATAAATAATACAACCTTTTGAATCTACTATTTTGTTTTTGAAACTGCAGTGTTGAAATCAGGGCCAAATGTTTTTCATATTGTAACATATCTGCAAATATAGAAGTAATACATACATTTATAAAGCTGCTAGATTGAATGGAAAATGTATTTGAATCATACAGCAACTGGTTGACCGAATTAGAAAGTGTCGAGAATGTCCTGAAAATCCGTTAAAAAGAACAACTGCTAGTCTGCTGATCTGCTAGTCTGCTGAGCTGCTAGTCTGCTGAGCTGCTGGTCTGCTGGGCTGCTGGTCTGCTGGTCTGCTGGTCTGCTTAGCGGCTGGTCTGCTGAGTTGCTGGGCTGCTGGCAGCGAAAAGTCTGCTTGCAACGAAAGCTCTTCAAGTAACGTAAACTTATGAATATAAAATTTAAAATATCAGAATGAAAGGGCGTGTATTTATTGTTTCTACGCATAATTCGTGCTTCTGAAGTATTTTATGAGAAAAAAACCTATTTCATTCAATATAGCACAATATTAAACTTTGAAGTTTCGGCTGCTGAACTGCTGGTCTGCTGGTCTGCTGAGCTGCTGGTCTGCTGATCTGCTAATCTGCTGGTCTGCTGAGCTGCTGGTCTACTGAGCTGCTGAGTTGCTGGGCTGCTGGCAGCGAAAAGTCTGCTTTCAAGTAACGGAAACTAATGAAAACCGGTATAAGATATAAAATATCAAAATGAACGGGCGTGTATGTTAATTGTATCTACGCATAATTCGTGCTTCTGTCGTATTTTAAACATCCATTTCATTCAATATAGCCAAGTTTACGCTGCTAAGCTGCCAGTCTGCCAAGTTCTCGCTTCTAGGGTGCTAAGCTGCCAGTCTGCCAAGTTCACCCTGCTACGCTGCCAGTCTGCCAGTCTGCCAAGTTCACGCTGCTACGCTGCCAGTCTGCCAAGTTCACGCTGCTATAGGCTGCTACGCTACCTGTCTGCCAAGTTCACGCTGCTACGCTGCTAGTCTGCCAGTCTGCCAAGTTCACGCTGCTACGCTGCCAGTCTGCCAACTTCACGAACATCCCTGCAGACTATAACATGATTTAATTATTCTGACAGTTGAAATACGGTTAAACATTTTGGTAACCAATGTTGTTGCATGTAGCAGATAAACTCAACAACTTAAAGTTCCATTTTTGTAATTAGTTCATCAAATGTACCCAAAGCTTCGTGCAACACAGATGGTAGTGGCACTTCATCTAATAACATTATTTCCAGAGCTAGTTCTGAAAATTCGTCTGTAGCTCACATTACAGGTAAATGTCTTTGCACAATTTCATCGCACCTATTCAGTAGGTTCAAGTATACAGGCTTACTCATATCTGGTGAACCCCACAGAATGGAACAGTCAAACAAAAGAGATGGACGTCCTTTTGGACAGTGGGCGGCCTGCTTCAGTATTATATGGTCATTCCAAGTGTCCATTACTTATTTTAAATCTGAACCAATAACTGGTATGTAACAAAATCTAAGTCATTTTATGTGTAGGTGGTTACTGACATTTAGGATCCCACTGTCTCTCGTGTCCCTAAATAAATCTGCACATGTCCTTGTATATACACTAATTAGATAACTCCAGAACCTTTCAATTCTTTCGTTGTGAGCTGACTTACCAACGATCACACAGTTTTTGGCAAATGCATCGTCGTGAACTTTTCGAAACGGACAATGGACATCAGCCTGATTCCAATAACATGCCCAGAACCACTGGCAAGTTCCTGTTCAATTGCATTGATTATATCATCAACCGGTGATGGGTTGACTCTTTTCTTCAAACCAAGCTTCGTCAGAAGTCTCTGTATAATTATGACGAGTACGAGTGAAAAATGATTAAATTGTTTTATTTAATTATTTCGTCTCGGAGTCACTCCAAGAATATCCGGCAAGTGGCATGAAAACAATAAAAACCAGCTTGAGCTGATCTGTACATATTTACAAATATTATAGTAGATGCCATCACTGTCTAAAGCGGTAAATCTGTGTGAAATGCTTGTCAAGACATCCAAGTGAAAGTTTTGGAGTGTGCGATGGTTCCGTCAAAGTAAAAGGCATATATACATGTATAAGTAAATATGCTGAAAAAACTATAGGGGACCCTTTAAATTTTTGTTGAGTATATAACATAAAATAATTTCGAAAATGTTATCAGCGTCTACCTGTAAAAGATAATGTGCTTCATTCCAAGTACAGCTGTTATTTCAGTAACTGTATAATTGTTAGTCCAATAATATTTTAAAAGTTTATCCATCATTCATCAAACACGGAAGCAGCACGCAATAACCAGTATGCAGTAAACATCAAACAGTAAGCAGCACGCAGTAGATAGTACGCATTAAGTAGTGCTCACGCAGGAAGCAGTACGCAGTAAACAGTACACAGTAGACGGTACGCAGTAAGCAGCACGCAGGAAGCAGTACACGGTAGACGGTACGCAGTAAGCAGCACGCAGGAAGCAGTAGACAGTACGCAGTAAGCAGCACACAGGAAGCAGTACACGGTAGACAGTACGCAGTAAGCAGCACGCAGGACGCAGGACGCAGGACGCAGGACGCTGTCGTTTATGGAATTATGTAGTAATATTTTTAGAAGTTAATACGAACGTAGAAGTGCCATAGTCATAGATAATCGCCATACTATAACATTATTTTTAAAAGTAATGTATAGGTAAAGTGTTTGTTTATTATAGTGTCACCCCTATATAAGGCCAGCAATTTCTGACTTATGAGATACCTTCTATTTGAGCACGTGTACCTCCCGAATCCTATCCTTTTAATGACAGGCACCAGGCAGGTAGGCATACAGTAACCATTATTTAACTAGCTGGCGGCTCACCAACCGGCCATATCAGAACGGACACCTGCTGGGATTCGAACCTTCGACCTCCCCTCCCGTGGCTTAGGCAGATGCCTAAACCACTAGACCAAGCGAGACGATGTATAATAATTGAGCTCTTTCACGCGAAACCCTGTCTTAGAGTCATAAAAGGTAAAATTGAAACTAATGAATAAATAGTATGCGACCTTTGTCCGACGTCAGACATCAAAAAGCTAGTTTTCTTCATTTGTTATAAAATTTTGCATAATGGTACTCTTAACATGGTTCTTATTTAGATTGTTTTAATATTCATGTTTTTCACTTCGTTTCCTAGCAACGCGATGGTGACTGGCAATGGTGTAAAATCGTTGTATTACATACAAAACTGGTTCAAAAATACCCCTATTTCAATTTCAAACACACCATGTGCTATCTCTCAATATTTGTCGTCATTATTTCCAACGCGAAACGTTTAATACTGAAAATTATATAGCATAATTTGTTTCAGATATTTCATGTCACATTATTTCAGTCGTCATTTTAGTCTTTTTATGAACAGTAAAGTACAGCAAAACACTCCCTATAACACTCTTTTGTTAAGTTTTTGCTTGTGAAAGCAAAAGGAAGAATAAAAGCTAGAAAAGCCAGCAATCGCACCACAGGCTTTCATATAAAAATGGTTTCACCTTTTCTATGGGTTAAATGTAATATACAAAATGTCAAATACTTCAAAACACCTGACCAAAGAAAAAGTAACATATAGCCCAAATTATGTGCCCTAATATCTTGTCTAATACTTGAAACTGCACTATTGGCAATTCTAGATTTTGCCAACCGGCGAGGACAGCCATCCACCGCCAAACCCGGCCTAACCCCAAGTCATGCCTTGTCTGCATCTGTCCCTTACTCCCCTACATGAAGTGATAAAGATCTACGTTTTCTGTAATATTGGTGGGAAGCTTCAATTGGAAATAAAGGGAAAAAATAAAATTAATAAAAATGTGGTCGCACTAGGGCTCGAACCAGCGACCTTAAAATGAAATGTACAATTTATACGCTTAAATATTTCGCTTTTACCGCACGGCCAGCGCTGCACGATTTCCTTTTGTCAGATTATTGTATAAAATAATTAAAACTTATTCAGCCGACTTACCTCGGCACTGAAGCGGTCTATTTCAAAAAACAAAAGCACGTATAACCTAGAAATCGAACTGCACAATACATCAGCAATATTTAGAGCAATCAAGCAATTATGAAAATCCATATTTGAATATTGACAGTTTGTAATTTTACATGGAACTCAAAATTAAATTGTATTCGATATAAAGCTGAAAAGTACGATGGCACAGAGGTGACATGTGTATGTTTTTATTTATCTCGTGCGCACGACATACTTAGTCGTGCGCACGAGAGACTATGCCGTGCGCACGAGATACTATGTCGTGCGCATTAGATAATTAAGTCATGCGCACGAGTAACTATGTCGTGCGCGACTTAGTAACTCGTGCGCACTACATAGTCTCTCATGTTTTTATTTATCTCGTGCGCACGACTTAATTATCTAGTGCACACAACATAGTATCTCGTGTGCACGACATAGTATCTCGTGCGCATCTCGTGTACACGACATAGTATCTCGTGCGCATCTCGTGTGCACGACATAGTATCTCGTGCGCACGATATAGTATGTCGTGCGCACGAGATAAATAAAAACATACACATGTCACCTCTGTGCCACCGTAGAAAAGGTTTGAAATTACATTAGGGGCATTTTTGAACCAATTTTGCATATAAAACGTCGATTTTACACCATTGATATTCGACGTCGCGTTCTAGGAAACGAAGTGAAAAATAGAAAATTTAAAAAGAGTAAAATACGAAAAACATTTTAGAGTACCGTTACGCAGAATTTCATTACAATCGGAGAAAACCCGCTTTTTAACGTCTGAGAACGTAATTATCACAGTTTCATGTCGTCGTACATTAGCCTTGGAGAGTATTCGTTCGATTTCTAAACGAATGACATTTTTTCATGACAAGACAATAATAATTTATTCCATAAGTTTAAGTATAAATAACTTCGCCAATGATTACCGACTTCTAATATATACTTAATATTTATGTTATTTCATAACGCTACAAATTCTTCAATTTTTCGTATACATTTTAAACGTTATCAACCATGGCATGAGCGGGTCCGTGGCGTGATAACTGATCCTCAACTGCAAAGGACCCGAGTGCTGTATTGTGGTGTCTTTGAGCCGATTATCACTCTCTGGCTTTTTATGTACTTTCAGAACATTGACAGCACTATAAAAATGATTGTTTTCAAATGTACCATTAACAATTAGCAATAGTTATAGCAGGCAGCCTGCAGAATGAGGAACACTGTGTGACAAATAAATAAAAGAGATACAGTGCCCACTTCAGAAAAATGTACAGGAGTCATGTAATGTAATTTTCTGAAACAGAATAATATCGTCATTCGTGCCTTTGTTGTATGTGATGTATCTTTAATTTGACAGTCATCGGAATCATATAGGTGGGACCTATCAAACGGGTTTTTTTTTTTTCTAAGGTCACTGTTTATTTATACTGGTCTATACCTTGATTTGTCAATGACCCGTAAATAGACATTGATATTAACGGGCAAGCCGGAAATATACACTTGACATATCCTTTCATTGTACCCCGCGCTAAAAGGTAGAGTGTTCGCGTACAGTATGTCAATGTATCAGTACGTGCTGATTTGTGATGTTATAAAGAGACTTCATCTTTAACCCAAATATTGTTCTTCTTAAGCCGGCCTCGGGGATCACTTGATTGTACATATGCTTATGTAGGCAGAATTATAAAACTCTTGCCTAGAACATAGAGCTTAGATAATTTGAACACGTCAAACAAATAAACTAACAAGCTTGGCCGCTAGGCCGCCATGCCGCTTGGGTGTCATGTTGATGTAGAAATATATTTTCTTATAACGAAATCATTCTTTTTGATATTTTTATCTCAGAATGAGCGACATTGAATAATGTGAATATACCATATTTTCATTTTAAAAAAAGTTTAGTCGTTTGGCCGCTAGGCCGCTAGGCCGCCAGGCCGCTGGGGTTTTATGTTGATGAAGAAATCAATTTTCTTATAACGGAATTGTATTTTTGTGATATTTTTCTCGCAGAATGAGCGACATTAGAATAAAGTGAACATACCATAGTTTCGTTAAAAAAACCCAAAGATGCTATGTCGCTCGGCCGCCAGGCCGCCAGGCCGCTGGGGGTGTTATTTTGAAGAAGAAATCAATTTTCTTATAACGAAATTGTATTTTTGTGATATTATTTATCGTAGAACGAGCGACATTGAATAAAGCTAATATACCATATTTTCGTTAAAAAAAGATGTGTAGTCGTTTGGCCGCTGGGCCGCCAGGCCGCTAGGCCGCTAGGCCGCCAGGCCGCCAGGCCGCTGGGGGTGTTATTTTGAAGAAGAAATCAGTTTTCTTATAACGAAATTGTATTTTTGTGATATTATTTATCGTAGAACGAGCGACATTGAATAAAGCTAATATACAATATTTTCGTTAAAAAAAGATGTTTAGTCGTTTGGCCGCTAGGCCGTTAGGCCGCCAGGCCGCTAGGCCGCCAGGCCGCCAGGCCGCTGGCCGCCAGGCCGCTGGGGTGTTATTTTGAAGAAGAAATCAATTTTCTTATAACGAAATTGTATTTTTGTGATATTTTTATCGCAGAATGAGCGAAATTGAATAAAGTTAATATACCATATTTTCGTTAAAAAAAGATGTTAAGTCGTTTGGCCGCCAGGCCGCTAAGCCGCCAGGCCGCTGGGGTGTTATTTTGAAGAAGAAATCAATTTTCTTATAACGAAATTGTATCTCTGTGATATTATTTATCGTAGAATGAGCGACATTGAATAAAGCTAATATACCATATTTTCGTAAAAAAAGATGTTTAGTTGTTTGGCCGCTAGGCCGCCAGGCCGCTAGGCCGCTAGGCCGCCAGGCCGCTAGGCTGCTAGGCCGCCAGGCCGCCAGGCCGCCGAGGTGTTATTTTGAAGAAGAAATCGCAATTCTGTGATATTTTTTATCGTAGAATGAGCGACATTGAATAAAGCTTATATACCATATTTTCGTTAAAAAAAGATGTTTAGTCGTTTGGCCGCTAGGCCGCCAGGCCGCCAGGCCGCCAGGCCGCTGGGGTGTGATTTTGAAGAAGAAATCAATTTTCTTATAACGAAATTGTAATTCTGTGATATCTTTCATCGTAGAATGAGCGACATTGAATAAAGCTAATATACCATATTTTCTTAAATAAAGATGTTTAATCATTTGGCCGCCAGGCCGCTGGGGTGTTATTTTGAAGAAGAAATCAATTTTCTTACAACGAAATTGTATAAAGCTTATATACCATAATTACGTTAAAAAGATGTTTAGTCACTTGGTCGCTATGCCGCTGGGGTGTTATTTTGAAGAAGAAATCAAATATCTTATAATGTTTAATCGTTTGGTCGCCAGGCCGCCAGGCCGCTGGGGTGTTATTTTGAAGATGTTTTTAGCTAATATACCATTTTTAAAAAGATGTTTAGTCGTCTGGCCGCTAGGCCGTTGGGCTGCTGGGGTTTTATGTTGAAGAAGAAATCAATAAAAAAAGTATGTTAGTGTTTTTAATATGAAACAATTTTTTGAATGTTTCTGCTTTGCAAAATGAACTTATTTTAGTGACCATCAAATCTGGCCGCTTGGCCGCTGGGCCGCTAAGTTCACGCCGCTAGGCCGCCAGGCCGCTAGGCCGCTAAGTTCACGCCGTTAGGCCGCTAGGCCGCTAGGCCGCTAAGTTCACACCGTTAGGCCGCCAGGCCGCTAGGCCGCCAAATTCACGCCGCTAGGCCGCCAGGCCGCTAGGCCGCCAAATTCACGCCGCTAGGCCGCCAGGCCGCTAGGCCGCCAGCTTCACGCCGCTAGGCCGCTAGGCCGCTGGGCCGCTAACTTCACGGACATAATTACTTTTTCGTTATGCATGAGATTTTCTTGAAAATTAATGAGTCGGAAAAAATCTTGCGCATTGCGCGAATAAATGGAAAATCAATAATATGCTCGATTATTGACGAGAGATAATATTTCTAGACCGGTTAGCTCAATTGGTAGAACGCAAGGTTTGTAGGATATACAGTGAATTTTGAGTTCGAAACCTCGAGCAATATTTTTTTTTTAATTTCTTTTTTTTTTCTGTGTGTAGTCATAAATTATTAGTGTAACTCTTTTATAAAGGTGTAATAGTAATTTTAAGATATATATAGGGAAATCTTTAAAAATCTTCTTGTCTCAGACCACCAGGCAGGGAGCGTACATATTTCGCTTGTAATATTGCTAATTGTACAATTTTAAAAATGCTTCTTGTTCTGAAACGGCTTCCTAATAAGGGTGGAACATTTTTAGCTCTACTATTCAAATACTATGGAGAGCTATTACAGTCATGTGTGCGTCGGCGTTGCAGTTTTGGTTAAAGTTTTGCATGCAAGGTACTTTCATGGATATAGCTCAGTCACCACTTACTGGATTAATTTGAAACTTCATTCACGTCTTCAGGGGTGTTTGAGTGTCAAGTTAGATAACTCTTGTGTGAATTTTATTCACATTATGGCCCTTGTTTGACTTCTAAAAATTGTTTAGTTTTGCAAACAAATGTACTTAGCTATAATACACATATCTAAGTAACCACTCATGGAATTGATTTAAAACTGCAGTGTTGTCTTTATAGGTATCAAACAATCAGGTTATATAACTCCTGATTGCATTTATTATAAATTATGGCCCTTGTTTAATTAGACAGATTAGTTAAATTTTGCATGCAAGCTGAATTTGGTAAAAATTTTATGTGCAAGCTGCTATCAGGAATATATCTAAGTTATCATTGCTAAAATTGATTTGAAACATTTTAGAATGTTCAGCGGTCTCCAACAATCAAGTTAGATTACTCTTGATTGAATTTATTACAAATTATGGTACTTGTTGAACTTAGAAATTTTGGTTAATATAATAACGCAATTTTCAGTAACCATTCATAGGATAGATTTGAAAATTAATAAGTGTCTTCAGTGCTGTCAGAGTGTCAAGTTAGATAACTCTTGTATGAATTATAATTGAAATTATGGCCCTTATTTGCTGGAAGTTGCGCATGTACTATCTGAACATTTCCCCTGGACTTGATTTAAAAGTTCAATATAGTCTTTAAATCTCAAACACAATCAGTTTTATAGCTCCAGACTGCATTTATTATAGATTATGTCCCTTGTTGAAATTAGAAAGTTTGGTTTAAAATTTGCGTTCAAGGTACTACCGTGCACATACTTCAGTAACTTTTTCGAAACTTAGCAATAGCGTTCAAACAATTAAGTTACTATAGTTAACTTAATTAAAGTTCAGGGGTATCAAACAATTAAGTTACTATAGTTAACTTAACTAGAATTTTTGATGACTACAGTTTTAGTTTATACTTAGAGAGTCAACAGAATTTTGTTTTGCTATATACTGATAAAATGGTTTTATTGGCAAGTACTGAGTATGGTCGAGCACAGCTGTTTTATTAAAGGCTCCTCAGAATTGAAATATGTTGGGCACAAGTAAACGAGTTTGTACTCTCTAACAAAATGTTTGACCAGAGGCTCTTAAGGGGATTGAGATCTGTTCTTACATTTCATATATAGAATCTTAAAGACTTCTTAAAATGTTCTCCGAAACCGGTTGTCAAAGTCATCCCACGCTGAAGGCGGGTGCATATTGTTTATTGCCCGGTCGTGCCGAGATATAACTAACAGTTTCATGGAACTTCATGACACTTAATATTTGTACATGTCAGCTCATTGTTATCTATCTCTTGCTTTATACTTCAACATCATTTTAGTGTATCAGCCTAGTTAACAAAGATACTTTCCAATTTGTCTTTTTCTTTGGTTTGTCTCATTTGGCGGGGGGGAACATCGATATTGTTTTAGATTGCTTTGACAGAGATTATGTAGAAGTAGATCTATATCAATCAGTCAGGGATATTTTCAAATACTTTCGATTGTTCTAATTGTTCTAAGGTATATATATATATTCTAAATATATGTCATTTCATTACAGATGCTGTTAGCGGAGACTACAGAAGATACCCGTATTCATTCCGCACAGTGCCATTTCCCAGGGATATGACATGAGAAGAAGACATTTGTCGTTTCCGGTATGGATATTTCGTTATAATTCTGTTTTGTATAGATGGAAGAAATTGTTTCATAGGAAGATTTAATTTTTGTCCTGTTTATCAATGATCTGTGCGATAACATACGTTTCAACTCCATGTCAAACTGGTATATTTAAGAAATATGTATCCATGTTTGGTTTATTGTAGAATAACCCGAAGTTTGGAGTGTTTATGCGCAATAATATATAAAGAAAGCCGAAGGACTGCGTGATCTATTATTACGCATAAGAACGACAAACGAGGGTTATTCTCATAAACCAGACTTCGGTTCTCATCATTTCGATTCTAATACTTATTTGAAGCAACATTTGAAGAAAACGAGAGAACTATTTTCATTTAACGTACTTTACACTTGCGTACTACGCTTGATTTTGCCGTTGCAGTTTCCACCCGCGAACACTTCAATGTAACTTTGATTTATGAAATTTGTATACGCGGTATTTCAGATTTTTCATCAACGTAAACTAGTCTCATAAGAAAGAAAAACTTTTAACAATGTTCAAGTAGAATCTAAACGTAACAGGAATTTCATTTATAGAAATGGTTCGAATTTTTATGGTACGTAAAAATGGTTCAAGTTACGAAAAGTATTAGTAACGGGTACGTCCCAGTTTCTCTTGATTAATGACGTCACTGTGTAAAAAAAATAACAACAAAACAGTAAATGAAGTCAGTATAAATGATATCGTAACATTAAACAAGTTGACTTGACGTGTGTCATCCATCGGACCCCCCACCCGCTTTGCCCCAAGTCATCCATAGTATGCCATGTAAAATCCTCTATACGTCGGATAAATTGAACAGTCAAGACACGATGCGCGTGCAGCGTCGTTCGAGGTCGGTTTATTGCAGAATAACCCAAATAGATTTTGTTAGCTCGTCTGATTTTTGAAAAAAATGACGAGCTATTGTCGTCACTTGATTGTCGTCGTCGGCGGCGGCGGCGTTGGTTAAGTTTTGCGTTTAGGTCACTTATATGAAAACTATCAAAGCTATCACTTTGAAACTTGGGGAACTTTTTTTATCTAATACAAATGTACCCTTCTTCACATAGTATCCTAAAGATGCTGAGTATCACCTGTTTTATGGGGCAAAAATCATGAATTTTGGTTGATTTTGAGAATTGGACATAGCTTCTTCATTTTTTGTTAGATTAGATTTCAAATTTTTCACAAACAATAAATGGATAATGTACTAAAACATATCAACCGGGTTTTTGAGTCACACATTTGGAGGGTGAGGGTGAGGGGGATATTTTAGTATTTTTGGACTTTGTCATTTTAGCCAGTCTGTTTTTTTTTAAGTTTTGTGCTTGGCTCACATACATGCAAACTATCAAAACTATCACTTTCAAACTTGGAGTACCTTCACATCAAATGTAAATAGTTTAAAGTTAGAATTTTACATAAGTTACATAGCCCGGTAATGTGTTTGGCTGGATAATTGCCTCTTCTTAACTTAGAAAGTTTCACACACACAATATTTTGTAACAGTCAACATAATGCAACCAAACTTAGTGTATAAGAATGATTTATGAATACAGTAAACTCCGTATATATATCGACACCGGATATAACGTAACTTCGCATATAACGAACAGTTTTTTGGGCCCGATTTTCCCTTCTTTGTTTAATGTAAAAATATACGGTTATATCATACTCCGGTTATAAGGAAACTTCAGATATAAGGAAACTTCAGATATAAGGAACACTATTTTCTGGCCCAACAATGCAAAATGCATAGTAAAGTAATCGTATATATCGAACTGCAGATATGTTCCGAAAAGTTCTGTTGATTTTGCATTTTTCTTTTGCCGTCTGCACTGTATTTTTATAGCACCCTTGTAGCTATTATTCATAAAAGGAAATAATTTACAAATGTCTAACGTTTTGGTAAACTAGTTAAATGAGAGTACAAACATAATTGCTACGTACGATATCTAAGTGATAATAGTTTACGTAAATAATTTTGAGCGTTTCTAGCATGCAGACCGGATGAAATGCCATTTTGGGGAAAAATACCTTGAACAAAAGTTCAAGTTATGGCAAATGAGCGAAAATCAGTTTTCTTCAATTGTATTTGTTAAAGTATTGCCAATGAAAACATGAACTGTTTTTTTATGTTTTATTAATCCTTGCAATTATTCTACATAGATTTACGGGTATAGAAAAGTATACATGTACATACAACAGTAACAGATCTTTATAACTCCTCAAAAGGAGGTAGAAAAATCAAAAGTTGATGGTTCGAATTTTATTACATTTGACTATAAAAATACTTGTTCAATATATATTTTAGTTCGATATATATACATCGTATATAAGGAACTTGTTTGATATACAGATATAAGGAACTCCGGATATAAGGAACAACTTTGATAGGTTCCGAGGAGTTCGTTATAAGCGGAGTTTACTGTATCTTTAACTGGATTATATTTTATGGCTCCTGGGGTCAAGGTCACTGTTACTAAAAATAGGAAAAACTGTATTATATTCAATGTCTTTAGTTATAGTTGACATAATGTAACCAACTTTTGTTTGTAGTAAGTATTTTAGAAGACAGGGTGTGATATACATATAAATAAAAACTTTTAAATTAATTGGGATTGTATTTGGGGCTCATGGGGTCAAAGTCCAGGGTTGCTTCTAAAAATAAAAAATGGGGAAAAAAACAATATCTCTATGCATTGAATTATTGTGATCACTTGGTGTCTAGTTATAATTATACCTTTTGGGATTTTTTCGGGTAGGTAACTGTTACTTAAAAAAAGGTGTTATAAACTTAGAAGGGGGGGGGGGGGGGGGGGGGGGGGGGGGGGGGGGGGGGGGGTGGGGGATAAAATCAGGGCGGGGCGCCTGGCCCCCCTAGGGGGTTTTTTTTTTTTTTTTTTTTTTTGGTTTTTTTTTTTTTTTTTTTGAATTATTTATAACCAGATAATTATCCGATATACATTGTCTGATGTTTGCTGATGATGGTGCAAACTGTGAGGAAACTGTAATGCAACTTCAACGCAAAATTAACCTTACTAGTATTAAATAGTTTTACGATTCTACAGGAATGAAAATAAATCTCAATAAAACTGAGATAACCATTGAACGGTGGGTCATTATGTTCTGTAGAAAGGTGAAGAAAGATAAGAATAAGAATACAAATTTAGCATCCTTTTACAAAGACAGTGGGTCTTTCATTTACGCCTGAGTTGCCATGGTCACGCGCGAAAGTAAAACTATCTGCGCAGGCAAAAAAGTCCATCCGAAGTAAAAAAGCGTACCAAAGGAATTGTTGTTACTTAAATCACAATGAAACGTTTAAAATGTTTAATACTATGGTTCAGTCTATATTATGTTACGGTGCAGGGCTCTTGGGGTATCAATACTCACTAGTGATAGAATCAGTTCAATCAACCTTTTGTAAATCGTTTCTAGGAGTAAACTTAACGAAAATTAATGATACTTGGTCGTCTGCAGCCGTGTCTGGATTATCATACAACATTTCTAAAATACTGGTGTAAAAATTTACATTATGGAATGTTATTCTTATATACATGTATCTATGTATCCAAAACATTGTTATAATATATTAAAATCTTTGGATGATTTAAGCAGAAATACATGTGCATCTGCACTTCGTTATATGCTTTTAATGCCACCAAAAAGTAGGCATACCGTCCGTCCGTGTGTCAGTTCCTACTTTTTTTGTGTACGGGCTGGAACTATTACAGTCATGTATGCTCGAGTCGGTTTGGTTAAAGTTTTTGCTAAGTGCTACACGCACATATCTCGGAAACCACTTATATATGGACGAACTTTGTTCAAGTCTCAGGGTCAAACAATTAAGACAGATAACTCTTGTTAAAAGTACAAATTATGCCCTTGTTTGACTTTGGAGATTTGGTTAAAGTTTTGCCTGCTAGGTACTATAGTATATCATGTAACCATATCTCAGTAACTACTTGAAACTTTGCTCAATGTCTTCAGGGGTGTCATACAATTAAGACAGATAACTCTTGTATAAATCTAGTACAAATTATGGCCCTTGTTTGACTTTGAAAATTTAGTTTTGCCTGCTAGGTACTAAAGTTTTTAGCCTTGCAAGGTACTATCAGGTACATATTTCAGTAACCACTTAATGATATTGACTTGAAACTTTGTTAATTGCCTTAAGGGGTGTCACACAGTCAAGACAGATAACTCTTGTTTAAATTTAGTACAAATTATGGCCCTTGTTTGACATATACTTAACATATCTCATGGCTTTATGGTAGTTATGTCCTTCAGCTAGGGGTACATTATGTATGCAAACAATTAATCTACAAAAGTTAAACTACCTTTGATAGATATTGACTTTGTTTATAATTCAACTTTCTAGTTCAAATGTCTATTTAGGGTGTGTTGCAATTAAAGTCAGATTAAATTTTGTTTTATAAATTTAGCCTACAAATTATGGCACCTTGTTTGACTTTGGACAATTATTTGATCACATAAGACGAGTTTCGCTGCAAGACCAATGTCCCTCCCAGGAACTATCAAAGTTGCACTTATATCAGGGTCAGTAACTTACACTTATGATATATGTACTTGAACTTTTTTAGCTGTCTATTAAAAGGGTATTGTCACCCAGGTCAAGACAGATAACTCGTTGTTGAAATTTTAATAATCAAAGTATGTGCAAATTTGGTATTGACATGAAACAAAGTACTTTCCATCAGTCACATATCTAGAAACAGTCATACCACCGTTTTGATGGTTAAGTTATATCCATTTTTACTTAGCAGTGTTTAGGGGTACATTTTATAAAGTCAAATGTTTTGAACACTATTAAAGGTATTTACCTAAAATTAAAGTACATTGTGATAGATTTGACTTTGTTTATTGACCTTTTCAACTTTCCTAGTTCATACTTACAAGTATGTTTCTGTCAAATAAATAATTTTTGATTTTTGACATATTAAACCTGAACTTAAAGTTTTGTCACAGTTTTTATCAGCAAGCGAAATACAATAATGGACTTTCTTTGTCTAGAATAATTATGGAGCATGCAGCGGTCTTGTTATTCTATACATTTCAATTTGAAATTACAAAGTTATCGTGTCGCGGGTGTCAAGACCAATGTCCCCCTCCCTCAATTGGTTACGATCAAGAGTAAGACTTTCAGTATAAGCATTCAGGTAATGGAATGCTAGTTTTTTTTACCTATACAGACAATTCGCAATACTCCGGGTCTTTGAAAAAATCCCATTTGTACCAACAACCTGCAATATAGTGTTTTTGAAATGACGTGGCACACATGTTTGAAGCACATCAAGACAACGTAACGCGTACATCACCCATGGTCTTACCTTAAATGTCAAGGTCATACTTATATAGTATGACAGTAATGGTCATGCATTGAAAGATTTTAAAATTACCCGGTACATGGCACAATTGTTGAGCATATGGATATGACATGGCAAGCGCAAGTCCCGCGTCCTTATCTTGAAGGCCAATGTCACACTTAGAGGTCAGACATTTAGAATCCTGTATATATACACATGTTCATGTCTGAATTGTAACTCTGTCATACACTGAAAGTTTTTTAAGTGGATTGGAACAAATGTTTAGCACATAGAGATAAAGTGTTGCGCGCAAGTACTGGTTCAACAACTTGTCCGTCAAGTACAAAGATTTGGGGCATTCGTCACCTATGAGGAACAGCTCTTGTTCGATATAGTTTTGGTTTGGTTTGCATATCTCAAGATATAAAAGACATTAAAGATTTTGAAACAATTATCAAACAGAGATTATCAGATTGTCTGAATCAAAACTGGCACGGAAGTATGGAAAATTCTTGTAGATTTGAATATTATAGAAATGCCAAGTCCCTTCTACGTGTAGAATATTATCTTTAATACGATTTCCCTATATAATTAAGAAAGTAATTGGCGCAGTTTAGATGTTCCAGTCACAATTTTAACATAAAAGACGGAAGACATGTTGAGGAGTCAAGAAAACAACGGATTTGTGCCTATTGCTTAGTAACGAAAATATTGAATTAATCGACGAATGTCGGTATCACGGGTTTTAGATGACCTAACTTTGTGTCAGGGTGAGCTTTTAAGATGGATGATTGTCCGTCGACGGTCGTCCGTCATGATTTTGCTTGAAGCTCTCAAATTGTTTCAAGAACTGTTGTTATCGCGACAAATGGGAAACACTTCTTCTCTGAAACCGCAAGATCAAAGGCTTAGATATTTGGCATGTAGCATTGTCTATTGAGTCTTTGCCAAAATTGTTCAAATCATGATCCCCGGGTCAAAATTGACCCAGCCCCGGGGTCACTTGATTTTACATAGGTTTCTTTAAAAACCTTCTAGAGCTCAGATATTTAATGTATAGCATTGTGGAGTATTATACCAAGTTTGTTCAAATCATGCCCCTGGGATCAATATTGGCCCCGCGCAGGGGGTCACATGTTTTAAATAGACATAAATAGGCAAACTTTAAAAATGTTCCCCGAAACCACAAGATCTAGAGCTTAGACGTTTAGTGTGTAAGAGTGTCTAGTGCACCTCTTCAGTTTTAAGTTTGTTCATATCACGCTCCTGGGTTCAAAATTGACCCTGGCCGGGTGGTCAATTGGTAAAAAAAAACTTCTGAAATATATTCTCCAAAACCACATGACTTAAAGCTTATATATTTGGTATGTAACATTTTCTAGTGGTCCTATACCAAGTTTGTTCAAACAATGCCCCTGGGTCAAAATTTGCCATGCCCCCTTGGGGATATCTTTGTATAGAGCTAAAGGAGAAACCTAGCTTCCGTTGAAATCATATAACTAACAGCTGCCCACCAAGCATCCACTGACTTCATTTACTACCACTGACATCGAATCAACCAGTGACTTCCCCTTAAAAAAGTGACTTCCTTAGAAACCAATGACTTCCCCTAGCAACTACTAACTCCCTTTAGCAATGATTCACCTCCTTATGTTAGTGCACTGGTACTCAGGTGAGCGTGTAGGACCATCATGGCCATCTTGTTTCTCTTGTGATATATATTACTGAAAAACAGGCATATTGTAATACTGAAAATGTTCAAAATGCTTTTGTAGGCTTATTCATTTCAAAATTGTCAATAACTGTCTTCATTTATACACAACATTATGAAGAAAATATTAAATAAAATCTAGGGAAGTCTTAAATAATGTAAACTGTTTAAACTGGTATGTTTGTGCACATGTGTGGTGCTCGATAAACATTATTTATTATATGATTGCAGATGTTGTATTTTGTATTTTGGGTCGGTGACCTATATGTACGAAACATAAACAAACTTGGAATTGGAATAAGAGGAAATCACCCGACACAAACCAGTGTGTATTTTTGATACTTTCTCCGATAACTGTATTTTTCGTTAAAATGTCAAATAACATAAATTGTTTTCTTTCATTGCAGATGCTACTGTCGGCGACTACAATGTTTCTGCGTCTTACCCGAACGACACCAGGAAAATCAGGCGTGTTTATAACTTTGCTAAGGTACCGTCACTGTGTTATAGCATGTCTTCTTCCAAGGAGAATATCACTGAAGAAGACATCTAGACTATCCGGTGAGTATATTTGTTTTCTAATTATTCCCCTGCTTTACTTTCAAAAAGGAGGAAACGGTTCTTTCCCTTGTTTGTTTGTTTGTAGATGTGCTTATGATCCGCCGTCCTTATTCAATGTATATACGGTACGACCTGTATGGTTTTCCAATTATCTCAGTGAACAGAAGAATAAGTAAAGTATGCATAGTTTATTGTGTGAGAGTAGACACGTCATATATAAAATATCAATCAAATTATGCACTATAAATTCATCAAAATTCAGTGATAGAAAGAAACTTAGACATGTCAATACAAATATACTAGATTCACTTTACCTAATACAGAATCAAGTGCACTATTACATTAATTTTAATATACTGATTTAGAACATGTAGGATATAATCAAAATCCGCCTATGCATACCAGGCAAATTAACAACTGTTTAGCCTGTTCATGTAAATCAAGTATTCAACAAGCAACGCACATGAAATAATAGAGCAAAACATAAGGGGGTCCTAGATCTTTTATGTAGATGATATGAAATAAAAAAAAGAAATTCTTATATTATAATTGTAACCATAAGTATATGCTTGATGACCTTAAAACAAGCGTACTGTACATTAACATAAAATGAGACCTGAAATATGATGGACTGCTTGTTGTTTAGAATCTGGCACAAACAACATGTTAAAACATCTCTCACAAGGACCGCTGTTTCGTCGAAAACTACACAAGAAAAATACCAGTATTGGAGTCGTGCATATTTTCTTTATTATTTCGCATTGTGAAGGTTTCGCCTTACTGACATGTCAACAGTAACATGTATCTTAATGAAGATTTCTAAACAGTAGATTACATAAGAGTATACCGGTAGTGTGTTGCACCATACTTGATCACAGATGAAGACATTCGAGCTACCCTGTGTGTTATGTTCTAATTATTTCGGATTATTAAAATCTATTGCAGATCAGATGTTATTATGAACTCTACAGAAGAAGATGCCGACATTCGTTTCGTACAGTTTCATTGTCCAGGGCGATGCTCAGAGAGGAAGACATTTGTCGTGTTCAGTATATGTATTTTTTTATGATTGTTTGTGGTCCTGGACAACCCGGCCGACCCGGTTAACCCCGGGACTTCTCATTGGGTTACCTTACCAATACTCTTGATAGGCGCAGGTTAAAGAGAGACAGATGAATTTACATGAGAATCTGGGTACAAGACCTTAGCTCTTTTACAAAACTAACCATTATTTTATTAACGTGCTCGTTGCATGACACCGATACACGTGAAACTACATCTGGGATTCCAACCATTTCATCTCAAGACGGGTGAGAAACACCAATAGCGTTTCTGAGATTTCCAGTGCCTCGGCCGGGATTCTCACCGGGAACCTCCGGACTAGTTGTCAAGAGCGTTAACCACTCGACCATCGCGCCACCCGTTTGTATAATAAATCCGTTATTATCTATTATGGTGTGCGTATTTTCAATGAAGAAACTTTTCATTTTGTATATTTTTTCAGTAAATAGGAATGCTTACTAAAGTCTTACTAACAGGAAAATCAGAAAAAGAAACTGGTACTTCATTGTACAATACTATTGTTGGAAAGAATCATCACAGATGGAAATACCCCGAGCAAACAGGTGTGTATATTTCCGGATTAAATTATTTCGATTTGCATTTTTCTGAAAAAGTACATGCATTGCTGAATTATGTTATTTCATTTCACTACAGCAGACAGATACCTGTATCTGTGTATTTTTATTACAGATGACATTGCCAGACTACCGGTACAGCGTTATATGACGTCATCTTCCGAGGAGAATATCACAGAAAAAGACATCTGAACCATGCAGTGAGTACATTTCCTAGTCATAAATCTACTGAACGAAGGCCGACAGGGCTTATGCCATGTAATGGTCTGTCCGTATGTCTGTAAACTTTTCCTTGATAACACTCTACAAGTCAGAATTTTTTAGCTCGACTTTTCGAAGAAAAAAAGGGGAGCTATCCTACTCGCGTCGACGTCTGCGTTGGTGTCACACCTTGGTTAAGTTTTTCGTACCACCCCACTTTATTTCAAAAGTATTAGAGGTATGGCTTTGAAACTTACCATACTTGTTTACCATCATAATCTCCATCAAGTTTTTTGACAGAATTATGGCCCTTTTTTGACTTAGAAAGTGTATTTAGCTTGGTTAAGTTTTTCGTACAACCTCTATTTATTTCAAAACCATTAGAGGTATTGCTTTGAAACTAACCATACTTGTTAACCATCATGACCTACATCAACAGGCAAGAGTACATAACTCTGTCAAGATTTTTGACAGAATTATGCCCCTTTTTCACCTAGAAAATACATTGAATATGGGTAAAATCCACTTATTGCCTTAACCCTTTGAGATTTTGTTTTGAAACTCTGAATGCTTGTTTACATCATTACCCCCATCTGTGGGCAAGAGAAGATAACTATGTCAGGGATTTGTTTTGAAAATTAAGGCCCTTTATAGACTTAGAATCTTGGTTAAGTGTTTCGTACCAGTCCACTTTTTGACTAAACTGTTAGAGATATTGATTTGAAAGTTGGAATACTTGTTTACCATCATGATCCCCAAACATGGACAGGAGAAGGTAATCATGTCAATGATTTTATTTGAGTTATGGCCCTTTTTGACTTAGAAACTCAGTTAAAATTTTCATTCTTGTCCACTTGTTGACTTAACCATTTGAGATATTACTTTGAAAGTTGGAGTACTTATGTACCATCATTAGGCCTATCTGTAAGCAAAATAAGATAACTATGTGAAAATGTTTCTTGATTTGTACTTAGAAATTCCTAGTTAGTCCTGTGTGCTCTTAACTGTCAAAGTTTTGTTTTATTGGGAAGCACTAAAAAAGTCGAGCGCGCTGTCCTACTGACAGCTCTTGTTATTTATTCTAATTAAACTAGCACGAAAGCTTTCCTGCAACCTGTAAATGATATCTTGTGCTTTTGGGATATATGGGTCAAAGATCAAGGTCACAGTGACCTCCTTTAGTTTTTCCTTGATAACATTCTACAGGTCACTATTATTTATTCAACTTTCACTCATAAGGTTGCTTGCAACATGTAGGTTATTCCTACCGCTTTAAGGGTAAGTGGGTCAAAGGCCAGGGTCACAGTGACCCGCACTTTGAAAATCGTTTCCAATTAATATTGTTTAGATATACTTATCAACAACAACCTTCAAACTTCATAGGATGATTGTCTTACTGAAATGATGATTCCTGCTGTTTTGGGGGTCAGTGGATCAACATAATGATCACAGTTACCTGTTAGCTTTTCCTTGATGACATTCCAAAAGATTTTTACAAAACGCACGCAGAACATCCCAGTAAGTCCAGTAGAGCGATACTGGCCCCTTTATGTCTGTTGATTATATTTATGTACATTTTTCTCATCTGAGCACAAAGTGTTCATGATGAGCTATTGTGATCGTCATTGTCAACAACTGCGTAAAGAGCCATTTTCTCCCTAACCACTGGGCCAATTTTAACCAAAATTCATAGGATTGTTGGCCACTAAAGCTAAAAATAGAAAAAACCTTAAACAATAATGATCTCATTTTCACCAATCAGCCCACATCTACCCACCTATCAAGCCATAAACCCACCAATCCAACACCCATTAAGCACCAACCCATTCGATCAACATCCACCCAACCACCATCTATATCATTCTACCTACCCCTCCCATCTTCCTACCATGCATTACCAATCTACAAACCAATCAACACACCCGTATCCATGGACATCCATCTCTCTACCCACACCCATCTACCTAAATGCATCCATCCATCTACGTACCCATCCATCCGCCTATCTACCCGTCTATCCATTTTATCCACTTACCTACCTGTCCATCCACCTACCAGCTCATACATCCCCATCCATCTTCCTATCCATTCATCCACCTTCGAACCAATCAACCGTCTTAATCATCCATTCACCACCGACCAACCCATCCACATACCTGTCCAACCCTTATACCTACCTACACATTTGTTCACTTACCAACCCTTTTATCATAAACCTCCTGTCTATATGATACCAGACAGAATAAAAAAAAGGTCTGAGCTACAAACTCATTTTCAATTTTGTCTCCAAAACCAATAGTCTCAAAATATAGCCCCTGCTGGGATTTGAACCCAGGCCTCTTCCCAAATTAATGGGAAGTATTCTACTACTGAAATACAAAGGCGAAAAAAGAGACTTCAGCTGTGGAAAGCAACTGAAATACATAAATGATAATGAGTTTGTAGGCCAGACCTTTTTCAATCATGTCTGGTATCATATGAACAGGAGGTTTGGGATAAAAGGGTTGGAAAGTGAATAGATGTGTAGGTATGTTTAAGGGTACGACAGATATGTTGATAGGTTGGTAGGTGGTGAATAAATGGTTTAAAAGGTTGGTTAGTTTGAAGATGGATGGGTAGGTAGGTGGAGTAATCTCTCTTTCCACCTACCCACCCATCCATTCAACTGCATACCAATCCCTCCACCTTCCTACCCACCCTTCCATCCTTCTACCCACCCATCCACTTTTCAGCCCGCCTATCCGCCTTCCTACCTACCATCCACCAGTCTACCCATCCTTCCACTTACTTTCCCAATCATCCACCTAATTTCCCAACCATCCACCTTCCTACCCACCTATCCACCTAACCACTCACCTATCCACCTACCTTCTTATCCATCCACCTACCTTCTTATCGATCGACCTACCCATATATCCACATACCTACCAATGCGTCCACCCACTACCCATCCATCCACTTACCTACTCACTCATCCACTTTACTAACCACCTATCCACCTTCCTTCTTATCCATCCTCTTTCCTATCCATCATACCATCCACCTACCTACAAATCCACCTACCTACAAATGAATCAACCTACCTACCAATTCATCCACCTACTGATCCACCCATCCACCTACATACCAATCCATCAACCTACCTACCAGTTCATCCGCTTATTGACCCTTTTACTTGTCTACCGTATGTTTGTGAATGGGTAGATAGATAAGTAAGAAGGTCTTAAATTGGATGAATTGGTAGGTAGGTGGATGGTGGGGATAGCAGGTGGATTGATTGGTAGTAAGGTTGGTTTAATTGTGGGTAGCTGAAAGGATTGGTAGTAAGGTGGATGTAAAGATGGATAAGAAAGAGGATGGGTTGGTAGGTACGTGGAAGTAGGGATAGGTAGGTGGATGGATAAGTAGGTAGGTGGACAGGTGGGTAGGAAGGTGGATGAGTGGGAAGGCAGATTGATGGATTCGTAGTGAGTGGGCGGATTGGTAGGTATGTGGATATATTGGTAGGTTGGTGGATTGGAAGGTAGGTGGATTGATGAGTAGGTAGGTGGATGGATAAGAAGCTAGGTGGATAGGTGAGGTGGATAAGTGGTTAGGAAGGTGGAGGGATGGGTAGATTGGTGGATGGTTGGTAGGAAAGTGGATGGGTGGGTAGAAAGGTGCATGGGTGGGCAGAAAGGTAGATAGAAAGGTGAATTGGTGTGTAGGAAGGTGGAGGGTATGTAGGTGGATGGGTGGGAAGGTTGGTGGATTAATCTCTCTTCCCACCTACCTACCAATCCATCCACCTGTATTCCAATCCCACCATCTTCCTACACACCAATTCACCTTTATACCCATGCACCTTTCTACCCACCCATCTACTTTCCTACCAACCCCCCACTGATCTATCCATCCCTCCACCTACTTACCAACATCCACCTTCCTATCCGCCTATCCACTTACCACGCACCTATCCACCTACATTCTTATCCATCCACCTACCTACCAATCCATCCACCTACCTTCCCTCTAATCCACCTACCTATATGTCCACATATCTACTCATTCCTCCACCCACTACGAATCCATCCATCTACCTACCCACTAATCCACCTTCCTTCCACCTATCCACCTACCGATTTATCCATCAACCTACCTATCCACCCTTCCAAGAACCTACCAATCCATCTTCTGTCCTATCCATCCTACCATCCACCTACCTACCAATCCTTCCACCTACCTACAAATGAATCAACCTCCCTACCAATCCATTTACCTACTGATCCACCCATTAACCTACCTACCAATCCATCCACCTACCTACCAGTTCATCCGCTTATTGACCCTCTTACTTACTACCTACCCATTCACAAATAAACGGTAGATTAGTAAGAGGGTCAGAAAGTGGATAAATTGGTAGGTAGGTGGATGGATTGGTAGGTAGGTGGATTGGTGGATCAGCAGGTGGATTGATTGGTAGGTAGGATGCTTTAATTGTGGGGAGGTGAAAGGATTGGTAAGAAGGTGGATGGAAGGTTGGATAGGAAAGAGGATGGATTGGTAGGTACGTGGAAGGGTGGGTAGGTAGGTGGATGGATAGGTAGGTAGGTGGACAGGTGGGTAGGAAGGTGGATGAGTGGGAAGGCAGATGGATGGATTGGTAATGAGTGGAAGGATGGGTAGGTATGTGGATATATGGGTAGGTTGGTGGATTGGAAGGAAGGTAGGTGGATTGGTGGGTAGGTGGATAGAAAGGTGGATTGGTGTGTAGGAAGGTGGAGGGATTGGTAGGTAGGTGGCTGGGTGGGAAGGTAGGTAGATTAATCTCTCTTTCCACCTACCTACCCATCCATCCTACTGTATTCCAATCCCTCCATCTTCCTACACACCCGTCCACCATTATTCCCACCCATCCACCTTTCTACCCACCCATCTACTTTCCTACCAACCATCCACCAATCTCCCCTTCCTTCCACCTTCCTTACCACTTATCCACCTCACCACTCATCTATCCACCTAGCTTCTTATCCATCCACCTACATACCCACCATTCCACCTACCTTCCTTCCAATCCACCAACCTACCCATATATCCACAAACCTACCCATCCCTCCACTCATTACCAATCCATCCATCTGCCTTCCCACTCAACCACCTTCCTACCCATCTATCCACCTACCAGTTTATCCATCAACCTACCTATCCACCCTTCCACGAACCTACCAATCCATCTTCTGTCCTATCCATCCTACCATCCACCTTCCCTCCAATCCTTCCACCTACCTACAAATGAATCAACCTCCCTACCAATCCATCTGTGGTACGCATGATGGACCTACCAATCTAGTGGATACGTGCCTACCAGTTCATCCGCTTATTGACCCTCTTACTTATTTACCTACCCATTTACAAACACACGGTAGATAAGTAAGAGGGTCAGAAAGTGGATGAATTGGTAGGTAGGTGGATGGATTAGTAGGTAGGGGGATTGGTGGATCAGCAGGTGGATTGATTGGTAGTTAGGTTGGTTTAATTGTTGGTAGATGAAAAGATTGGTAGGAAGGTGGATGGAAGGATGGATAGGAAAGAGGATGGATTGATAGGTAGGTGGAAGGGTGGACAGGTAGGTGGATGGATAAGTAGGTGGGTGATCAGGTGGGTAGGAAGGTGGATGAGTGGGAAGGCAGATGGATGGATTGGTAATGAGTGGAAGGATGGGTAGGTATGGGGGGGGGGGGGGGGGGGGGGGGGGGGGGGGGGGGGGGGGGGGGGGGGGGGGGGGGGGGGGGGGGGGGGGGGGGGGGGGGGGGGGGGGGGGGGGGGGGGGGGGGGGGGGGGGGGGGGGGGGGGGGGGGGGGGGGGGGGGGGGGGGGGGGGGGGGGGGGGGGGGGGGGGGGGGGGGGGGGGGGGGGGGGGGGGGGGGGGGGGGGGGGGGGGGGGTGGGGACAGTAGGATGGATGGGTAGATAGGTGGAAAGAGAGATTAATCCCCTACTTTCCTACCCAGTCACCTACCTACCAATTCCTCCACCTTCCTACACACCAATCCACCTTTCTATCCACCTATCCACCTTTCGCCACCCAGCATTCCACCTACCACCTTTCTGCCCACCCATGCACCTTTCTACCCACCCATCCACTTTCCTACCAACCATCCACCAATCTCCCCTTCCCTCCACCTTTCTAACCACTTATCCACCTCACCACTCACCTATCCAGCTACCTACCCACCAATCCACCTACCTACCCACCAATCCACCTACCTTCCTTCCAATCCACCAACCTACCCATATATCCACATACCTACCCATCCCTCCACTCATTACCAATCCATCCATCTGCCTTCCCACTCATCCACCTTCCTACCGACCTGATCACCCACCTACTTATCCATCCACCTACTTGTCCACCCTTCCACCTACCTACCAATCCATCCTCTTACCTATCCATCCTTCCATCCACCTTCCTACCAATCTTTTCATCTACCAACAATTAAACCAACCTAACTACCAATCAATCCACCCGCTGATCCACCAATCCCCCTACCTACTAATCCATCCACCTACCTACCAATTTATCCACTTTCTGACCCTCTTACTTATCTACCGTATGTTTGTAAATGGGTAGGTAAATAAGTAAGAGGGTCAATAAGCGGATGAACTGGTAGGTAGGTGGATGGATTGGTAGGTAGGTGGATGGGTGGATCAGTAGGTAGATGGATTGGTACGGAGGTTGATTCATTTGTAGGTAGGTGGAAGGATTGGTAGGAAGGTGGATGGTAGGATGGATAGGACAGAAGATGGATTGGTAGGTAGGTGGAAGGGTGGACAGGTAGGTGGATGGATAAGTAGGTGGGTGATCAGGTGGGTAGGAAGGTGGATGAGTGGGA
The DNA here is from genome assembly GCA_022818135.1 of Saxidomus purpurata. Taxonomy (NCBI): domain Eukaryota; kingdom Metazoa; phylum Mollusca; class Bivalvia; order Venerida; family Veneridae; genus Saxidomus; species Saxidomus purpurata. Next base: position 11,832,842 of record JAFMSR010000012.1, read on the forward strand.
AGGCAGATGGATGGATTGGTAATGAGTGGAGGGATGGGTAGGTATGTGGATATGTGGGTAGGTTGGTGGATTGGAAGGAAGGTAGGTGGATTGGTGGGTAGGTAGGTGGATGGATAAGAAGCTAGGTGGATAGGTGAGTGGTGAGGTGGATAAGTGGTTAGGAAGGTGGAGGGAAGGGGAGATTGGTGGATGGTTGGTAGGAAAGTGGATGGGTGGGTAGATAGGTGCATGGGTGGGCAGAAAGGTGGATAGGTGGATAGAAAGGTGGATTGGTGTGTAGGAAGGTGGAGGAATTGGTAGGTAGGTGGCTGGGTGGTAGGTAGGTGGCTGGGTGGGAAGGTAGGTGGATTAATCTCTCTTTCCACCTACCTACCCATCCATCCTACTGTATTCCAATCCCTCCATCTTCCTACACACCCGTCCACCATTATTCCCACCCATCCACCTTTCTACCCACCCATCTACTTTCCTACCAACCATCCACCAATCTCCCCTTCCCTCCACCTTCCTAACCACTTATCCACCTCACCACTCACCTATCCACCTAGCTTCTTATCCATCCACCTACCTACCTACCAATCCACCTACCTTCCTTCCAATCCACCAACCTACCCATATATCCACATACCTACCCATCCCTCCACTCATTACCAATCCATCCATCTGCCTTCCCACTCATCCACCTTCCTACCCACCTGTCCACCTACCTACTTATCCATCAACCTACCTATCCACCCTTCCACGAACCTACCAATCCATCGTCTGTCCTATCCATCCTACCATCCACCTTCCTACCAATCCTTCCACCTACCTACAAATGAATCAACCTCCCTACCAATCCATCTTCCTACTGATCCACCCATCCACCTACCTACCAATCCATCCACCTACCTACCAGTTCATCCGCTTATTGACCCTCTTACTTATTTACCTACCCATTTACAAACATAAGGTAGATAAGTAAGAGGGTCAGAAAGTGGATGAATTGGTAGGTAGGCGGATGGATTAAGTAGGTAGGGGGATTGGTGGATCAGCAGGTGGATTGATTGGTAGTTAGGTTGGTTTAATTGTTGGTAGATGAAAAGATTGGTAGGAAGGTGGATGGAAGGATGGATAGGAAAGAGGATGGATTGATAGGTAGGTGGAAGGGTGGACAGGTAGGTGGATGGATAAGTAGGTGGGTGATCAGGTGGGTAGGAAGGTGGATGAGTGGGAAGGCAGATGGATGGATTGGTAATGAGTGGAGGGATGGGTAGGTATGTGGATATATGGGTAGGTTGGTGGATTGGAAGGAAGGTAGGTGGATTGGTGGGTAGGTAGGTGAATGGATACGAAGGTAGGTGGATAGGTGAGTGGTGAGGTGGATAAGTGGTTAGGAAGATGGGTGGTTTTATAAGTAGGTGGAGGGATGGATAGATCGGTGGATGGTTGGTAGGAAAGTGGATGGGTGGGTAGAAAGGTGCATGGGTGGGCAGAAAGGTGGATAGGTGGATAGAAAGGTGGATTGGTGTGTAGGAAGGTGGAGGGATTGGTAGGTAGGTAGATGGGTGGGAAAGTAGGTGGATTAATCTCTCTTTCCACCTACCTACCAATCCATCCACTTGTATTCCAATCCCTCCATCTTCCTACACACCAGTCCACCATTATTCCCACCCATCCACCTTTCTACCCACCCATCTACTTTCCTACCAACCATCCACCAATCTCCCCTTCAGTCCACCATTATTCCCACCCATCCACCTTTCTACCCACCCATCTACTTTCCTACCAACCATCCACCAATATCCCCTTCCCTCCACCTTCCTAACCACTTATCCACCTCACAACTCACCTATCCACCTAGCTTCTTATCCATCCACTTACCTACCCACCAATCCACCTACCTTCCTTCCAATCCACCAACCTACCCATATATCCACAAACCTACCCATCCCTCCACTCATTACCAATCCATACATCTACCAACCCACTCATCCACCTTCCTACCCATCTATCCACCTACTAGTTTATCCATCAACCTACCTATCCACCCTTCCACGAACCTACCAATCCATCTTCTGTCCTATCCATCCTACCATCCACCTTCCTACCAATCCTTCCACCTACCTACAAATGAATCAACCTCCCTACCAATCCATCTTCCTACTGATCCACCCATCCACCTACCTACCAATACATCCACCTACCTACCAGTTCATCCGCTTATTGACCCTCTTACTTATTTACCTACCCATTTACAAACATAAGGTAGATAAGTAAGAGGGTCAGAAAGTAGATGAATTGGTAGGTAGGCGGATGGATTAAGTAGGTAGGGGGATTGGTGGATCAGCAGGTGGATTGATTGGTAGTTAGGTTGGTTTAATTGTTGGTAGATGAAAAGATTGGTAGGAAGGTGGATGGAAGGATGGATAGGAAAGAGGATGGATTGATAGGTAGGTGGAAGGGTGGACAGGTAGGTGGATGGATAAGTAGGTGGGTGATCAGGTGGGTAGGAAGGTGGATGAGTGGGAAGGCAGATGGATGGATTGGTAATGAGTGGAGGGATGGGTAGGTATGTGGATATATGGGTAGGCTGGTGGATTGGAAGGAAGGTAGGTGGATTGGTGGGTAGGTAGGTGGATGGATAAGAAGCTAGGTGGATAGGTGAGTGGTGAGGTGGATAAGTGGTTAGGAAGAGGGTGAAAAGGTGGAGGGGGGAGATCGGTGGATGGTTGGTAGGAAAGTGGATGGGTGGGTAGAAAGGTGCATGGGTGGGCAGAAAGGTGGATAGGTTGATAGAAAGGTGGATTGGTGTCTAGGAAGGTGGAGGGATTGGTAGAGATGGGTGGGAAAGTAGGTGGATTAATCTCTCTTTCCACCTACCTACCAATCCATCCACTTGTATTCCAATCCCTCCATCTTCCTACACACCCATCCACCATTCTACCCACCCGTGCAACTTTCTACCAACCCATGCACCTTTCTACCCACCCATCTACTTTCCTACCAACCATCCACCAATCTATCCATCCCTGCACCTATTTATCAAACCATCCACCTTCCTATCCGCTTATCTGCCTATCCACCTTGGTAGGTAGGTGGATGGATAAGAAGGTCGGTGGATAGGTGAGTTGTTAGCTGGATAGGTGGGTTTGAGTGTGTGTGGTTGAGTAAGTAGGTGGAGGGATGGGTAGATTGGTGAATGGTTGGTAGGAAGGTGGATAGATGGGCAGAAAGGTGGATGGGTCGGTAGAATGCAGGATGGGTGGTTAGGAAGTTGGGGGATTGAAATGCAGGTGGATGGAGGGGTAGGTAGGTGGAAAGAGAGATTAATCCACCTACCCACCCAACAATCCACCTACCTACCAATCCTCTACCTTACTACCCACTAATCTACCTTTCTATCCACCCATCCACCTTTCTACCCACCCATGCACCTGTTAACCCAAACATCCACTTTCCTACCAACCATCTACCAATCTACCCATCCCTCCACCTACTTACCCAACCATCCACCTTCCTTCCCACCTATCCATCTAATCACTCACCTATCCACCTACCTTCTTATCCATCTATGGGTTGGAAGGTAGAGGGATTGGTATGCAGGTGGATTGATTGGTAGGTAGGTGGAAAGAGAGATTAATCCACCTACCTACCAACCCATCCACCTTCCAACTAATTAACCTTCTTAACCATTTATTCACCACCTACCAACCCATCAACATACCTGTCGTACCCTTATCCCTACCTACACATCTATTCACTTACCAACCCTTTTATCCCAAAGCTCCTGCCTATATGACACCAGACATGATTGAAAAAGGTCTGACCTACAAACTCATTATCACTTATTCATTTCAGTTGCTTTCCATTGCTAGTGTCTCTTATTTCGCCTTTGTATTTCAGTAGTAGAATACTTCCCATTAATTTGGGAAGAGGCCTGGGTTCAAATCCCAGCAGGGGCTATATTTTGAGACTACTGGTTTTGGAGACAAAACTGAAAATGAGTTTGTAGGTCAGACCCTTTTTATCATGTCTTGTATCATATAGACATGTGGTTTAAGATAAAAGGGTTGGTAAGTGAACAGATGTGTAGGTAGGTATAAGAGTTGGACAGGTATGTGGATGGGTTGGTAGGTGGTGAATAGATGTTTAAGACGGTTGATTGATTGGAAGGTGGATGAATGGGTAGGAAGATGGATGGGGATGTATGAGCTGGTAGGTGGATGGACAGGTAGTTAAGTGTATGGAATGGATAGACGGGTAGATAGGCGGATGGATGGGTACGTAGATGGGCGGATGTATTTAGGTAGATGGGTGTTGGTAGATAGATGGATGTGGATGGTGTGTTGATTGGTTTGTAGAATGGTAATGCATGGTAGGAAGGTGGGAGGGGTAGTTAGAATAATGTTGATGGGTGGTTGGATGGATTGTTGATCGAATGGGTTGGTGCTCAATGGATGTTGGATTTGTGGGTTTATGGCTTGATAGGTGGGTAGATGTGGGCTGATGGGTGAAAATGAAATAATTATTGTTTAAGGTTTTTATATTTTTAGCTTTAGTGGCCAACAATCCTATCAGGTTTGGTTAAAATTGGTCCAGTGGTCAAGGAGAAAATAGCGCTTTAAGCAGTTGTTGACAATGACGATCACAATTACTCATCATGAACACATTGGGCTCAGATGTGCTAAAATTTACATGAATATAATCAAAAGGCCCTAAAAACAAATAATATCTCAAACAACAGCTGTCCCTTATAAATGACGAATCCCCCACGCCCCCCTCCCTAAAAAAGATGTCTCAGTTTGTGTCCTCCAATTTGTTCAACAATTGTGCCTTGTAATTTTAAAATCCTTCTATGCATGACAGAGTAAAGGATTTACATTACCTTAAAGTGTGAATTGACCTTTGAAGTAGGGACCTGGGTGTTGTATGCGACACTTCATCATGATTTGCTGAACACAATGTGCCAAATTATCTCAAAATCAAACCACGCATGACGAAGTTCCAGTACGGACACGAATGTGTGCATATACACTGGAGTCAATTACCTACAATCTATTAGTGTGACCTTGACCGTTGAGGTAGTGACGTGGGTCTTGCACGCGGCATGTCACCTTGGTTTGCTTAGCATATATGCCAAGTTATTTTAAAATCCTTGAATGCACGACAAAGTAACAGCCTGGACACGAAACATTACGAAGACGGACATGCGGACGGACGGACAGTGGGATTTAAAATGCCCACCTTTGGAGGCATACAATTAAGAAGACGATTTTAAAAGTGCGTGTGAATGTCATATTGACCTTTAACCTACTAACCCCAAAAGCAGTAGAGATAATATACTGGTTGCAAGGAACCTTATGAGCAACATTGGTAAAAGTTGAATTAAAATTGTGTTTTTAAGGAGCTAAAGGAGGTCACTGTGACCTTGACATTTGACCTACTGATTCCAAAAGCAGTAGGGATAATCTACATGTTGTAAGAAAGCTTTTGTGCTAGTTTTATAAAAGTTAGATGGCGGCCTTCGTCCAGTAGAGTTAAAGGTACTCACTGGATGGTTCGAATGTCTTCTTCTGTTATGTTCTCCTTGCACGGACCTGATATAATGATGGGTCGGTAGTCTTTTAAATGTATCTGTAAATAAAATACACAGATACATGTATCGTCTTGTAGTGAAATGAAACAACAGATTCGGGAATACTGTAATATACGATTTCAGAAACATTACACAAATCGAAATATTCAGGTCCGTAAATATACACACCTATTAGTTCGGAGGTATTTGTTTGTGATGATCCTCTTCGAGCGATAGTGTAGTACAGCGCAGTACCAGTGCCTTTTTCTGTATTTTCATGCGGTTTTCTGAAATAAAATAGACGTAGGTAAGCATTCCATTTTACTGGAAAAATACAAAAACCGAAACATTTTGAAAAATAAACCATCGGACTTTTCAATGACTTGAGAGTTCTAAGCCTTAAAAGATTGCAGAAAAAATCGAGCAACACATAACAATAATATGCATAAAAAGTGCGGTCAAAATGAATACAGACGGAAGGACGTACATACGTCCGGACGGACAAGATGTATCTTGTATATACTCCTTAAACTTATTTTAGGTTAGTATAGTGAAACTACGTTAAACAAGAGCACCGCCTACGGGTGCCTGACGTTCGTCATTTTATCCTTTTACGGTTTATTTATTACCATTTTTAAGAAACAGTATCCTTGACCTTGACCCCGAAACAAAATCCCACAAAAGGTTTCCATGATAATTACTAGACACAAGTTTTGTCACAATTATTCAACTGCAACTAAAGATATTGTGTTCTTCCCATTTTTCTATTTCAAAAAAAAATCCTCAGCTTTGACTCCATGAGACCCAAACACAATCCCTATAAAAGTCTTCATTTATATATATTACACACTTAATAATTTAGTTACATTATGTCAATTGTAACAAAAGAAATTGAACATATTGTTTTTCTATTATTAGTTACAGTGACCTTGACAATGACCCCAGGAGACCCATAACACAACCCCATTAAAGATCTTCTTAAATACTTACTACAAATAAAAGTTGGTTACATTATGTCAACTGTAACTAAAGATATTGAATATATTACGATTTTCCTATTTTTAGTAACAGTGACCTTGACCCCAGCAGCCCCAAACACAATTCAATTAAGAAATATTCACAAATACTTCCCATACACTAAGTTTAGTTGCATTATGTTCACTATTACAAAAATATTGTTTGTTTGAAACTTTCTAAGTTAAGAAGGGGCAATAACCCATTCAAAATACACGACAGGGTTATGTTACTTGTAAAACTCTTCCTTCATTCTATTGTACATTTGATAGTGAACAGGTATTCCAACTTTCAAAGTGATAGCTTTGATAGTTTGCATGTAACTGACCTAAACGCAAAATTTAAAAAATCAGAATAGCTAAAAACTACGAAGTCCAAAAGTATTAAAAGTACCCCCACCCCATTGTATAACTCAAAACCCCGTTTGACATGTTGAAGTACATTATCCATTTATTGTTTGTGAAAAATTTGAAATCAATCTAATAAAAAATGAAGAAGCTACATTGTATGTCCAATTCTCAAAATCAACCAAAATCATTCAAAATTCATGTTTTTTACCCCCAAAAAACAGGTCAGACTCAGCATTTTTAGCATACAATGTGAAGAAGGGTATTAGATAAACAAGCTTTCAAAATTTCAAAGTGATAGCTTTGACAGTTTCCATGTAAGTGACTTAAACGCAAAACGTAACCAACGCCGACGACAACGACGAAGACGACGACGACAATCAAGTGACGACAACAGCTTGTCATTTTTTTTTCAAAAATGAGGCGAGCTAATAAGATAAAACTCTTCATTGAAAAATACACACAGCAATATGCATAATAACCACATACTTATACTGAACACGACAAATGTCTTCCTCTCTGAGCATAGCCCTGGACAATGAAACTGTACAAAACGAATGTCGGTATTTTCTTCTGTAGAGTTCATAATAACATCTGATCTGCAATAGATTTTAATTATCCGAAATAATTAGAACATACACACACAGGGTAGTTCGAATGTCTTCATCTACGATCAAGTATGGTACAACACTACCGGTATACTCTTATGTAATCTACTGTTTAGAAATTTTCATAAAGATACATGTTACTGTTGACATGTCAGTAAGGCGAAACCTTCACAACTCGAAATAATTTAGAAAACACGAGACACCATTATTGGTATTTTGTAAAATGCCAACTGCAATGAGTTTGCCAAGCAATTTGAATGAAAGTCCATATTAGGGCAAGTTGAGAAGTCCCTCCATTAGGAATAGAGGCCCTTCTATAAGCAATAGTGACCCCTGTGCAATAAGAACCGTTTCCTCCTTTTTGAAAGTAAAGCAGGGGAATAATTAGAAAACAAATATACTCACCGGGTAGTCTAGATGTCTTCTTCAGTGATATTCTCCTTGGAAGAAGACATGTTATAACACAGTGACTATAATTATAAACACGCCTGATTTCTCGGGCGTTTTTTTCGGTAAGACAAAGATACATGTATCGTCTTCTGTAGTCGCCAACAGTAGCATTGCAATTATGAAAGAACATAATTTAAGTAATTTATCATTTTAACGAATACATACACTGATCGAAGAAAGTAGGAAAAATACACATTGGTTTGTTTGGATGTTTTCCTCTTTAATCTTCCCCTTAAACAATGACGTATTCCGCTTTGGTCTATACAAAACCGAATAATAATGAAATATTCATACCGATAAAGGCAAATGTCTAGGGTCATTTACCTGGAAAATGGCACAGTACAGAACAAATATGGGACCATTTCTTCTTCTGTAGTCTACGATAATAACATCTGCAATTAAAGGACATGTTTTAAGAAACGTATACTTTTAGAAAGTTAAAACAAACGAAACTACATGTATTTGGAAATATTCACAGCTAATATCTACTTCTGATTATCTAAAACAAGAGCTGTCTCGTGAAAGCACGCTTGACTATTCGAGGGTTTGTCAATACAAGAGCTGTCAACAAGTGCTTGCGAATAAAACAAAACTTTGTCAGTAAAAAAAACCCCAAGGATATGTATAAACAAGGGCCATAAGTAGCAAGATATTAAGTCAAGAGTTATCAAATGTAATTGTTTGATATCCCTGAGTACTACAGCAAAGTGGGTAATGATAGTATGTACATCACATCGTTGCACACAAGTCTTTAACTACGAATTTTAAAGTACAAATCAAGAAACATTTTCACAGAGTTATCTTCTGTTGCTTACACATAGGTGTCGTAATGGTGCATAGGTATTCCAACTTTCAAAGTAATATGTCACAAGTGGACATGAATGAACATTTTAATCGAGAGGGCCATAATTCAAATAAAATCCTTGACAGAGTAACGTTCTCCTACCTATGTTTGAGGATCGTGATAGTTAAGAAGTATATCTCAAACAGTTTAGTCACAAAGTGGAGTGATACGAACAACTTAACCAAGACTCTGAGTCGATAAAGGGCCTTAAGTTTACAAAAAGATCCTTGACAGAGTTATCTCCTTTTACCTACAGATGGGGGTAATGATGCAAACAAGTATTCGAAGTTAAAGTCAGTAAGTGGAGTTTAACCATATTTAATGTATTTACTAAGTCAAAAAGGGACATAATTCTGACAAAAACCTTCATAGAGTAATTTCCCTCTGTCTGTGGATTAGAGTAATGATGGTGAATAAGTATGGTAAGTTTCAAAGCAATATCTGTAATGGTTTTGAAAAAAAGTGTGGAGGTACTAAAACTTAACCTAGCACTTTCTAAGTGAAAAAAGGAACATAATTCTGACAAAAACCTTGACAGAGTTATGTACTCTTGTCTGTTGATGGAGGTGATGATGGTAAACAAGAATGGTAAGTTTCAAAGCAATATCTGTAATGGTTTCAAAATAAAAAGGGGTAGTGCGAAAAACTTAACTAAGCTCAATGCACTTTCTAAGTAAAAAAGGGCCGTAATTCTGACAAAAATCTCAACAAAGTTATGTACTCTTGTCTGAGGATTGGGGTAATGATGGTAAATAAGTATGGTAAGTTTCAAAGCAAAAACTCTAATGGCTTTGAAACAGAGTGGGACGGTACGAAAAATTTAACCAATGTGCGTCACCAACGCCGACGTGGACGCTGACGCCGAGGCGAGTAGGATAGCTCTAAGTCGAGCGAAAAATGTTCTTTATTTGTGAAAGAATAGGAATATTTTCTTATTGTGTAATAATTAAGGTCCAATTTATATTATTTATTTAAATTGTATTTATTTTTCGGGATGGTTGCGCTGGGGATAGAGGGACGGGGGAGAGGTAGAGGGGGTACGTCATGACACATGATGTTAATTTGGAAGTTATATGAAGAAATATTAAGAAATGGCAAAATGATAGCCAACTTTAAATTATCTTGACAAAATGTAAGTTCAACAACCAAACTCTGTTAATCAATGTCCGCCACTTAATGGGACAAATAGCTGAAAAAGAACAACTGGAAAGTGTTTGTGTCTGTCTGTTTCAGAAAAAAAAACATTTTTGAAATTTAACATCCCCACTTGACCTCATCTCCGAGGTGATATTTTATTTCTTCAAGTAAAGAGTAAGAAAGAATTTCATTGTTGTTATTACATTATGTCAGTACTACTATTTTCAGACAACAAGAATTCTAAATTTTCTGTTGAACAATTATATAAGAAAAGCACTACAAGGGCCTCATTTCTGAAAAAATACAGATTCTTAATTTTCTGTTGTTAGAGAATACAAGTTGATGATTTGTGTCAAAGATTTGTGTCACAAGCCTTTTCAGAAAAAAGAAGCATCTTTAAAATTTCATCACCCCATTGGGGCCTCATATCTAAGGGGTAATTCTTTTCTCCTTATCACACAGTGATACAGAACTCAATTGTTATTAGTTTAATTAAATCAGTACTATTAGTTTTAGAAAACAAAAAATTCTAGGTTTCTAGAGTAATTCAAAAAAGGACTACATCCCCTTAAGGGGCCTCATTTATATAAAAAAGGAATTGTAGGGGTGGATATTAGAAAGAGTGATCATTAAACTACTTCAGCAAATTACAATTTAATTCTAACAACCCGTTTCAGAGAAATTCTAATGTTTTATAGAATATAGAAGAAAATAACAATTAAAGGGCAACAACTCTGGAGAGATATTAATCCGATCTTAATGAAATGTATGTGTGCGCCGTGTCATTATGCTATTGTACACTTATTTTAAGTTTTATGAAATTCTATCCATTGGTTCTTGAGTTATGACTCCGGACGACGCCTAAACAATATTCCTCCGCCCTTGGTGGGGGGGGGGTGGTAAAAGTCTTGTCAAATGTGACCTCGACCGAAAGATTATGGCTGGATCACACAACACTGTTGTCATAAGCAAAATAATTTCAATGTTTGATGAAATATATTTAGAAATGGCAAAGTAGTAAACTCCGCTTAATATAACGACCTCCGCTAGACCTAACAAAATTGTTCCTTATATCCGGAGTTTTTTATATTCGTATGTCGAACAAATTTCTTATATATTTATCTTACTACAATTGTGCCTGATAAATTGTATGATACGCGTAGCACAGTTAATTTAGTTAATAAATCATATAAAGCCATTCAAGGTATTTATTCATTATGCTTTTCACAATTACTTATAGAAGAACGAGTTTATTTGCTATTGAACACTAACGAGAGTTATAAGCAAAACATATTTATATCAAATTCAAAAAGGTATGCATACTAATATTAAGTGCATGGGATGATTACGACCATACAGCGAGATAACATGTATCTATCTATTTGCTGTTGTTGTTGTTGTTGTTGTTATTATTATTTTCTAGTGACCTCTAGATAAGCGTTTAAAGTCATCATAGAAAGATTTACTTCTAATTTATTTGTCACTAACCCTTTTAATATAAAATTAAAGAAATTAGTTTGTATTATCTGGGGAGAGACAGTTTACAACATATGAAATAGTCTTCTATATATTTCATGTGTGCTCAAAATACCTATCACATATAAAATACATTCTATGTTTGACACCAGTACCTTTACCTTAATGTGATGATCCTTTATTATTTTCATACCTACTAGTAATCAATTACATCTGCATTTAATCATTTGCATATGTGTGTTACCAGGGTATATGATTTGAGTCTTGTAGGAACATATATTTAAGCGATTATATGAGAGCATCTTGAAGATGCTGTCTGAAGGTATGGTTAATGTAAAATACATTCAAACCTGTGAACAAAGACCACTGTTGGGAAGTTACAAATGTGGTATTTGTTTACAGGTGGTCTTTATTCACAGGTGTTTCTACTTTAGATGAATAGTGCACTATGATCACCCTGCTGGTCTTTATTCACAGAATGGTCTTTATTAGAAGTGGTCTTTAACACAGATTTGACTTTTCTCAAGTTTCGAAATTCTGATACATTGTCACTTATAAGCAGTTGTGTAAACCTAAACATACTTTGAAACTTCCAATAAATTAATATGTTTTATATAGTTAACCCTAACTTCTTGGTAAACTGGACAAATAATGTCGAAATGATATATTCGTCTTCTGATTACATGCAAAACACACCCGGTCCTCAAAACGGACACGTTGAGTGTTTTTCCCATCATCCGGTTTCAACTGCTATCCGATGGGAAGACATTCTTAACCGAGATAAAGCCATTCTATATTTTCAAACATTTACAATATCGAGATATTTACTAAAACTGAAGTCAAAAATGTGCCATAAAACAGTGTTCTTGGTAAATTGTCTACCTTGGAGCTAAAATCTTGATTTCATGTGTCTTTTACTCTTTGTGCAAAAACACTGAGAAATTTTACCTACTCCTTGGATTAGCCATACATCACTGAAACCTAACCTAGACAGTAATGATTTAACATTCGAAGCCAATGCAGTTATTCATTTCCTGGTTATTTTGACAATCAAACTTTAATACTAAATAAGCCTGTTTGATATGATTTGTTTTGTGCAGATAAGCATAATTTTAACCAGTATTTAACGATGATATATACTCTTTACGTACTTAGACTACATCTACCGAGCTCTCCATCATAAACTAGATGCCCACGTGCAACATGTCGAGCCCGCCAGCTGTCAAAAGGACTAACTCCTTACTAAGTAGAGATAAGTCAAAATACACCTAAATATTTGATGTAACATGCATGTTGAACCACAGAAAAGTGGTCTCGATTTTACTCTACGGCAAGTTATAAAAAAGTTACAATATAAGCTATTTATAATAACAACAAAGGGAAGTAATTCTAAAAACAACGGTAGCCCATGGTGGTGAACATTTGTACAAAGTATCATCAAAATACCTCCATGCATGAAGAAGAAATGCTCCGGACAAAGATATTCTTGACTTTGAACTTTAACCTCTAAGTGTGACCTTGACGTTAGACCTAGGGACCTGCTTCTTGCGAATGACACTCCGTCTCATGGTGGTGAATATTTGTGCCAAATAACATCAAAATCTCTCCATGCATGCAAAAGATATGCTTCGGACAAAGTCATTCTTGAATTTGACCTTTAACCTCCAAGTGTGACCTTGATCTTAGACCTAGGGACCTGGTTCTTGCTCATGACACTCCGTCTCAAGATGGTGAAATTTGTGCCAAGTTAAATTAAAATCCCTCCATGCATGAAAAAGATATTGCTCCGGACAAAGTCATTCTTGAATTTGACCTTTAACCTCCAAGTGTGACCTTGACCTTAGACCTAGGGACCTGGCCCCAATTTCACAAAAATACTTAAGTAAATACTTAGTAACATGCTTAACTTATTTCAACACTTATCAGCCCCTTGCATGTATATTCATTTAAGAATTAAACTTTTTTCAGAATGGTATTTACCCATTTATCAGAATTATTTATACCCTTGTTAGTTTTTGTAGAGGAAATGTTGTTTTAAGCAAGTAATTTACACTAAGTAAGTTCTTAAGATTCTTAAAATTCTTAACTTGTACTCAAATGAATTTTTGCTCAATCTGACTTGCATTTAGTATTATATAACATTTTTGTTCTTTCGGCATGTTAATTTCATTAAAAGATATACTATTGTTTAAGATGACGACAAGAAACATTATTATTTTTAGTGACAATTAGACTTCAAAATAACCTACTCAGCTAAGTAATTACTTGGGGCCTGGTTCTTGCGCATGACACTCCGTCTCATGATGGTGAACATTTGTGCCAAGTAACATCAAAACCCCTCCATGCATGAAAAAGATATGGTCCGGACAAAATCGGACGGACGGACGGACGAACGGACGCACGCACGCACGCACGCACATACACCGAACCGCCAAAAGTGACAACTATGTCGAGCTCACCGCAAGCGGGCTCGACAAAAATCATTTTGTGTCAACATTTTGTGCTGACAGTTTAGCACATAGTAAACGCTTACAAAAAAGTGAATACGTTCTGTCAACGGTTGTATCTTTATGAAAATTAAAAGCTGTCCCTGATAAGTGAAGAATGCCCCCGAAAGAGGGGTCTTATAGTCTGTGTAATCTTTATGTACTCAACAATTATGCCATGTAATTTTAAAATCCTGCCATGCATGACAGAGTTACCATGCATACAGTTTTCCACTACCCTAAAACTCTAGGTGTGACCTTGACCTTTGTGGTAGGTACGTGGATCTTGCACGCGACACATCGTCTTCATGTGCTGACCATTTGTGCCCAGTTATTTTATATTCAATCAATACATGACAAAGTTACAGTCCGGGCACGAATGTGTATATATACTGGATTCTATTACTTTCAAACTCTTAGCATGACCTAGTCCTTTGATGTAGGGACGTGAGTTTTGCACGCGGCACGTCTTGATGTGCTGAATATTTTGGTAATATTTTAAATCCTTCAATGCATGACAAAGTTACAGTCCGGACACGAATGTATGTATATATACTGGATTTCATTACCTATAAATACTAAGTGTGACCTTGACCTTTGATGTATGGACATGGGTCATGCACCCGACACGTCGACTTGATGTGCTGAACATTTGTGCCAAGTTATTTTAAAATATTTATATGAAAAAGTTACAATCCGGACACGAATGTGTGCATATATGCAGGATTCAATTACTTTCAAACTCTAAGTGAGACATTGGCCTTTGAGGTATTGCATGCGACACATTGTCTTAATGTGGTGAACATGTGTACCAAGATATTTTTTAATCCTTTTATGCACAACAAAGTAACAGCCCGGACACGAAAAATGTAAGGACGGACGCACGGACAGACGGGCGTACTCACCAGACGGACTTTGTGAGGTTATCTCTTTGATCTGTGTTTGATATTTTTCAACCCCACGATAGAATTATTTAACTCCACAATACAAGTTAAAACGCCATAATGACGGATAAAAACAACCTCACAATGCTAAGTTGTACTCAAACCCTAACCCCTAATGTCTACTAGGCATGTACACGGTGCAATTATAATATGCCACCCTTCGGGGGCATAAAAACATACTTCAGATGCGTAATCAAGAATAGGTAAGATCAGCTTATCAAAAAGTTCTAGTGTATGGTTAGGTGACAAATACTTGATCATTTTAAGGATGACTTTCAAAGCTTGACCGGCTAACGTGTTATCATATTACATATAAGAATCCCCAGATGAAAATACAGTTTCCAAATACATGTTCTTGTATTCGATACTATTTTTAATATATTTCCTTTGTACATGTGTGTGGGTAAACGTCCACTTTTTCTAAAAACGACAATGTTTGTTTTATCTACCATCACTGCTAACTTCCATCTATCACAATATTCATCTACTACAGTGACTTTCAAAGGATGTTCTAAATATTCTGACGTTTTTTGTAAAAACACAGAAGTGTCATCAGCATACAATAAAAGACAAATTTTAATTATACAAATATTTTACTTCAACGCCTTTGGCTAAAATCTCTGCCTCCATGTTATTAAGATGGCAACAATCGCTGCCACGGCAGCGAGTATTTGGGGAGTGGCTATTGTTAAACTCTCTCAACTATGTACCTGTCAGTTAAACTCAGTGTTCTACATTAACATGCAATGGAGAAATGTAAACAAACAGCTGATCACAATAGCAAGCAGACGATTTTAGCTCTTGAGCTGACCTGGGGCTTCTTTACGTTTTTTTATAGCACTTTGGAATCAGATGAAAATTTATCCACCTCTTGAATCATTTCTTCTCACTTTCTTTTTATCCCATGACTTTCATTAATTCTCCCTTTTAGAAAATTTAAAGATAAATACTACATTTCACACCTAACTCACAAGAGTCAAATTTGCACAAGGCCTGACTTTGTGTAATTTCCTACAATATAAATACATTGTGGTAAAAGAATATGTCAGCACCCAATTAAGATAGTCACAAAATTAATTGGTAATTAAAGCCATCAGCTTGCAAGTCTGGTTTGTGTATTTTTGAAGGACACAAATTCAAGACATGAAACTGATACATGTGTCAGAAAAACGAGGGGGGGGGGGGGAAGTTATCACCACAAGTTCAAAACACAATACAATGTATATGCATGTAGTTGATGAAGAATAAATTTTCATATTTAAAGCATTGCAGAAAAAGACATGTATTGTTTATATCAAAAGAGAATAAAAGGAGCTATTTGTGTTAGTTTTAATGTTCTTGACACGGATTTGAAAATTCGTAGAGATGATAACACAGGATGATGTAAATTATAGACCGTCAAGAAAAAAATAAAATGGAGAAATATCAAAAGTAAAATCAATCTAAAAGGCTCATTCTTGGATAATAATGGATCATAATATATAATGAGCCAGGATAATACTAACTGACCCTGCAGGTGCGATCATGGCCTTGCAGTGGTTTAGTAAGGATTCTTCGTCTAAGTCACATAAACATTTAATTTTTTTTATACCAACACTGTTTATTGTTTGCCTTATTGTATCTGCATAGTCATGGGCTTGACTAAGAAATAGACTACCTGAACCTGGAAATAGTATCATACAACAAAAAACTATTATAGAAAATACTGAACTGTACTATAGACAGAAGGGGTTTTTGAAGTAAAGTACGGACGAATGGGGGAAGAACAAAACATTTGAACTGCAAGGGAAGTTATGTCCTCCTGTGTACTTTTGCAAGTTAGACATTTACACCGAAATTAGAAAGTTCAATACTTAATACTCGAAAAACAATTGGCAACTTGAATAGATTTCAGCACAAAAACATATATTTATATTATCTAGTGACCTTTACTTATATAGGTCTTGAATAACTAATGATTCATTTTAATGAAGGATATTCTCACTTTATGGAAATAAACTTTCATCAAGGTTAGTAAACTGTTTTTGTTCTGTAATGCAGCCACTGCTCTCAAGTGTATAAACATCACCACGTGGCTTTGTTTATAAACACAGACTTTATCAGCAATTAGCCACACCTCCCGGGAAATTCAAATCTGAGATCGTCTGCTTGACAGTTTGATTTTTTTCTCAAAGTCACTTTTAGAAGTGATATGAAATTAAGATTTTTGGATTAACTGTTTTGAAATGGCACAGCTTACCTTTGTAACAAATTTCAAAGGAAACAGTTCTGTAACTTTGTCAAAATTTAAGAAAAAGGGTCTCTGATCTGAAACATGTTTGGAAATATTGAAAAACCTGCCCCAGCGCCATCTAGTGGTTAATATAGTCCTGTTGCCCCTTTAAGGTACATGCTAAACAAACAAGAGCACCGCCTACGGGTGCCGGACGCTCGTGTGATTTTATCCTTTTACGATTTATTTATTACCATTTTTAAGTAAATGTGTCCTTGACCTTGACCCCGAAACACAATAATCCCACAAAATGTTTTCGTAAATAACTATTAGGCACTAAGTTTGGTCACAAAGATTCAATGGAGACTGTATTATTTCCAATTTTATATTTTAAGGACATTAATTGCCCGACCGTCACGGTCCTTCAAATTTCCCGGAGCGTTGGCGCTTGCGCATCGAAAATAAAGTTGATGTCTAGTATTCCTTGCCAATGTTTACCCTTTTCTTTACTATTCCCGACAATATACTTTTATGAACATCATAAATTCAAGCCCACTCAGTTTTGCTTTTTTCAACCTTTTCAGATTCACACACGATTTCAAATTTATTTTCTAATTTGAGCGTTAATGATACATGTACAAATGTTAATATTTTATGGACAGACATACATTTTAAGACTCGATCTATATTGCTACCAAATAAATAATGCTACCTATCACTCTCTTGCTTTTAAAATTCAACTGAATTTTTTAACAAGGTATTCATTTATGAATAATATACTTCAAGACTTTTCAGTGTGCTATGAAAATACGATGCAGACGGCAAAAGAAAACTGCAGTTCAATATATATCATTACTTTACTGTATTGTTTTTATTTTTGTGCCAGAAAAACGTGTTCATTATATCAGGAGATTTGTTATAACCGCTATAAATTATACTACTGTATGTTATAACCGTACATTTTTCCCTTTAACAAGGAAGGGGGAAAACAAGCATAAAAGGTTCGTTATATCACGAACTACGTTACGTTATATCCGGAGTAGATTCATACGGAGTTTTACTGTATTGCCATTAAAAACAAGTATGAAAGTTTTAAGTAAATGTGTTTGATTGCATAGAAAGTATTAGCATTTATAATAAAAACTTCAACCAACACATATACCGACGACAGGACGAGTGCAGCTGACAATACTGATGTACCCCCACCAAATGAGGCAAATCACAGAAAAACACAACTTGTAAAGTATCTTCTATTATGTCTTTAGGGTGCAGTGGGTAGAGTCCGACACATATCGCAGGACAGTTAATTCGATTAAATTCAGTTGGACAAGAACATAGAACTTATTCTGTGTGGTGAAGTTTGTAATCTGTACCATCCAAGAAAGAAAATGAAAATACAAGTTCACGAAGGAAAAATTGACTTTTTACTTATTCCCCAACGTCTATTAGAATACAACATGGTGGAGAATCCGGGTTCGTTATATAACTAGTCTGATATAATGAAATGCTGCTGGAGTATAAAGCCAGTATGCCGATACATTGTGTATATACTTATATTAAATCTAGTGAAGTTCCATGAAACTGTTACATGTAGTTAGTTATATCTCCGCAGGACCGGACAATGAAAAATATTCCTCGGTAACTATGACAACCAGTTTCAGAGAACATTTTAAGGAGTCTTAGAAGTCTTAGAGTCTTTTAAGTTTCCATACATTCTCTTTGTATGTAAGAAAAGCGCTAAATTGCCTTAGGAGCCTCTTTTCGTCATACGTTTTCAAAAAAATCCTTTCTTAGAGACTACAAAGTACAGTTAGAAAGAACTTGTTGTGTGTTAAATTAAATTGGAACCGTAGTGACAGGACGTTCGCCTCAAGATCAGAGTGTTCCGGGTTCGATCCCCAATAGTGTCGCAGCAGAAGTGTCTTTATACAAGACACAGATATCTCAACATTGCCTCTATCTCTCTCTCTTCGAGGTGGATTCCATCCAGAGCGAGTATCGAGAGCGATTAATTAAAATTGATCAGTGCTACTACTTTCAGTTCTCAAATTCCTAATCAACATTAATGGTCTCATTTCTTAAACAAGATGGCCATAATGGCCCTATATCACCCGAGTATCAGTTCACTTTAAAAGAAGAAAGTATGTCAAATTGTCATAGACAAAGTCAGTCATAGGAATGTTGGAATTTAGCAATGATACGCAACCAAATACCGTAATAAAGCGTCACAAACACTTTTGAATATCCCATTCTAACTTTTAATTTAACATTTTATGCTTGAATATATCATTATGAGTGGTTTATTTCCCCCTGAAATTGTAAGCGAGCAGCTTAAAACAACTAGGTCAGATGGTGAGTGGACCCAAGGGGTATGATCTAAACATGCGTGTTCAGGACCACAAGGCCTGTGCCTAGTTGTCAGAGACAAGAAGATTTTTAAAGATTTCCCTATATATATTTATAAAAGAGTTACACTAATACCTCAACACTACACACAGTACAAAAAAAGAAATTTAAAAAAAAAATATAAAAAGTACTAGTGAAGGTTTCGAACTCAAAACCGCCAGAATATAGATCCTACAAATCTTGCGTTCTACCGATTGAGCTAACCGGTCTAGTAATCTGATCTGACGTCAATAATCGACCATATTATTGATTTTCCATTTACTCGCGCAATGCGCACGATTTTTTCCGGGTCGCCAATTATCAAGAAAATCTCATCCGTAACGTAAAAGATGATATTGCAGTAAAATGTTAAAGTCACCCATACTTTCATTTAGATAATTAGAAGTATAAACTAAACAGTTGAGTTAAAGAAATAAATATCTTATTGTTGGAATTTGCTGCTTGGTCAATAAATTATGTCACTAAACTGAGATCACATCTTTGTGGTTTAGTTTAGTTTCATTTTAAAAATTTACATCGATTTTAGACTAAAGTTCTGTCAGCTTATGCCAAACGCGAAATATGGTTTTTACGATGTCCGTCCGTACATCTGTCCGTTTGTATGATTGATGCCACAACTTAGGAACCAATTCTCGTCCTCGCTGTGACGTCATACTGACCAGTCAACAAATCGAATTATTAGGTCGCGTTCGATTTCTTCATTCGGTAAAAGGTGAAAACTCGGTCTTTACCGTTGACTCATTTAAATTTATTTTAAACGAAACAAAACTTGGTTATTGTATTATTCAAAGTTACAGATGCATAGAGACCAGCCATGACAACCGAGGAATCACCTTTCCCGAATGTAAATAATTTATCAGTACCCGGATGTACGAAACCGAGAATAAAATATGTCATACAATTAGTTTATCCAGAGTTATTTTCCTTTGTTATTTTCTCCATATTCAATATAAAAACATTAAAATTATATTTCTCTGAAATCGGATATCGAAAAATTTAATCGTAATTGCCTGAATAATTTGATGATCCCTGCCTCCCACCCAGGCCAGATATTTAATCAAAGAGCTGTTTACGCAGAAGGCCAGTGGGCCAAAGATGGCTTGGTGAAAATTAACTCCGCATCATCTTTTGAATAAAATGTATTTCAGTGTCTTTATTTCGTGACATCCCTGTCGGGGTTGTATGTTATGTATTTTCAGAGAAATTCATTTTAGGTGGATACAAATGTAAGTTTCGTAAATAAAAAAGTTTTCAGTGAAATTTATTTAATAGATTTGAAAATCACGAGTTGCAAAACTCTTGTATCGGGCTCCGTACGTTCCGTAACTAGCGCACTATTCCGTGATACAATAATGTATGCATACGCTATTTTCTGTATTCAGCGGACATTAAGGTAGTACACCCATAATGGGCAATATTTCAAACCTTGATGAGCTAAATCTTATAGTCTACACTTATTAACAGACCAGTATGCAAAATTTAAGACATTTCACCATTTAAAAAAAAGATATATCAGGGGGGAGGGGGAGGGGGCGGGGGCGGGGGCACATCTTCTAAAATACTGGCATTATTTCAAAGTAACCTAAATTGATTGCAAGTGTTTTTATTCTAATGTTTCAGAAAATATTGCAGACAATGTAGAAATACAAAGTCTACGAATTCAGCACGGGAATCAAAAGTATGCAATTTTGTAACAAGAGTGCCAAACTGTCACACAATACGCCCGTAAAGGAGGCGTAACTCAGTATCTGGCAGTTTCATTTGTTTTGTAAAACCTGCCGGAACTATAGAGCAGACGAGGCTAATTCACCTGTTTGAACTATATGACTGAAAAGGCTCATTTCATAATTTTTCGATAATGCAAGGGCAATAATCCAGGAATGCCTAAGACGATTTGGCTGGTTATCAAAATTGGCCTAGATATTTTGCCCAGAAAACATTTTCAGCAAGTTTTGTGAAGGTCGGATGAAAACTGTCAACATACGAGAGCGGACAATCTGAATTTGGTAATTTTGCATAAACCAAGGGCGATAATTCTAAAGTGCCTGGGTCGATTTGGCTGTTCATCAGACTTGATTGAGATATTATGCCGAAAAACATTTTGAATAAGTCTTGTAAAGATCGGATGAAAACTGTTCGACTTAAAGAGCGGACAAGGTGAATTTGGTCAATTTTGCATAAATCAAGGGCAATAATTCAAAACAGCCTTAGTCGATTTTGAAGATCAGATGAAAACTATTTGACTTAGAAAGCAACAAGGCCCCCGCACGGGGGCGGGTACACTGATTATACACCCTTCGGCTTATAAAACGGAGAACCAATTTGTCCCGAACCATATCGCACATATAAAATTACGAAAGTATAGCAAAAGATTCAGGGGAACTTTTATATTTTCAAGTTATTAAGACAATCAAGTATTCTTAAGACGCAGTTCTCTTATCTTGCAAAATGACAAGAAATGACATTTTAAGTTTCAAGAATTTCACGGTAGGGAATCACGTGATCAAAATAATCTTTAAACAAAAGTAAATCTATGAGAAATGTTGTAAAGTATTAACAGACATGAACTTTAGCTGTAAATGTAAAAGGAAGTCTAGTCTAGCATATGGTAACAAACATTATTTTCGAACATTTTTCATAGACTTACTTTTTTCAAAGATTAGTTTGATCATGTGATTCCCAAACATGAATTTAATTGCTAAAACATGATTTAAATAAATTGGCTCAAATAGGCATTGAACCCATGGCAGGCGGTCTACCACTGCGTCAAGGTACAAAATGTGCACAACTATAAAATCCAAAGTATTCTGAAAGGTCATTAAAACAGGAAGTAGTAATTTCTAAAACGAGTTCGTGAAATATCTGTGTAATTTAGCCGGAAAGGTTTGAACTATTCTGCAATTGTACTGTGTTTTTTTTGTTTGTTGTAATATTGTCTTTTCGTATGCTACACTCTAACAGCAGCTTGTGTTGGTCTATCATGCGCTACGAAATTTTAACAAGAGCTGTCTCATGACAGCACGCTCGACTATTCGAAAGCTTGTCGGTAAAATGGGGTTTTTTGTCTAAGAACAGGTGTATTGTGTAATTGTCTATAGGAATTAAGGTCAAAGACATGAAACTTGTTCAAAGACCTTTGTAAATGAACATTACTTGCAAAGCCTTACTCTGGATTATGTAAGCCAACTGGGGGGAGGAGGGGGGGATAATTTCAAAGAAATACATCACCTTGTATATCTGATCATGAATAACTTTGTAACGTTTCAAAATTGATATGTATAAAATTAAAAAAGCATGACCGCTGCATGCTGCATAATTATTCTATGACATTTCAAAAGTAAGCCATTTCGAGTATTTCTAATAATAGTCTGGTAAAAACTGTGACAAAATTCTAAGTTAAAAAGGGGCATAAATATGTCAAAAATCAAAAACATTGGTGAAGATGTCGATAGTAAACATACATTTTAAGTTTCAAGTCCATACGTTTGATAGTATTCAAGATATTTTACTTTATAAAAATCTTTAACTAAAAATTCTAAGTTAAAAAGGGGCATAAATCTGTCAAAAATCAAAACAGAGTTATGCGGATTGTTTCCTTAGGTGTAGATGTTGATGGTAGACACATACTTTGAGTTTCAAGTCAATACCTTTGATAGTATTCAAGATATTTGACTTTATAAAAAATTTTAACCAAAAATTCTAAGTTAAAAAGGGGCATAAATCTGTCAAAAATCAAAACAGAGTTATGGAGATTGTTTCCTCAGGTGTAGATGTTGCTGGTAAACATATAGTTTGAGTTTCAAGTCAATACCTTTGATAGTATTCAAGATATTTGACTTTATAAAAAACTTTAACCAACGCAGACGCCGACACCGACGCCGACGCCGACACCGACGCCGACGCAGACGCCGACGCTGGGGCGAGTGCAATTTAGCCTCCTTATTCTTCGAATAGTCGAGCTAAAAATTGCTTTTTTTTGTCTGAAAAGGCTCGTCAGAATTTGATTTTGTTTGGCACAAATAACCAACTTTTGTATTTTCTAAGGATCAAAAATAATTTTATATACACATGTACTGGATTTTTACAGATATGAGGCTCTTCGGGGGGATGAAGCTCTTTTCTTACATACTTGTTAAGTTTAAATACAAAATGTATATAAAAATAAATAAATACGTTGAAGAACGGACAACTGCTTTTTGGTCCAGGATCTGTGGGGGGGGGGGGGGGGAGGGAAGAAGAGGGGGGGGGGGGGGGGGGGGGGGGGGGGGGGGGGGGGGGGGGGGGGGGGGGGGGGGGGGGGGGGGGGGGGGAGAAAACCGGGGGGGGGGGGGGGGCCCCGGGGGGGGGGGGGGGGGGGGGGGGGGGGGGGGGGGGGGGGGGGGGGGGGGGGGGGGGGGGGGGGGGGGGGGGGGGGGGGGGGGGGGCTCCCCAATTTGGGGGGTTTTTTGGGGGGGGGGGGGGGAAAATTTTTAAAAAACCGGGGGGGGGGTTTTTTTTTTTTTTTTGTGGGGGGGGGTGGGGGGGGTAAACAAGTATGGTTAGTTTCAAAGCAATACCCAATGGTTGATAAAGTGAGGTAGTCTACCTATTGTTACTAAAATATCGTCAATCGTTTATCAAAGTGTTTTATGTAGCTGTACGCTGTTAAATGAAAATACTTTTCAAAGAAGCTATCCATGGTTATACAATATAACACGTCTTATAAAATGTGGCATGTTTAATGTTTGGCACGATCACTCATTTCCTAATGGCAACTGGCTCAAATTGGCAGTACGAGTTAAATTAAGGGATTTATTTATAAACGAATGGTTCTCATCAATAGAAAACTCTGCCAATAATACATTTTATAAAACTTTCCAAACAGAATTTTGAATAGAAAAATACCTTACAAAAACAGCACCATCATTGTTATTTTTATGATCCGTTTTAGAACAAGAAATCATAGAATGCCTATTGAAACGGGAAAATGGATAGGAACCCCGATAAACCTAAGAACATGTTACTATTGCAACACAATTGGAGATGAATTTCATTACTTGTTAGAATGTACACATTTTAATGAAGAGCGTGTCAGATATATTAAACCATTTTACTACCGTCGACCTAACACCCTAAAGCTTTATACATTTATGACGGTAAATAACAAAATAGAGTTTACAAAGATGTGCAAATTTATTAAATGTATACTTTCTAGATTATGAAATTCTAGTTATTGTAAACAAAGTTTCTTAATGTACTGTGACTCTCCGTCATAGTATATAATGGTTGAATGCATATTACAATTTTCGTAATATTGTTAAGAGCGTCATACTAATGTTTGTATATATGTTCCTCATATATTCATGTACATCATGAAGTGAGTGAATAAAAGGATTTTGACATGACTTGACTTTACTTGACTTTACGATAAAATACAATATGTTTTTCCAAGGACAACGTGCCGTAAACGACGTGACGTATGTAAATAAGCGCGTCCCATCGTATCTCACGTTTTAAGGTTACAATGATGTACTACTACGCGTTAAATAAAGTTCGGGTTGTTTTCAATGAAACTAACGTGTTAGAATCGAAATAATAAATTGTTCCCTATATTTTATCGTTAAATAAAATACAGTCAGTTATTTGGATGTGAAAAATTTAAATCACTCGTGCTACGCACTCGTGATTTAATTAATACGCATCCAAATTTCTGACTATATTTTATTCAACGATGAAATACAGGGAGGCATTTATTATTTCTTAAATACAACAAGATAATACATATGATAAATGACAGTTGAATAAAATCCATTTATTAACAAGTTATTTTCATTTTCATAGGGATTGAATGTTCATATATAGCATTCTAACATGTCTTAATAAAACTTCTTTATAAATTGATTAAATAATAGGTTATTGCAACAAGTACTGTTTATATCTGCATTTAAAGGAATTTCTGTTTGAGCTGAGCGGATATCAGTAGGAACAGTATTCTAGATTTGCGCACTGTAGTAAGTAAAATAACCTTTATAATAGTTTGTCTTATACTGTAATACATGTATAACCAGGTTATTACATGACGATGATCTCAGTCTGTATTAATATTTTTTGAGAATGTCAGTGATTCAGATAAATAATCTTGGGTCATGTTTTTATAGTATACTAACTAATATAGCAGTGTGATATTTACACCTGTCTTGAAAAGACAACCATTTTAAATTCATTAAATAAAGCGTTACATGGCGTTTAAGCCGGTTTGAGTATAATTGTTGCTGCCCGTATCTGGAATTTAGTTATCTTATTTATGCTTTCCCCATATAGTACAACAATAATCAAAAGTTGACATAATATAGGCGCTATAAAACAGTTTCTTCATTTTAAAAGTAAAACAAAGATTCCATAGTTTTTAGCTGATATAACTTGTTTAAGTTTGAGCACATCTTATCTACTTGCGTATTCCAACTTAGTGTTTAGTCCACATTCATACCCAGAATGTTTTGTGCGGCAACGTTTTCCACTTGCGTTCCATTTATATCAAGCATTAACTCACATTCTTCAAATTATGTTTGCTACCCAAGAGCATGCATTTTGTTTAAACAGGATGCAGATACATTTTATTTTTACAACACCAAGACGAAATTCTTATAAAGACCTTTTTGCAGGTTGTCTTGAATAGTAGTTACATCGTGATAACTTAAATATAGTTGAGTTATCTGCGTACAAATAAAAGTTGAATGAAAATTGTGTCGTGTATTAGTAAGTTCATCATCAAGAAAAAGATAACGGAGGTCACTGTGACCTTAACCATCGACCTACTGAACGTAAAAACAATAGACACTATCTACATAATGCAAGAAACTTTCTTCTGAGCAAGCTGAGTTCTGAGTTTTGTGACCTGTAGAGCGTAGCAAGGAAAAACTTGACGGACAGACGGACAAATCATCATGGCATAAGCTCTTCTGGACTTTGTTCAGTAGAGCTAAAATTATCCCTCTCGGCGACGAGGCCTCGATCATTGGGGTGGTGATATTCTAAAAAAAACTTCTGAAACAGACAAACCAATTACACTTTCCAGTTGTTCATTTTCAGTTATTTGTTTTATTTGGCGGGGGATAAAAGTTCATTGAATTTGCTGATCAGTTTTGTGTTTTCAATGGAGGCCATGTGAAAAGGTAACACACACACAGACACACAAACACGCACGCACGCACGCACACACGCACACACACAATTCCAGTCACAGAAGGTAAAGCGGAACATTATATACTCAGCTGACAGCTGTACGTCAGAAAACTGCTTTGTGAATGAGGCTTTACAACAAATCTTTCTACTCACATTGATATGATGCTGCTGACATAGGTTTTTCTGACGTCAATCTTTTGTCTCACAAAGCGACACGTTCCACAGTAAACTGGCTGAATCAAATTTCTAGATCCGGCGACGACGAAACTGTTACAGCATGTCACATCCGGAACTGAAGAAAAAGTGTAAGTAACTTTGTCATAGTGTGTAAGTTCGTATTCAATATTCTATAACTGTGATTTATTTCTGCAAAGCAATATTAACTGATTTATTGAAGCTCAACTATGAACGAATTTACACCCCACCCCCACCTGAGCTTCGACTTTTGCAGATTACTTCCTCCTATCATTGTACTTGTAGTACGCGGTTGGGTGCCAGCCAGAATTAACCCGGTATTATTTTTATGGTGTAGTGATGTAGCGGTAAAAACGTTGCACTACTAATATAAGTTAGAAGTCGCAGGTACTAATCCAGTTAGTGAAATTTTACAGGCACGTCCAGAATGTCTTCTGTTGTGCTAGTACTGGTCAGAACCCCAGGCAGTCATTGAGAGAATAGTTAATGGCAGTTAATGTTACGGAAATTTGTTTGAAATTGAAGACAAGAGAACACATTTACATATCATTACTTACTTTGAACTACAACTCCACATGGTTCTTTTTCGGTTATTTGACATAGCAGGACCATTTCAACAACGTCATCAAGCACAGACCATCTGTTTTGGTTATTACAAATGATCGTCGGACTCTGTAACGTAGAAAAATTTAAGAAATCGGAACTATTTCTATAGGGTGTATATATAGAGTCAATCGACCCTTATTTTCACGCATCAGTGTAAAATAAAATACATCCGCGGTTCTTATTCGGAGTTATCTTTACAAAATTTGGCTGATGCTGCATGAGTTTATAACATTATATATTCAAACAATACAACTTTCATGTCTGCAATGGCCGTATGGATTCAAATGAAGAATCATAATTTGGGATTATATGCTGACTGACGTGCCAGGACTACTTTCAGATTTGGTACTTAAGGAGTAGGCATCGGAAAACGGTAATAAGTTTGTTTGGTACCCAAACAAATAAAAATAAGCATACTAGCTGCATATCCATCAATCTACATTTATAAAGCATGTTTAATAATAATAATGATAAAGACATTTTTACAGACAATCATTTTACCTCACTATCTTTCCTAGGAAAAAACATTACCATACTCATATTCTTCGTAAGAAACAATCAGCACCCTCACATAAAGAGACATGGTCGGTAGCAGGGCTCGAACACATGATCCTCAATCTATGAGTAGTTACAAGTGAGTTCCAGTCAGAGAATCGAACCACTCGACCACAGAGGCGGATGTTTGAATAAAGCTGGCAGTTTGCAATGAACGAGTCTAGTAAATACCATTATCAATTCACAATGACATAAACATACTGTTAAAACTAACCCGATGACGAAAAGTGTGACTGCCTTTGCGACCAGTGTAGACCATGATCATCAAGCTCATTCTGGCATTTCGTCAGGACAATGTCGGGTTCAACAAACTACTAAACCTGTAAACATGTCTTCAATCAAACACAAATGTTTATTCGAAAATGCAATGAGTCAAGATTAAAACAAACGTGGAAATTATAAATGTACCCTGCTAGCTGACAGAAAGTGTGAATGTCTTTAAAAAGTTAACCAGATGGCAGAAAGTATGTCTGTCTTTGATTTGTTAAACTTTCCAGATGGCAGAAAGTGAGTATGCCTTTAAAAAGTTAAACTTACCAAATGGCAAAAAATAAGTCTGCCATTAAAAAGTTTTGACTTACCAGATGCCAGAGAGTGTATGCCTTTAAAATGCTTAAATTTACCAGATGACAGAAAGTGTCTGTTTTTTAAAAGCATAAACTTACCAGATGGCAGCCAGTGAGCCCGCCTTTAAAAAGTTTTAACTTACCAGATGGCAGAAAGTCTGTCTGCCTTTCAAAGTATTAACTTACCAGATGGCAGAAAGTTTGTCTGCCTTTCAAAGTATTAACTTACCAGATGGCAGAAAGTGTCTGCCTTTAAAAGTTTAACTTACAAGATGACAGACAGTATGTCTGCCCAGTATCTGCCTTAAAAAGTTTTAGCTTACCAAATGGCAGAAAGTGTCTACCTTAAAAAGTTTTAGCTTACCAAATGGCAGAAAGTGTCTACCTTAAAAAGTTTTAGCTTACCAAATGGCAGAAAATGCCTGCCTTAAAACGTTTTAGCTTACCAGCCGTTTGCCAAGTCAGTCCATCGTTGACCAGTGTTAACAATTATCATCATGTGCACCCAATTGCTGCAGTCTGAACCAGGACCATGTTCTTGTTATCGTTATACATTGCATCGTATCAACATTTACATTCGCATTAACGCAAATGAGGTCTTACATGTTTATTTGAAATGATGGGAAACCTAAAATCATTGTCAGATTTTATGCATTGATGTAAAATGCGAATACGTTGAATTTTTATGTCTGGTGAATCTGCAATAAATAAAGGAGCAATTATCGTGACGTACTGACGCACGTACACACGGACGGACAAGAGCAAATCTGTAATGCCGAGCCCGAAGTGGGGCCATAAAAAGCAAAATATCTTACTTTTCTCTTCACAGATCCGTGTCCTAACCATCTGAATACATGATGTGAAAAGAATTGACAACTCATGAAAAGCACGCCTTTCTCGTGCGTCATATCCATTTACAGTGGCGTAGAAAGTAGCAACTTTTAATAATTTGATACATAGGAAAAATTTAAGCAAATTTTCTCCGTTCGTTCATTTATTTTCCTTAAAATATATTGTTATGGATGCAATTTACGATTTAAAAAAAACCCGAACAGTTGAAAATAAAGTAGCACGTATATATGGCTAAGTCAGTTACCAATTTCGAAAGAGGATAAACTTAAGATCTCGCTCGGTACGCTCGCTCGGTAACTGCGGGCGTTTTCCTCGAACAATCATATACACACATATTTTTGTTCGTTGACACGGATAGCCTACAGGAGATTTGTCGAACTTTATTCATGATATTAAGCTGTCTTGTTTTGTAAAAACACAACAACTGGAATAAATGTGTAGATGTTATGTTACGAAAATAGTAGGCTATACATTTAACCAACTTTTACCGTCCATTGAAAGAATGTTTATCTTCGAAATCTTTCGATGTAATTGCCGAGGCAATCTTATCTTTGGAGAACAGTATTAATTATAAATGAAAATAATCCAATTTGATTCATTACGATTGATTTCAAATTTGAAATAACCCTTCATTTCTTATTGAATTAACTTGTTCAGTACAATTTGCATAAAATGGACACTTTTTATTAAATTTTATATGAATCATGAGCAAGAATGAAAGCTTTACACCGTTCAAGCTCAATAAATAAACATATACTACATTTATTTAAAAGGTCTAGTAATTCAATGATAATGAAAACTTGAGATCAACAATTTTAATTAAAGTGATATTACCCTTCAAACTGACCATCATAATCAAAGTTTAAGAAAGTCCTTTAGCATTGGTTTTTACTCTTAGAAAAATGAGTGTTGGAGCCAAAGTTTTACCTAAAGTAAACGAATCCGTATAACAGTCATTTCCATTGAATACAGTTGAAATCTTTTAGGACTATCCTGGTGAAAAATTGAAAATCTACGTATTTTCACTTCTACTAGGATGTCCTAATGACAGAAATTTGAAAGCATTCATTGTATTTTAAGTTTCTTTTAGCATGTCCATCTTAAAGTGTTGCATAACTTTGATATACATGTTCATGACTGTATTTATAGCTAGAGGCATGATTAAAGTCCTTTGATCACTTTTGATGTCTTATCGTTGTTGTACATTGTGGGAGTTTAACGCCCATTCTAACCGCAGTTTTGATCATTTTAGCATGGGGTAGAGTTTACCTAACAATAGTTCCTGGGAAGAACAAGTACTAGACTCCTATCATCCGTAAAAAACTGGCCTTTTTTTCACATTACGAGACATGGTCGGTAGCAGGGCTCGAACCCATACCCTCAATCAGTGAAAGGTTATAGTGATTCAAGTCAACTTCTCTTACCATTTTACAACAGAGGCGAATATGACTTCACGGCGAAAAAAAAACGTATTTATACAAGAAACATTCCTATTTTTGTTTTTTAGATTGAAGATATGTGTTATAAATACAGTGCATTAAATGCTTTCTGACAATACTTTTTCGTAAAGTAGGGACATATATATTAAAGAATGGTATGCGACGACATTGTCTTAGAGTAAACAGAACGCAATTAAATCTCTATTGGTAAGTTCATTTTATTCTTTTTGAGTAAGTCTAAAGTGATCATGGGTCTTATATTTATAATATCACAAAAATGTTGTATCAAAAGTGTTGATATATTCCGTAGATACCCTGCAACACCTTAAAAAAGACATGAAATTGTCTGTAAAATATTAGATATATATGTATACAATTTTTTTACTCTCCCACAAAATGTCCGGTCTTCTGATTATAAAGATATTGATTTAAACGAGCATTTCCCGTTTTTATGCAAAAAAATCACACACGGCTTCCATACGAGTAGGAATTTGGAAACATACTCTTACGAAAGAGACGTTATCACGTCACAGTTACTGTGCGACATTATTTATCCTGGGCACTCATTAATATTCAGTACAAACCCGTAAACCTAATTTTCGGTTTCCGACCGTAACGAATAAAATCATGTTGGGTTTGAATACAAAATATAAACTAAATTGATTAGATATCAAAGTCCCGATTAGGTATGTGGGTAGAGCCTCAAGCTGTAAGTGTGTGAGTTCCCGGTTAGAATCTTTCATCAGGCCTGATGCTTTTTTTAGTTTTTTATAAAAGTGTTTTAATAAATAAGTTTGTGTGTAATTTGGCTATACACGAACTTTTCAAGATTCGTGCAATATCATTCTTCATATTTCTGCAGGTATATAGGAGATAAAACATGTCTCATGGAATATAAATAAGCAAAAACGATGCATAAAAAGTGTCACAAATTTAACACAAAATAGTCATCAACTTTAAAAACTTAAAAAATTAAAACCATTTAGCAGGATTCGGACCCATGAAACCTTGCATACAAGTAAGACATCTTACCTCTACGCATCTATCTATGGGGTGCTGATAGATAGATAGATGTGTGTTCGATAGATAATCAAATGAAATAGTGAATACACACCCGGACGTAACCGAAGAAATTAGTGCCAGGTAAATATTGTCACATAATAGACTATTATCAATGTTGTGCCATCATGTCATAATTTGTATGTAACAGGTTAACTGTCAATCTGCTGTATAAGCATACGACTAAATAAATTATATGTTCTGTTCTGTTCTGTTCTGTTCCGCGGTACCAGGAAAAACCCTGGGTAACATATATTAATTTTTAAGGCTGAAAATCCACTGTACATTGAATCTACAGTATCAATTTCCCGACGTGTAGCCTTTAGAAACTACAGTATCCATATCCTTAGACTAGTTGCTAGTCTGATAAAATATGTTGTTTTCTTTTCAATATACTATATTTCTTGCACTATTTCCATGATAGGATAGTATACTAGCTTTAGAACAAAACAGTGAAACATTAATAAGTAAAAAGGATATTTCAGGGCCTGGTGACTAGGCTACCATATCCTCTGCAGCAGTAACATTGTATGTCCGTTTTCATCTTCAACCTTCTGGACATGAGTACAAACTGCGCAGCAATCCTTAGAATTAATAGCTGTTGTTCTCAGTATGACGCGCTGTGTCCATAAA
Source organism: Saxidomus purpurata (assembly GCA_022818135.1). Classification (NCBI taxonomy): domain Eukaryota; kingdom Metazoa; phylum Mollusca; class Bivalvia; order Venerida; family Veneridae; genus Saxidomus; species Saxidomus purpurata. The sequence continues at coordinate 11,865,389 of JAFMSR010000012.1, forward strand.
AGTTCGATGGTATTAAGATCAGCATGGTAGGCCGGAAGTCATTAAAATTAATTGCCATTGTCTTGCCGTGTTCTCTCTAATCTATCTTCTGGTGCTGGCTGGTACGTTCTGCAAAGTTGAAGGAGGTCCGCTCGCCTTCTCGAGAAATCATGCTTTCTTAATCAGTCTGTTCCGTCCTTGGACATTTGTCTGTCTGGATGTTATGGTATAGTATAGAGTGTTGTCCTATATCAGCACATATCTCTCGGGAAGACTCGGCAATAGTTTCTTTTTGGGCCACTTCTTTAAGGCAAATAAATAAAGCTACGAATTAATCAATGGACCTCATTGATAAAAGAATGCTCCAGCTCCAGCTCCAAACTGGACAAAAAAGGGTTAAACAATGTCTCGAGCATACGACTTTATGAATAAAAATATCGCAAAGGCAAGCATGCTAGCCCTGCATGTGCGGTATCGAGCTTAATGTTACTCTGCGGAATGTTTGGACTTGTAACTTCAGCCTTTCATATTGACTTATCTGCAATACAGTAAACTCCGTATATGACGACTCCGGATATAAGGAACGAATTTTCTCGGCCCGATTTCTTTCTTTATTCATATTTTATGAAAATTGTATACGGATATAACACACTCCGGATATAACTAACATTTTTATATGGTCCCAATGAGTTCGTTATAAACGAAGTTAACTGTTCTGATAACAGATCGACCTGACATAAATTATTATCAAAGACCTATAGTACTTGCAAAATAATTTCCATCAGAAGATTAATATAGAACTGGACCAGGGCCTGTGGGACCAATGACCCTCTTTTATTAAAAAAATATATACAATCTTGATCTATTATTATATTGTATTGTACAGTATTACTAGCAATTGGTTTTAGTCGGTTCTACGCTGCCATCGCCTGGTCTATGTTTTCAGCATTTGACAGCAAAGTAAAGCAATCTTCTGCAAAAACCCTGAATACCTTCTATGTGTATATTGTGTACATTAATTAGGTAGTGATGCTGATTCCATGATTTTAAGATCTATTACGAGGTCTAAGGCTCAATGATGTTCATATACAGTTTTATAGCTTCGTCCCTCGTAAAAGCCAACTCGGAAAGAAACGATCCCACAAATCAGCTGATTGCTAGAATACACATGTTTTCTACTATATAACAGGATCTTCACAAGCTGACACGTATTGTTCTATACGAGTATTGTATACATGTATCTTATTGACTGACTACATTCATTACTTACACATTGAGTCAGTCAATCGTAGAAGTGCAATTGGATAACAGCGTTCACATCCAGGTATGTAACAGAAGTTTCTTTAATTGAATGAATTTACATTGAAAAATCCGATGAAACTGCGAAGAAACACAACAGCTGTATGTATACATATACAAGTATACAATTCTTTATATTAAGATTTCTAGCTGAAACTGAGTTCATATTAAATATCATTTAGTTCAGTTTGATATAGATGTGAAATCAATCAGGTTACAAATAAACAGTAAAACATTTTAATACTGTCTCTGGACAGGTGAAACTCATTTGTCAGTTTATATAGTAAATATCGAAATTACAGGCAGTAAATATCGAAATTACAGGCACCAATGTGCATGAAACTATAAATATTCAAACAGCATCTTTCCTGAGATTTTAATATGTACCCCCAATAACCTTTCTATGAATATAGGACATTCTGGTATATTGCTGTAAACAGGTTGGAAGGTCTGTCGACCGAACCAGTAGCTCAAAGGATTTCGTTCTATAACTCCAACAATGAGTTTGTGTATGTTCATTTAACTTTGGAGTATGGTTGGTAAACGACCTCTGTAGGGTTTTAGATCAATAGGTCAAATGTCAAGGTCAATATAAAACGTTAACTCGAATAGTTCGAAAAAAATGCAAAACAGTAACCAGGGTGACATCGAATCACTCTTGGCGCTCGAAGCGTTATGTGTTGGCAGTGTCCTGTGTATTGACCCCACAGCAGAAGCAATAATAATGACATGTTGTCTAAATAAACCATTTGTATTACTGACATAGTCACCCGAATACATGCGGGAATCGTCTCATAATGCAGTTTAACAATGTGCTTGAGCCATGCCCACAGGTCGTTATTATCCCCCGCCCCCCGCCAAGGCGGAGGGGATATGGTAATGGGCTCCGTCCATACGTCTGCACGCCTGCTGGATACTTTAAGTGATAGGTGTGGTCTAAGACAATAGAAATCTATTGTCTTCTTTCCGTCTTTTGTCCCTTAAGTGTTCATTCTTTTGCTTCATAAGTTGTCACTTTATTGTTCTAGAATAATGGAAATACAACCTTATATCACCTACGCAGGGGTGTCCGTCCGTGTGTCTGTGCGTCTGTGTGGCCGTGCGTTCGTCTGTCACACTTTTTTCCGAAGCATAACTATTAAAGTATTCAAGGGAATTTAATTTAACTTTACACATAGACAGAGGACATTAAGAGGAAGTGCAGTGTACAATAACTCGTATGTTGCATTATAGGTAGCATAGACCCGACCGAAGCTGCGAAGGAATTTCCGGAAATTTCAACCTGGAAATACAAGATGGCAGGTGTTATTCAGACGATAATTCGAATACAGAGGAAAATTCAAGTAAGGTTACTTAACATAAAATGATATTCATGCTTCATTTGATTTCACTGTTGCATCCTCTGAAAGTATGCAGTGTAAGAAGAGAAAACATTAGAAACAACCTCTGTATCATGTGTAAAAATTATTAGATAATCTAGACATAGACTATGGTTTCATTTCTCCCATTCAGTTTCACATTCCTACTTTTAGGTTTTTATCCAAAAGACTTCGGATTGATGTTGTTGATTTTAGGAGTGCTTTTTTAATCAAACACTACATAATTTGATGTTTATTTATATTTGACATATTTTCGGTTTTTCATTCAACGACAATTTCAAAAGCATTTGAGTAAAACCTTTATGTTTGACGTAGGCATTGTAAAAGAATAGAAATGATGTTTAAGTATCTGTCCCGTGTAAAAAATCAATAGAGTTCACAAACTAGCGATCTGGTATAAAGCTGCAAATGTATAACGGAATGTGATACAAAACATATTGTTTTAACAATATCATCAATACACATGGTAATAAAAATACAACATATGCACGTATTAAGGAAAAGTTCAAGAAAAGAAATTCAGAGAAATGAAAAACCATTATCTATACTAAACATCATGAAAAGATCTATATGTCCATATTCCTAAACCTTTCCCATGACCGTTCCTGCTTTACATTCTTGAGCGGTTGTTTCGTCATAAGATCTTCAGCATTTTACCACTTGTGATACTATGTCAATCTCTAGAATTGTTTCTCATGTTCATACGTACCCAGGAACATTAACAAAAATTGCAAAAAAGTACTTTCACTCTGACATGTCAGGGGGGATCACTATCCCCTGGGGGAATTGTACAAGATATTTAAAAATGTTACTTTATTCTGAAAAGGCTTGCCATAATATGATTATATTTGGCTAAAGTAATCAACTTTGTAGTTTCTAAGAATGGAAAATTTAGAAAAATGATTATTTTTAGAAATGTGACACTAAAGAATGTTTGTTTTGTGAAACAAATAAGCGCTGATTTAATTTAACAATTGAGTTCTGTATGACTTAAAGATACAGAAAAAGAATTGCCACTCAGAGATGATGCCCCAATGGGGTGCTGTTGTTTTAAAAGTGTTTTTTTTTACATAATTATTCTTTATAAAAACATAAGAATTATTGTTGTCTGAAACTAGTGATACTTATTTTATTCAAGATGTTTATGACTGTAACTTGAAGAAAGAAATTATCCCTCGGAAATGAGGCCTCAGTGAGGTGGTGAAATTTTAAAGATGATTTCTTTTTTCTCAATACAATGTCTTTCCAGTTGCTCTTTCTCAGACTTTTTGCTTCATGTGGCGGGGGACATAAATTCACCGAAGTTGCTTGTTTGGGTTTGTTAACAGCACGGTCTATGTAGATTCTGTTGATTTTCAAATCAGCATCATATAATGCAAGTCATTTATGTAAAAATATATTTTAAATCAGCATCATATCTTATCATATCGAAACAAAAGCTATGGCAAGTCATTTATGTAAACATATATTCAGCATAAAGACAATTGCATCAGCATTAGTTTATAAAAAGAAAAGAAAGCTATTTGTATAATGTACAAATGTATGTAGTACATTCAAATCAATAGAACACAAGCTAGCAATCTGCAAATGTATAAAGGAATGTGATACAAAACATATTGTTTTAAGAATATTGTCATAGACATGGTAGTAAATATACAATTTATACAGGTATTAAGGAAGTTCAAGAAAATGAAAAATGTCACAAACTCAACATTATAATAAGATCCCACTCATTGTCTACGAGGGGTTTTTCGAAATGTATTGTGTATTGTGTTTTGTAACCGTAAAAACTGATTGAATAGAGCATTTTTCCATTGCATGTTTTCAAAGTACTCCCCTAAGCTAAAGAGTATGGATCCATTTACGTACAGCAACATGGGAGGCTAATTTAGGTCTGCTGAATGGCAAACCCAAAAGCCTGCCGCGACCGGTATGGTAGCACAGTAACTTTCTCCGACCTCGAAAATGTTGGTACTATGTCAGGTGTTCACTGGAGCAATGTCATACAACAGTCGAACGTGCTGGGCCACATTTCTCGTTGTATTTTTCCATAATTGTTTCCGCAACTACATCACAGCAGTAACATCCAGTCACACTTTTGCCCTATTTAAGGTTTCATCAATAGTGACAACATTTGCAAATAATTTTTCGTCATAATTTAGAAACATCTTAGCATTTTTTGGTCGTGAGGCAATACGTGAGGTACTCAGTTCGCTTCTGCAACTTTTAAGATTGTTTTTAGAATGAAATAAACTCATAAACCACGCGTGTAATATCACACACTGTATTATTTTATATAAAATCATTCTAAAGACTTTCTCTTATTTTTATCACGATTTTTTCTACCGTTGCTGTCTTCGGTCGACCTGAGTTTGCTGCATTTTCAACAGACTCTACCCAAGAATTAATTTTCCTTGTCTCATAAGACAGCCATAAACAGCAATTATTTAGGCAAAAATCTCTTTCAGAAAATAAAAGAGTTTACTGTGAACTTTAAAGTACTAGTAAGCCCAAATCATTTCCTCGATATTTGCTTTTTTCCGAACAACGGCTGTCTATACTTGAAATGACAAACAAATCTACAAACCGGATGTCAGGTGATACATGCCTTCCAGAGGTTCTTGGGTGTTTCACATTTGTCAGCAACATTTCTGTCCTGCAACTTGTTGTTTACAGTCTGGAAGTATTGAATTTAAATTGCATAGTTTAAGCCTATGGGAAAGGAAATTGAAATTGATGATATATAATAATCATGGCGTGACTGGAACAAAACCGTGACTATCATTATGAACTAGCCCCCGCCCCCATTGTAGTTTGATTGGTGCATATTGTCCAAAATGTCGTGCAACAGACAACAATAACTGATTTCTTATAAATTTTACAAATTATCTAAATTTTAACAAAAATTATCAAAATTCATGAAAAATAAACCATTTTTTGTCCGCTGAAAACCCTTTCCTTTATATTATACATTGTTTAGTTACTAATGCTATTATAAATGCAATAGTTTTATAGTTTTTGATAGCTAACCTGTATTATTCTTTATTTCAGATTAAACTTCAGAGATTCCCATATGCGAAAATTTTAGTCGTAATGCTTATAGTGGTGATGCTTATAATTGAAACATTTAAATCCCCAACAAAGTTAGAGATGTCCACCGATAAAGAGACCATTAAAATCCCCGACAGAACAAAACCAAAGGTTGTAAATAAGAAGCGACCACATATCATAATGATATTAGCTGATGATCTAGGGTTTAACGACGTTAGTTACCATGGATCTGAGATACAAACACCGAATATAGACTGGTTAGCAAAGTCAGGAGTCAAACTAGAGAATTACTACGTTCAACCCGTATGTACACCGACCAGAAGTCAGCTGCTGTCTGGAAGATATCAGGTAAAGCTTATAGTTAATGTAACGAAATTTGACATTCGAAATAACATGCTAAAAAGTATGAAAATTTGCTTTAAGAAATAAAACTGAAAAATTATGTAAAATAATCTTTTTAACTGTTAACTAGCAACGATAAACGCGGGATCTCGACACTTTGGTTACATGATGCCGGTTTGAACTTTAAACAATATAGATGGCTAGAGCCAAAGTGTTAAGATCCCTCGTCTTGTAATTGAGTTTTTTTTTATTTCGGCACCGGCCGACAATGTGTGCCACTGATGCCTACCCAGCAAAAATAGAGACTGAAGAGGGTGGACTTCAAGCCGTCTATCGTCTGGAGAAATCAAAACAAAGTTCAACTTTCGGGTAAGTGACAACAACAAAGCAGATCGCATCTTTCAACGCAGCAGACACTATAAAAAAAAGTCGGTGATCCTCTTCTTATGAAGATGCCTGCCCACCTTGAACACTTCGCCGGCACGCGAGAGTTCGGAAGCCGTCGTTCGTCCATGGCTGAATCCTCCTCGTCGTTCTGCCACAGGGAGTTACCATCTGTGAAGTCGCCGCAAATAAACAGCCCGATTAAGGGTCACAGCCACCGCCTGTAGTAAAGGTCACGACAATTTCTAGACAAAGAGTCGCGACCCAGTTCCTTCCTGTGACGTGATTGCTGCGTTAACCTTAGGAAGCATCTGCGGAATAATTATTTGTAGGCTAAGGGAGATAATTGCTTGTGTGAAATTATCTATATGACAATTTGTATTGAAATGGTCTTTATTTTTACTGTTTTCTCCTTATTTAAGTTCAACAAAGAATTTACAACCGTTTTGTTCATTTCTTTAAATAGAATAATAATCATAAAATACAAAATTTATAAACACAATCCATGAAAGGTAATGACCACAAGAAACACCTTCAGTTAATTTGCCTTTGTATCACATGTAGCCAATCATACGCCTTCATGCACAGTTGGCAAGTGTTTTGTTGTTTAAAACTCTTAACATCTATTGTTTTCTTACCGAATATGGTATTACCTACCCCTTCAACATGTGTTGCTGTCATACTTTTTGAGACTACACTTTATGAAAATTTCGTTCAAAGAATGATCGTTTTATGTGATATCTAAATGTATATGCAATACATATTTGTACATACATGTCTTTCAGATCCATACTGGTTTACAACATGGTGTTATTTGGCCAGCAGAACCTTTCGGACTTCCTTTAGACAGTCCAACCATAGCTGACAAACTCAGAGAAGCTGGTTACTCCACACATATGGTAGGCAAATGGCATCTTGGATTCTTCAAGAAAGAGTATATGCCGACATACAGAGGTTTCGACACTTTCTTTGGTATGCTCTTTCAGTGTTTTCATATATAACTTTTAACATATTTTACAGTGCGGCTTTATTTCTTTTTCATAATTTGCATTTGTGATTAGTGCGGACCATGTATTTAGTGCGGACCAATTACATCTTGAAACTTTGGATTTTGAAAGAAGACAATAAACATAGTAGTGTATGTATGATAAGCATGACCTAGTTGACTCGTCATTTGACAATTTAAAATTATGTCTATTCTTTTTATTTTATTTGCAAGGTATGTTTAAGCCCGATATTATAGAAATATATAAACAATCTTCGTAAAAAAATAGAAGATTTTTTGTAATTTGAAATTACGTAATGCAGGATACTTGAATGGCCACGAGGACTATTTCACGCACTGGACGAGGTACAAATATTTTCGTGGATACGACTTCAGGGAGAATGAACAGCCTGCTGACGTTAAAAAGTATAACGGATCTTACTCAACACATTTATTTACAGAGAGATCGATCGACATCTTGAAAAAACACGACAAGTCTAAGGTATGACGTTATCGTTTGTTATGTAGAATTCAAATTGTTACTGCCATATGAAATACTTCCACAGTGCTTTAAATATCAGTTTTATAATTTCTTGTTTTGAGAACGTGTCATTTATTGCTGATTGCTTTAATCTTATATAATCTTAGTTTGAAATGAGTCTTTCTATACATTTCTTCATTTGTCACGGTGTCCGTTTTATCTAGTGTATCGTAACACTTTAGAGCAAATGTATGAGTAATATAATTTTTGTCATTTCAGCCTTTATTTCTTTACATTCCCTACCAAGCACCCCATACTCCAATACAAGTGCCGGACAGATATGTAAAGCCGTATGAAAACAGTATACCAGATCCAAAGAGAAGACTGTATGCAGGTAATTTTCCCACGTGTATGCAGGTAATTTTACCACGTGTATGCAGGTAATTTTCCCACGTGTATGCAGGTAATTTTACCACGTGTATGCAGGTAATTTTTCCACGTGTATGCAGGTAATTTTACCACGTGTATGAGACTTAACACATAAAAAAGTTAATATTATAAAATAGATGTACATGTACTGTATGGATGTATAACACGAGAATAAAACAACAAAAATAGCCTTTGTCAGTCACATGAAGAACTGTTAAATGTGATGGATTTATCAATAGCCAGTTATTACATAAACGCAACAGAAAACAAATCATAACCATTGAAGTAAAATGTGCACTTGACTAGGATCAACCATTGATATGTCGTAAGTTTGGTGCATGGGTTTAGTTAATTAAATCCTTTAGTGTGCTGCAAAATGTAGATTTCCCTAACAAGTCAAAAGTCAAGTCAAGTCAAAAACCTTTATTACGCTCATTTCATGCAAACATGAACAAATGAGGATAATACATGTTGCAATGTTACAAGAGGCTCATTACAACAGTTTCAGATGAAAGTACATAAATATACGTGTAGGTTGTTACTGTGAGTGTATAACTGATTCTGATTATTTTTAATAAAGTCAAACGGTTAGAAAAGTATGAAAATGGATGAAGTCATTGGGAAGTTATATCAGAGTATGGCTCTAACATGTTTCTTGGATATTGACTAACTTTCTGTTGGTTTTGGGTGAAATGTCATTTTTTGCCTTTTCACCATTGATGTTTGTTCTGTTGGATTCCTTTACTTGTTTGTCCACACCATATCTCAAACTAAAATTAAAACGTGACTCATACGTTCTTTCGTATCTAATTCTAGAAATTCGGAGACAAAATCTAAATGTGTTTGTGCCATACGCCTTGATTTATCAACAATTTTCATTATTTTAATTTCTAATGCCACATGTAACTTTAGACTTTAAAGGTATTTTCAGGAGTGGTTTCCTGTCTGGATGAAGCGGTCGGAAATATAACAAGAGCATTGAAGCAACTAGGCTATTGGCATGACACCTTAATTATATTTTCGACAGGTATACATTTATTTTTGTATCCAAACCTTTGTAATTACACGTACTTGCGAGAACACGGAAATTGCTACTTATTATATACCGGACATTGATACATATTGTACTCTCTTTAAAACACCGGAATATCCGTCATCTAACATTTTGTTATACGTTATAGCCACAGTGCCACTTTTGTAAGGGTGCATCCTGTTGGTCCTACGGCCTTCGTGCTTTTTTTCTGCGCGTCAAAACTCTGACTTGTTGTTTATGAGTCGACATAACAAAGCATGAACAGATTTTTTTTTGACTCACATATATTCATATTATCTTTATATAATTGAAAAAAGTATAACGTTATATTCCAGACAATGGTTCTAATGGAAAAGATGGAGGGAGTAATAAGCCTCTTAGAGGACACAAAAGCACGTTATGGGAGGGAGGGATTCGTGCTGTAGGATTCATTTACAACAGTTGGATTCAAAAGACAATGGGAGGTACAATTTCAAATGATCTTATTCACGTAACCGACTGGTTCCCAACTCTGCTGCACCTTGCTGGTGGAAACACAAATGGCACAAAGCCGCTAGATGGATATAACCAGTGGGATACGCTTGTGTGAGTATAGGCATATCATGAGACTGTATGTTTTGAACCTTGACCTATTTTTTGCAGTGTGTCTGGATTGTTTAACAGAAGCTTATTTCGTTAGTTCAGTTGAACAAACTCATGTTTCCAATAAAAACAAATAAAAAGTTTCTTATATTGGCATTTAAAGTTACATGTATGTGGCTATTAAAATAGCTCATTGCAAATTGTCTGGAAATCTATGTACTTGGTCGCCGCCTTCTCTTATATATACTATGTTGTTAATTAATTCATTATGATATAATTATGTTGATCTGATGTCGGGCAGGTCTGTGTTTGATGATATTTGAGGATTGTTTTTCATATTCTACGTTAGCAAAGACTTGCCTTAAACCAAACATAGCGATAGCTTTGTAATCATTAATGCCTTTTTACCTATTTGCCATTTTACTGTTTTCCTCCCGGCATTTTTATTTGCAGTAGAGGCACAACAAACAAAAGAAACGAAATTTTAATAAACATTGATCCAATGGTAGTAATTGATGAGTATCCATTGTATAATGACACTTTTGACACCAGAATTGAAGCTGGAATAAGAATGGGCGATTGGAAACTAATTACCGGATATCCAGGTAACACATGCTTTCGAACACAAGAATGCTTGTCGTTGTATCGGTTTTCAATTTCTCTTCCGTTTCTCTTCTTGACAAGTGAAACATATGAAAACTTTGCACAGATTTCAAACACGTGCATTAGATAGTTTGCCGTTTAAAGTTTAGCGTAAATTAATTTCGTCAGAAGAAAGCAGCCTTACCTCAGTGTATTCGTTGCCGGTGCATTCTTTTTTTTCAATTGAGGAGACGCCTATCGGAAATCAATTAACAAAACAACAATAGGTAGTTCAGTCAAATGGCAAGATGCCTATTTATTACATTGATACTAGATGCATGGAATCTTTTATGTCATAGACTCTGTTGCAATATTGAGTTCTTGCCGTGGACGTGAAAGCAATATGGGGTTGCCATTATCTCTTTTTGAAGTGATTGATTTAATTAAAATAGTTATCTGGTGTTGATCTTGTTAAAGTATTCTTCGTTTAAAACTGGCTTTCTTAGCCTGTTTATACTGTGAATAATTTCGTAGATTAACTTAGAATGTATCTTCATACGTTAACCTCGCTATAAACCTTTAAATTTTATTTTTGACGCATTTCTGTTTCAGGTAAAGGACCTCCTCGGTCACATGATTGGTTCCAGTTAAGAAAGAGAGGTTCTGGACTTGTATGGTTGTTCAATATTAAGAATGATCCGAATGAATTGACTGATGTGTCTGAAAAACACCCAGACATCATACAAGTGATGCTTGCCAGGCTTGAATATTACTATAAGACTTCTGTGCCGGTAATAAAGAAACCCATTGATCCGCAAGCAAACCCAGATTTGCATAATGGTTTCTGGGGACCATGGATGTAGATATGTATATTGCGTATGTTTATAGTTAGTTTGCTTGTCCAAACGTTCTGTGTTGTATACTTTACTTGGATGATAAACAGTAAAAAATACCAACAAAATCAAGGCTCATCAAACAACTCTCCAAATGGTTTTATATGGTAGGAATATTGTATTTGGAGGAGTTCAAGAATTAAAGTATTGTTGAGATAAGTATTTCATCAAGGATTTCCTCAGATATTCGAGATTATCTAATTATTTTGATTTTGCATGTTTACCGTATCTTTGAAAATTTAAGAGATCTAATTTTAGTTTGTAGGATGCGAGTGACTCTTTAAATGAAATTTTTGTAACAACAAAACAAAACTTCGTATGATTTTTATTTAGTTTGAGACAATTATGGTCACATTTTATGTACTTGTTACTTTTGCCACATCGTTATAAATGTTATGTTTTATAAGTACCGGAAGGCCAGGATGGGTTGATATGATTCTTATACAGTAACTATTATGTATTTGGTAGTGTACATGTGCAGAAAGAATATATCAAAATATACTATTCTATGATATTTAATGCTGCTCTCCAAATATATAACACTTGCTAGTATACGAAGCTGTATTATAAAATATGTTTATTTAAAATCAAATGATATATTGAAGATATCGAATTATATGCCACATGAAATTTGCTCGATTATATTGTTTTTAATTGCATGCATATGGAACATAGTGTTAAATATATATAAATTTTATTTTATGTTTTTCAATATTTCGGAAGAATTTGTTACGCTTTATTTGTACATATATTTATCTCATGAAATCCCACAACTTAGTAAACCTTTACCCTGCTGGGGTATGATAATTCCGTCTTTGCCATCAGTACTGATCATGGTAAACCTGTCAGTATAGTCTGGCAGGCTGATCATCATCAGCACAGTGCGCTATTCAGTGTGCAATTTTGTACACCTTTGAAAAAAAAGATACTGTATTAAGTGAAAGATGGGAAAGTCCATTTTAGAAAAGTAGGTTAAGGGTTTGCTCACAGTATTCATATTTATATGTTATATAATTATAATGCATATAATGCTGCTATGTTTAGACGATATTAAACTTCAATCTCATTCATTTTTGTGTTCTTTTTTACGAATTACTGAAATCATGGTGGGCCGGTGTATTTTCGAGGAGGACACTTATATACAAATCTGTAACAGAAGTAAATGGAGTTTAGCTTTGCAGAAAGCTATGCTTAAATTGGAACTTGTTGGAATCAGAGAGAATATGATGCTAGCGGATTTCTGCGGACCTATGAACAGAGCCACACTGAAGAGAGATGTTAACAAGCTGCTGCGGCAGGGTATACACACAACCAAATTTGTGCCATTCATTCTGAAATCTGTAGAGTGATGTTGCGAAATTACGATTTGCAGCCCGGAGTTGAGGTCATTGTACAGACCATTAGAATTAGAATACTAGAACAATGATCTTAATGTGATACTTGTAAAGATATGGACTGACATATAAGTTTTAGCTGCATAAAAAGTGTTTTGCTACTTAGGCAGGAAACTCTTTGAAATGTGTTCGATTACTTGGGAAGATTTTTCTATTTTTATTATTATGTCTTCCCCAGTCCCACTCCCCCTCCCTTATAGACATATTGTTTTAAGCATGGTCTGTTCATCCTCCTTCAGCTTGTCCAGGCATCATCTCAGAAACCTCTTACTACATTTTAATATCATCATATGAAGTCCAGTTAGACATATTATATTTTTTGGTCATTACTGCAAAGGTCACAGACAAATCATGACAGGAAGCATCAGTTGTGCATATCGATGGCACGTTCCAGTCCGTTGATTTTTTGCGGAGTTGCCATTGGAAATGGGAAATGTTTTAAACATGTAATTCAGACTACGTCTCTAAAACCTTTCGCCGCAGATTTATGAAACTTCACACGAGCTTAGTTTTGCATATTACCGTCGGAATCCGGTCAGTTGATTTTCCTGTAGTTTTTGTACATGAGTGGTTTGTACATGGGTGGTTTGTACATGAGTGGTCATTTTCGAGCTCATTAGTGCATATTACCGTCCCAATCCGGTTAGTTCATTATTACACGGAGTTATAATGAGTGATCAATGTCGAGGTTGTTCATGAATACGTCGCAACGGAGAGGAGTGGTGTACATAAAGGAGAGAAATGTTTTATATAAAAAAAATAACCATCTAGGCCATTATTATTACAGACTAATCTTTCAAGTCCACTGAGTTTCTATAACGATACTCATTTGTAAATTGTTGCAAGGTGGTTGTTCTACGAAGGTTGATTGACCAATAGTAGCCTTCGCATTAAGATATAATCTGATAAATACGTGAGTCCCATTTTCTGCACTGAAATGTTAAATATTTGAGTACAGTGTGTCTGTGTTTGATTACCGTTACATTGGAGGTAAACAAATCTAACCTAAAATTCCTTTATCACTAAATCAGCACTTGCAAACTTAAGCACTTGCAAAACTATGGAACGACAACCCCAACTTAAAGTATCTGACATTGTAACTTTAATTCAGTTTGATATTGATATTTCATTATCTATGCAGACTGCGGGGTGAATGTTAAATCACATTGTATGCGTGCAGATAGCGCAACCGGATAAACCGATAACAAAGAATAAGAAAAAGTAGGTGTAACAAACTCTTTTTATAATCGCCGAGAAATATTTGAAAGTGACAGAGGCTACATAATACTGCGAAAATGAAAATCCGAAAGTAAACAGGAAGTAGAAGGTCGTATATTCACAGTTAATTTATAATGAACTATGTTTATTACAAACTTTAAAACACATTGCATAAAACGGTCCTAAGTTTTGCTATGAAAACTGTGTTGGTTTTTTTATAGCAAATACGACCTTCTTGTTGTGACGTTTTGAAATAAAGATTACAGACTATTTTAAGTAATAAACACACTGAATCACATCAAATTTAGACTTGACCGGCCCTCCATAAAATTACATTTTAGTTTACCTGTACAAATTTCGATAACATTTGATTTTTTGTTCTAAATTATAACAAACACTGTTCTATTTAAATCTGGAACGCAGAAGTCGTAATTTTACCTATTTAAAAGGACACTTTCACTATTTTAAGTTATTTCGATTAATAAAAAGCACAAAATGTTGACGGAAAAAGCATATAAGACAGGTAAGTGGCTTTTACGTTTTCAAAATGCATATAGACAAGTACAAAATCCCTCTTTTTGAAAATAATGTCAAGCAATTCTACCCGTACATTAATATTTCAATACATCGTGTATACTGTCGGTTTGAACTTCCTCATACTCGGATTGCACTGTCAGTGCAATTAGTCATAAAGCTCAATGAATATTGGATCAATTACAAATGTATACTGTTCAACTTTTTTTTAGTTGATTTGAAGCATATTTTATATATGTCCGTCCACGAGAGCATTTATATTAGCTTGTATTCTTGGATGAGGCCTCGGCATGTCTCCTACCATCTCTACACAAAATGTAATTTTCCAAAAGGAGAGATTTACCTGACTGCAATTTTCAGTCAGTTTCAGCCAAAGAGTGAATTTGATTGGTTTCCAAAAAGTAGGTCAATCGCAGTGACCAGTGAGATCTGTGAGTGCGATTGACCTAGTTTGTATGTCTGGATCGTGGAAGTTTTAACATCAAACTTAGTCTTGGAGATACAACGGTTTTGGTTGCCAGTCACAACAGAAGACTATTCAATCTAGAAAACAGTAAACACATGTTTAACTGTACATTAACTGATATAGCGACGCTATCCTTTCATTAATGCACGATTAAATATTTTGTAATTTTAACTTCTTCCACTGGTGTGCATTATGTTATTTGATTTATTGCACTGATATGTATTTTGTAATTCGACTTTATCAGGTTAGTGGACTGTTATGCAATTTGACTTATTGATCGGTCACGTGCTATTTAATTTGACTTTTTGTACATATATATATTATATTTGACAGGCAGTGAATACCCGCCACTTAAACCCGGGGTTCTGCGGCTGTATAGCATGAGAATGTGTCCATATGCACAAAGAACTAGAATCGTGCTTGCCCACAAAAATATTAAGTGAGTAAACTAAATTAACAATACTTATATGCAACATTTCTGTGTTCAGTCCAAGCATCATATTTATGTACAATAAGTATTATGGTCATTTTTAAACCCCCAACTGCCATATAAAAGCCATTATATGTTGGCGGGGCAGGTTTCTATAAATAATATGCATGTTTGACATCAGGGAACCCCTTTTCAACGTTTTTAATTTAAAAAAAATACGAAAAATGGCATGAATACATTTTGAAACAAACTATTTCAACTAGTGTAATTAGTTGTTAAAACAAAGGTATTCTAAAAAAAACTTGATTTGGTCAAAAGTTTACCAGTTTGCAGAAAAAAAAACTTGAATCTAACGAATATATTTATTATCAACTTTCCCCATTTTTTGCGATTATGGCATATGCAGACGATGCATTTGTACACTTTAAATAACAAATTAACGTCATTTTCAACAGTCCGCTTTAGAATTGTTATTATCATTACTAACATTTAGTCCTTACATTTACTACTGTAACATAATGTTTAAGATTTTTATCTGACTTTCACTGACCATAAAGTGTTAGAATTTTACTATTGCTCTGTGGCAAAACAGTTGGTATACCGGTATATATATTTCTTTGCTCTGTAGGCATGAAGTGGTAAACATTGATTTGGGCAAAAAACCCGAATGGTTTATTGAGAAAATCAGCCCGGTTGGACAGGTGCCCGCAATACAAAAAGATGACGTCATTGTATACGACTCTCCAATTGTAAATGAATACTTAGACACCATATATCCAGACAATCCACTATCCCAAAGTGATCCATATCAAAAAGCGAAAGACAGGATGTTTTTAGAAGCATGGTCAAAGGTAAGATATTTTACCACAACAAGAAACAGTCCCTAAATATGCGTTAGCTTTTTGTATAAAATGTACGGTAATCGGTGACAGGACAACCTTTGTACAATGAGGCGGCTGGATCACCTTAGAATGTTCACCGTATTTTCTCATATAATTACATTCAGGATTTCCCTGCTTCACTCAACTAATCCGTTGTGTGGAGCAGGGTTTGCAATATAATTATACATGTACATGTACTGCGCTATATTTATAACATATAAGGCAACGCCTGGACAAATAAGTTGTATACAACAACTGTCAATTTCGCTGGTGAGACATAGGAGTTCTTAAAGAATGACAATTTTTACTTTGTTTTTAATGTTTTGTATTTAACTGTAGAGCGTACAGCTCTGCCAAGGATTATCATTGAATTTTATCCTTTTGTGCAATACATGTATATTCTTATAACAAAATTTTTTATACTTATTTTTTGCCAAACAGATTATGGTTATGTAGATAAGCATGTATGATTTAACTATTTTAATCAAAATATTGTCTAGTGTTAAACACCATAATAATATTACATTTGTCATGTTTTAATGAGATGATATGACATTGTGCCAGTCTCTTGTAACCCTATTATAGAGTGGTCATGTAATTTTTGTGATTTTAGAACATTGTATGTATTGTATGATATTTGCATGGATGAGACGTAAATAAAGAATAAACTAAAACTATGAATAAATTCATGACGAAAACATCATGTCATACATGAGACAGCAGAACCATATTGGTTGCATGGCAAGTTCTGTTAAAATGATTAGCCGATTATTCACTAATTTGTGTTGAACATATTGATTTATGCACCGATTAGAAATTAATGTATAACATGATGTTTAGATATCATATCAAATTTTCATTTTTAATAAATAAGACGACATGCGCGTCTTATTTATACATATGGTCAAAAGTGATTCTTAGCGTGAACATTTACTAAAGATGTCATACAAACCATGAAATTTCAAAATCATCTGTAGATTATGATTTCCATGGTATTTTCATGAAATCAGATGAATTCAAACTTTTATCAGTTTTCAGAAATTTATCATTTAAGACAATTTAAAATATATGACGTTAACATTTGCTATGAACATACATAAACTGTATGTTTAAATTTTATCAATTTCAAGATTTAAAAGCATAACACTTTTCTGATGATAGAAATAAAGCTTTTGAGTTTCCTTAATTTATTGTTAAAATTTCATTATAATAGCATTTGAAATAAACCCAGGAGAATTGTATTAAATATATGATAGTAAATTTTGACATTGTGGACTCATTTTGACCTAAGACTGTAGTAACTCTCAGTAGACTCCTAGGAGAGAAGGTTGTATATTACAGATTTTGTTTTAATGTTGCAGGTCGTCAAACCTTTCTATAAGGTATTCTTGAGTGGTTGCGAAGACAAAGAGGCCATTCCGGAACTTTTTAGCAGTCTGGATATGGCAGAGAATGAACTAAAGAAAAGAAACACGCCATTTTTTGCCGGTAATATTTTGTATTTGTTTCCTCTTATAAATTTTAAGCAACGGATTTCTTTGGTAGTGTTCAATTTACCGAATGATGTCCTTGATATGCAAATGTCAAAAGAAAATCATTATTTCTTTCTGCGTAGTTTCGATGAGGCAGAGATGTTATTGGTGTAAAATATTACAATAATTATCGGTATTCATTCAGTCAAAACGACGTCTCGGTGAAGAAAACCTGAAGACTGATGAACTCGATAGAGGTTTGAGTGTAATTTCTATCGTTGGTACCGCATAATCCATATGACCAACGCTCCAAGAAGAGTTTAGTTATTTTAGGTTTCGGGGGTAAGTACAAGGGACAAAACGCGTCCAGTGTCAGAGACATCTCCTGGTTCTTTTACATGCTCGGTGTACAGCACCGTAAATCGGTACTCTGTTTAGGTCTCATCCGAAAGACCATAAATTATATTAGTAAAGAAGCGGGGGGATCGAACCTGCGATTCCTGGATTACAAGTCCAGCAAGTCAACCACTAGAACATGATCCGCTTATAAGGAACTCGTTATGATAGAATAGCCGATTATGTATACATTTCAGGGCAAAGCATGGGCATGATTGACATACTGCTATGGCCACATTCGGAAAGGATCGGTCTGCTTCGCAATTCGTCTGAAGACCTGGCTTTAGACGCAAGCAGATATCCATGTTTCACGGCTTGGATGAAAGCAATGTCAAACGTTCCCGCGGTTAAAGACACAGCATCAGACTCTGAATTATTTAAACAGTTCGTTCAAATGGTGAAAGTGAGAAAAGTTGACTATGACATAGGACTGAAATAAAACTCCATTACCTTTTAGTACTCATTTTACTAATTGTCATTACGTTTTCTTTACAATTTACAGAGGCACAGACTCTTCAAAATGGTCCCGCCCTATGGATCATACTTATGTACACTATAGGGAAATATTGTTTATCCAAACCCATAAGGTGCACATAAATGTGTAGCATCTAACAAGCTTATTTACATTGTGCACCTTGCTCCGCTTTAACGGTCATTATTTTATATGTATTTGAGCGTTTCTTTAAAAAAGAATGTTGCATTAAAACATTTCCATCTACATGAAATAGAGAACAACTCGCCATACAATTAGAAACAATTCTCTTTATATTTTGAGAACAGGTGTCCTTGTTATTAGAGAACAATTCTCCATTATATTTTCAGAACAAATCCTTTTAGAAGGGAACAATTCTCCATCATGTTTTCAGAACAAATCGTGTTATTTCAGAAGAATAGAATGATCCACAATGTTTTCAGAACAAATCTCCTGTTATAAGAGAAGAATTCTCCACTATGTTTTCAGAACAAATCTCCTTGTTATTAGAGAACAACTATCTTTACATTTTAGGAACAATTCTCAAGATATATCTATTTAGAGAACAATTCCCTCTTTTGTTAGAGAAGATCTTACACGTTTCAGTTTTCTCTATTGTATAGTCAGAGAACAATGAGATAATATCGTCAATGACATAAGCACAAAATGTTACATGAACAGTAACTAGGATTTTGAACCTTTCATAATAGTCCAAGGCCGGGGAATTTGCATCTACATTAGAACTTTAAACACATCAGTTCTTATTCAATGTTTTGAATATTTAAAAATGTTGAGTTTCCATGCCAAACATTTCTAAATAAATTTTGAGAAAGTTGACCAGAATTGTTTTATGATACTCCTTGGAAGAACAGTTGAATAAAGTAAATTAACTAAACTAGAAAATTATGGAAAACTAGTATTCAAAACAAACAATGACTTAAGAGACGAGCAATATGTACAAACCCATGCATTTTAACGGAAGTCATTTCAGCCAGTGTACCACTCAATAAGGAGATAGAGTTTTAAACTATAGTACAAGCAAGCAAATGAAAGTTCTTGCCAGACCACTCCATGGTAATTAAGCTTGGGGGACTTACAACGTGACGATTCCGTAGTCATTTTGCAAATGAATTGTTAAAGACATACTAGTATACTATATCCCTTTTTTGTATCCTGAGATGTCTAATTATTTACCGTCACATATCCGCACAACTGTCCCTGTTGTAGAGACGGCAGTAGATAATGAGTATACTGGAAGAAAACGTAGACATTTAATGGTATTGGATAACTACCTTGCAGAAACATGGACATGTGTTGCCTTATTAGTATCATGTTTTCTGACCATCATACAATTTCAGTCAAATTGAGACAAGAACTTTCTATAACCGGCAGAAATCTGTCCTTAAAGAATGTGCTCTTCGACAACCCTGCGTGTGCAGCCCTGCAAGCTCCTCCATCCCATAGTAATTCATTACAAACGTAGAAACAAACGAAATACATATGGTGCATGCCCTTATAAAATGCGCAAACGAACCTAAACGGACATACAACCAGTGTTAAAACAGCAGGTAAGTTACAAGGAACACATTGGAATATAAAATAGCCATGTTTATGTTATGAATAAAGCGGCGTTCAAAACGAAGGACAATGCAGTCCGTAGCAATGCAGGGGATTTACCAAGTAACAAACATAACCAATAATTGTATATAGTTGGTAGACCTCGTGGTAACGCTCATGGAATGAAGAACTATCTGATATGCTTTACAAGTTGAATGACAAAAATTAAATGCATTGAAAACTCTCATATTTTTATATGAGGTAAGTTTACATATACGCATTGAAACCTTAAGCCATAAAGTCATTGTTTAAAAAGGCGCAAAGATACCCATGGTGATATACCTGCTTTAGAAGAAGATGCTTGTGAAAACTTACATCATAAAATTAGAAAAGACGTTGACACACTAACGTTTAAAGACTACTGGTTTAATTCAAACATAACAATAACAGATGCTAGGACTGTGCTAAACAGTCTAAAACGATGCTAACGCATACCTTTCTCGTTTTTCATGCTGTTTCTTCACGAAAAAGTGTTGTCAGGATGTTTTCAGAGAACGTATCTACTGTCTTTGCAACATCGTTGCTGCTCTAAATTTATAACAATTACTTTCGACGTTAGAAACTTTGTGCAAATATTGCTTGAATATCTGCCTTGGTAAGATAAGTGTTATATGTGATTGTAACATCAAAAAAGACCTTGGGACTTTGAAAACAAAATTTACATAAATATTTCTACATTTTAAAAAAATTCTATTTTCGAGAAAGGCATCTCTAGCGGAGCCATCCGAAGTCTTAATATAACCTAGACTTTTAATGTGTTGCACCTTAGATCTGAGACTTGAGAAGATATCATTTTATTTACATGTGTTTACCTCAAGGCAGGCAGCATAACCGTACGTATTATGCAGTTATAAAGAAAATCAGCTGAAATAGGGGGTGGTTGAAAAGGGTAGAGGAAATAAAACTTTTGACCCAATACAACAAACTTTTCCTGCTACCAGTACGAAATAATAACTTTCCAAAATTACTTTTCCTATTTTACTGGGAGAGTCAATTTAAGAAATAAACAAATGCATGTCGGATGCTTC
The DNA here is from genome assembly GCA_022818135.1 of Saxidomus purpurata. Classification (NCBI taxonomy): domain Eukaryota; kingdom Metazoa; phylum Mollusca; class Bivalvia; order Venerida; family Veneridae; genus Saxidomus; species Saxidomus purpurata. Next base: position 11,886,716 of record JAFMSR010000012.1, read on the forward strand.
CCTTCCACTGCCGAGCAACACTAATAACACAAGGAATCACTGCCAAGGAAGCAATTATTATTTTATTAGTCCATTTCTTAGTTTCTAAAGCACCAACTTCAAATATTAAGCGGCTTTATCATAAGTTTAACACATTTAAATGCACAGCTACCGAAAATTGCTTTTATAAAACTGTCACCAAAAATACACTTTGTGCAGTAAGATGAGCATAATGCCACTTTAACAATGCTGTATTTGAAAGCGTATGTGAATAAGTTTGATAATCGTTCACGTCGCTTAAGAAAATTCTCATTTGAACTGTAATAAAAAGTTTACAAAAGTATATTATATCTTAACTTAAGCAAACACTTCCTGCTTTCATCAAACTAATTTTGTTAAATCAATAATCTGAAAGATAAGTTATCAAACTTTTTGTTCCTGTATTAAGGTACCTGATACCTTAGAGCTGTGTTGAACACTCACAAATTAACTATATACTATTTAAAAACACGGTATACTTTAAATGTGGTTGCAGAAGTTTTTATTCGTCAAATTAGCCCTCTTTTATTTTTGAAAGAACTATTAAATATGGAGATATAAAAACAATTATGCAATTATTAAAACAATTATGCAATTATAAAAACAATTATGCAGTTATAAAAGCAATTATGCAATATTGCAAAAATAGCAATGAAACTATTTACCTTTACCCTAATTCTTATCATAATTCGTATTATAATGTTTAATTATAGTCTTTAATTTTAATCATTTAATAGGAGACACTTTCACATTAGTCTGATAGGAAACTCTTACAACTACATTAGTGTAATAGGAAACTTTCTACACCAGTTTAATAGGAAACACTTCTTAATGTTCTTCTATTTAAAGACAACTTTTTCATTCAAATTTTCGGAACTGCTGACTTTTCTAAGAAACATTGTTAGCACTTTTGTTATCTACTCGTCTGCAATATGACAGGAAATGTTTCTTTACTAGTGTAATACGAACATCTGCTTTATCATTTTAATAGGAAACACTACAGAAAGAAACTTAATAGGAAACACTGGTTTAATAGGAAACACTTCGTCATTGATTTATCAGGAACGATTTCTTCTTTACTTTTATATTAGACATCTCTTAGTGGGTTAAGATGCTCTTTATTTAGAACAAAACACTAAACGTTAATGTTAATGTTAAAATAGGAACATGGTTTACAGAATAGTGCAAATGTACTCGTACTTGTTCACAATGCTATTCTTTTTTAATCATAGAAAGACAAACACCTTAACTTAAATGATAGACATGAAGAAAGATATCAATGCGTAAACTGTATTGCTTTTATTAAAGACTAGCTTTGTGAAGGACAAAATGGTCGACTTTGAGTAAATATAGCGTCTGAAAGCAGAAAGCACACAACAAACTTGGAAGCTCAGAAGAATAACAATAATTGATAAAGAATATTTGCATCAGTTGTTACAGGATTTTGTAATGAGAATTATGTAAAATCATTATTCTGGAATATGTTATATCATAAACGAAATCTAATTCAGCCGGTAATACAAATTTCATGAAATGTAGATCTATTTGTCTATTTGGATAAACGTCAAATCGCAGAAACAGCTGAATATGGAACAGAAGCAAGGACAGTGCGACAGCTGCCAGCGAGATGATAAAGACTCACCAGCCACCGTATTTTGTCTACAATGTAGTGAACGACTGTGCGACCAATGCAAAAAACATCACAAAATGAATAAAGCATCGTCTAGCCACAAAACTATGAGTATCATAGACGTTAAAGATGTCGGAGCTTTAAATACTTTGAAACGACTAACTCAGTGCCCTGTACACCAAGCAAAAAGCATAAAATATTTGTGCAAAGATCACGATCAGTTGTGTTGCAATGAGTGCGCCATTGTCCGGCATCGTAAATGTGAAAGTGTTGTATCTCTTGCTGAAGAAATGGAAAGCACGTCGGGCGAACGGTCACAATCGACTGAAGAGGTTTTAAAAGGGCTGGCCAATCATGCAGATGTGCTTCTACGCCACGAAGAAACCGATCAAGCAAAAATAGAATCCACAAAAGAAGTTTGTGTGGATGCTTTAGCTACATTGAAGAAGAACATGGAGGGCGCATATAAAGTTCTAGCCGACAAAATAACAGAAGAAGCAAAGAAAGGGAGAGATAACATCACAATGAAAATTGCAGTCCAAAAGGTTGACATTGAGGCGTATAAAAAAGATGTGAATAAATCAATTCTGAAGTTAGAAACGGTAAAGCGAGTTGGACAAGACATACATGTCTATCTAGCAGAAAGAGAAATGCATCTTGAAGTTAAAGCATTGAAGAAGAAAATCAAAGATGTGCGTGAACTTGCTAATAATAAGAAGATTGTGATTGATGAGAAATCTTCAGAAATTGCAATAGAGAGAAGTCTTAAGAGCTTTGTTGATGTACATGTGATGACTGTAAATCCATCTTTGCCTCTGTGTACTGTAAAAGGCATACTTGCAGCGTTTCCAACAAAACGACAAGAGTTTCCACTGCAGTTATACAAACAAACACAGGAATACAGCGAGAAAAAAAACGATGTACAAATTTGTGCAGAAGGGTTTGAAAATACAAAGATGCATTTGGCTCCACAACGTTTTGGTTGTATTGAGGAACAAGACCGATATCGTCCTGATTGATACAGACGGAGAGCTAACTGTGACTGAAACTGATTTGGCCTATGATTATCAACCTATTATCACAAAAGTCGATGACAAAACACTGGCACTGGCAACTGCAAACAACTAAACAACTCGACAAATACTCTTATGACGCTCGAACCCAACACGGCAAGCATTACAACGAAATCGCAAGTTCTCGGTTCGGAGAAAAATTATCGGAATGGCCTACGATACCGGGGTCGAGGCGTTGATCATCGTGTCAAACACCGGCATAGTAGAGTTTCTGAATCTAGAAGGAGTGGAAATGGGAACATTTACTTTAAACAGGATACAAAATATGTCGGAATATGGAGATAATCTTGCAACAATGTTTGACAGTGATTCCAAGATACTGTATACGGCTAATATGTCTTCTTTAATCGCAACGACAATGGAAGGCTCTCTAGTGTTCGAGTACAAGCTGACTGGGTCTATTGTTGCTTCTCCTGCGCTCGATAAAGATGGGAATATTTACACTCCAGAACGCTTGGAGGATACATCTGTTATACAACAGGTCAGTCGGAAAGGGGAGTTAATCCGTACTATTCCAATAAGTGCATGCGCGTTGGAGTACATGATGGTGTGCTTCAATACGAAAATGGATCAGATGATAGTACTTTGTGACGAAAAGGATAAAGAGCTGAAACGTTTTGATATGGTGATGTAATCTTTACTTGTTGTATCAACCAGACATCTATCGTCCTTCACACTTTTATGTTTTTCGTCTTCGATATTTTCCTGGAGTCATGCAAGGAGAATTTGTTCTTTACTAAGAACAAGTTAACACTATGTTTGGTACATATGCTTACATTACAATGAACTGAGTGGATCCTTTATGCTATCTATAACAGGGCAGTTCATTCGTGTTACAAGTTATCCTAGTGACATCATGAATTACATGTATTAATCCTTAAAAAGGAAGTTTTAGTTAATATTTCATTGTAGAATAAACAATCATGAACAGGCAGTAACTGAAAACTTCATTTATTGATCAGACTTATTTTACTTAACGGTGGTCATTTCCGATGCAACACAGTTGCTTTGTCAAAAATGTGGTCTTACTTTGTGTATTTTAACTTATTGTTTAATTGTTTACAGTGTGTTATACCTGTATCCGAGAAATTGCATTATTATATATTGTAGGAGCAAAGATGTGGCCTGGAACATGGTTGGTACATTGTTGTCAAATGTCGTATGAAATAGTAGAAAATGATATATTTGGGATTTGTGTAAACAAAGGCAGCTGCACGTTAGTTCGTCCTAAGATATGTTACATTAAAGTCAACAACAAAAAAACCCAGAACAAACTGACAATCCAAGTTAGGATCAGTAAAGTCTTTGCCATGTTACGCTGTCGTCTCGTTTTTAGCTCGACGCTGGAAAAGGAGCCATCCTGTTGCCCTGGGAGGCGTCGGAGTTAGAGAGCCAAGATTGATCTCATTGTCTACAATTTGACTGAGCTACATGTATATATAATGACGTTTTTGTTTCCTCTTTCATAAAATGATTTTTCTTATGATCCACAGCAAAGAAACAGGTTGTTACGCGGATTTACTGTCCAACCTAGTATTTCAAAAGGCACAAGTAATGATTTCAATGTCATATGGGCTTCTAGCTTATCGAAAGTGTGTTTGGCTTGGTTAATTTTTGTACCACCTCATCTTTATTCAAAACATTGGTCATATAATAAGAAAGTAAACTTAATGGTGTACCATATTAATCTTAAAAGGGGACATACTGTCCGAATAACCCTTTTAGACTGGCAATAGATTGAATAGTTGGTAAGAACTTATGGGCCTTAACCCTTTGAGATATTTTTTTGAAATTTTCAAGGTGAAAATTAGATACATATACACCTATGTTCGTAAGCAAGAGAAGGAATCTTATCATGTGATATGTGTTATAAAAAGTTATATGCCTTTTATCACTAGAATATTGAGCTAAAAATTTCAGGTTAGCTATAAATACATTGGGACAGAATGAAGTTAGAGATAAATTCACTAAGTAGTTAAAACAAGTTGCAGTAATGACATGTTTACTATCACTTGGTTTTCAAAACAAGGGCAGAAGAAGGAAAGTCTGATAATGATTTTTTTTGAATTATGCCCTGCTTAGAAACCAGTTAAAACTTTATTATTGTCCACATATTAAATTGATCCATTTGAGATATTAATTTTAAAGTATGGAGAATTTATATAACCTCTAAACCTATCTGTAAAAAAATTCTAAATCTGTAAAACTTTTCTTGATTCTTTATTAGACATTTCTAGTGTGAAAATGTTATATGCCTTTAACGCGTCAAAAGTTCGTTTCTTGGCAAGCACTTAAGACAAGTCACTGTCCCTGAAAGCTCTTGTTTTTAAGCAACTAATTGACAACTAATTTCTGCAAACAACTTTATCATATCTACTGATAGAGATCCCAGACGTTTTTTCTTCTTATTAGAAAATAGTTGATATTGTTTGTTAATTGGTTCATTGGAAATATTGTAACGTTGCTCTAGTGTAGCCCAGTTTTTATGTCCTTTAATCAATTGATGTTGGTCAGGACAATCTAAAAAAATACATAGGTAAAAGTGCTATCAAGTGTCCGAACTAATCTTTCAACAAGGCAATGTGTAATAGTTAAATGCTTCCTTGGGCCCTAGCCCTCATTTTTATCAAAGTCAAGTGAAAGCATTAAAGGTTCCAGGGAATTATGCGAGACGATAGAGTGAAAAACTAAACGATGTGAAATTTGCAGGCTTACCTTGATTTAAAAACCTAGTTACAGTCGAGTATATGGGCTAGATGATAACAGATAAGCGTAAGTTCTTGGGTCCACCTAGTCAGAGACACACCTAGTATTATACAAGTAGATCGTAAGATCTTTTTATGTTGACTTGATTGGCTGCAATTTTAATAGACCCTGAGGATGATTTTTAAAAAAACGTGCCGCTAAAAGGAACATACCGTTATGATGTTTTCCACGTGAATTATAGAGTATTAACATCTGAAATTAAAGTGATAATCTCTACAGTTTTGATACGCCGGTGGATTGCCATTGCCAGTTTCCAGGGTACAATATTGACATTAGTAGAATATACCGAGTATTAATAGTTCATGCAAAGATGAAGTCGTTTAAAGAGTCATTTGGTGTAAGTTCTTGTAGATTAAGTTTCCGTTTTCAGGGTAGTTTTAAGTCAGGGAGAAACAAGCACTGGACAGTTTACACACCTTTTTATTCATAAAACTAATTCATGAACAATACAACATCTGGTACATAGATCTATGCAACATTTACACCAAGCATTTCTTTTCAATACATGTATAGAACAGAATGGATATACATGCATAACAAGATTGTAGTTTAAAAAGGGATTCTATCTAGAAACCAACATCCAGTTGATGAGGGACTGTTTAAAATTTCTGGCAAATTAATGTTGGCTGTAGTACATGTTGTATAATTAATTAAAATATTTCTAAGGAGATTTTAACTCTTCTTTATTTATTATTTATAGTGTTCATTTGATGAATCTGGGTACTACGCGTCTGCAGATGGAGAATACTCAGCCATTGAATGAGGTGTTTAACTCTTCAAGATGGACAATACAAATTGACAACTGATTCCAGGAAATCACTGAAGATATACCTAAAGGTCATGACCCTAAGACAATAGTTTATGATGACGACAAAAATTGTCTCAGTAACTGTCGTCACGTACCCCTACTAGATACGTCAATATCTATACATTGATATAGAAAGTGCTAAAATGGAAATAAAACCCAGTCTCAAAATGGGCGGACGTCATTTAAAGTAAAAGGAAACTTACGAAGTTCCAATAATACTGGATTAATAATATGATGACAGGTAAATTAATAATCAAAATGTATTTTCACTGCACACTATAAAGCCAAACTGAACTAGTTGCCTAAAAATATTGAGTTTAAGCCGATTCCAGATAGAATAAACAAGCATAACATTCGGACGAAATGAACTTCGTTACAATATACAGCCAAATCATTTTGAAGTGTCTACCTTTGGTATGTTTGCTATAGTTTTGAAAACAAAGCCTAGTTCTAGCAAATCAAATACTAAGTGTTCATGAAAAGTTTCTGAGAAATCTCCTTATTCGTACGATTTGAAACTAAGTTCGTCTCTGGCCAAGCAGATGCCAGCTTTTTTAGATGATGCCTCGAGAAATCTCTTGCTTGGAAAGCCCTTTTCAACTAAGCTCTTTCTAACCAGTCAGATGTTATATAGTTACGGTGAACTCCAGAGAATTCTTCTGATTGTAAAATAGTATGGTGCATATTTAAAGTGAACTACATAATATAGAGATGTTAATACTTTTAAAATCCCAGATCTTGGTATAAGGTGAATAAATAGTTTTCCATAGACAACATCCCATGTTCCGGCTGCTGCGACGTACTCAGCTGAAATGCATCTCATTTTGTAGAATTAACTTAAACAAGCATAAAAATAACCAATTGATATATATTGACCGTTGAGATACATGTATGTCAATTATTTTGACCTGACTTCAACAGGTTACTATTAGTGATCTTTGACCAAAATAGACAGTATCTGAAAATACCAAACATTTCACTTGTACAGTGCATGCAGAATGTTTTCTCTCCGTTTTGTTCATGTTTTATCATTCTGCGATTATTTTTTACGTAAAATTGTTGCATGCTGCTCCTTAGTTTTAGCCAATCAACAGTCAAATACATACTGTAGGTCCGCAAGTTCCCTCGACAATACAGCATTGTTCCGGTCCTCACCTATTTAGAATACTTATGTCTCTTTCTAACAAATCAGATGTGATGTTTTTAACTCTGGTCCAAACAAACCTCCTGATTCGTAATTTTTAAAATCTATGTTGGTTTCTAGTCAAAACACCCTTTAGACTCCTTATTGATAAGGTTTGAAACTTAATTCATTTTCCAGCCAGTTAATTGTTACTTTTTGATGTTTAATAGGATGTTCCGATCTGATCTGCCTTGTATAAATTGTTGCAGGATACTAAATAATAAAGTACAGGAAGTATAAGAAAAATCATAATCTTACTGTAAATGTTAAAATTGTGGTTATTCACATTCATACGTTAAAATGTTAAAACTAATGCTTTTTATTTCAATTGCTATATGTCACCATTGTCGACAGTACTTTAAAATGGTACTCTTAGCCGCAGTAGCTATGACAATGTGACATCAAGTTGAATGACAACCGCGCCGAGAGGCAATTTCCAGATCTCTCAACTACCTGTCTAGGCGAAAAATGAATACACATTTACTGTTTCACCACCCCTGAATGCCTTTTGGTGAGGAGAATCAACAATATCTTTTTATGTTTGCTGTGCTCTATATATGCAAACGTTATACTGTTATAAGTGTATTAATATGCAAAGTTAGTATATACGTTTTGTATAAATATTTCTTACAAATAAAAAGGACAAGAAAAATTTTCTCAAACTAAAAGTAAGGTATCTTACATTACATCCATAGACAGCACTGTAAGACATATTTGAGTAAAATAGGTATTCAGGCAAATTTACATACATAACATTACACATTCTTTATAAAAATGTCATGTTGCCTTATACATGTTTTCTCAGCTGAAACGCTCAGCACTTCAATACCATGGATGTAAGACGCAATAAATTAGACACGACACAACTGAAAAGAAAAAAAAGAACACTAAAAAAATAGTGGAAAACGAAATCAGTATACAAAATGGAGCCTTGGGGTACACCTTTGACTGTCTTGAATAAGCTTTATTCAGTGACAGTTGTTTGAAACTGAAGAAAAAACATTTCAAATCCATTCCACTCGTTTTTGTTTAGTTTCTCTAGAATTTAATTGGAACAATGCACAGACAGACTGTTGATATCTTCTTAATTGTCTGATCAATTTTATTAACTGAAAAATATTTTATCTTTTTTCTTTAGTTTCTCCATTAGAACATATTTATGCATACTGTTTAAAACATATTGCTATTACTAATTAAACTGAATTAATTCTATATTGTTTTTGTTTCTGCAAAGAAATAGGCATATTCATATTGTCAAAATATGCTTTTTCACACCTACTTGTCATACAAATTAAAAAATTATATCGATTTTGTTTAGTTTTTCCATGAGAAAAATACTTAGGCATACTATTTAAAAATACCATGAATACTGTATATCATTAATTAAACTAAATCCATTCTTTATAGCTTTAGTTTCTGCAGAAAAATTGGCATAGTCACATTGCCAAAATATGCTCTTTTTTTCAGACTGACTCCATTTTCAGGGTGGAATCGGTAGCTCTGATACCGGTCTACTGACTGTACAGCATATCAACAGCATGTTAAATTATTAAAATTGACAAAAACATTATTTAGTGATTTGCTAAATTGTTTGGTTCGTCTGCTATTGATGGTGATCCAGAAGTAAACATAACAATTAAAATCTAGAACTCGTACCAAAACCCTACACACACTGTCACACTGGGTTTTATCATTGACCTGTCTGTTTTAGGAGACTATGCGGCATGTTTTTTTATTCTTATCTAACTTTGTAAAAATATTACTATCATAAATCTCAAATTTCTACTGACATAAATGCTAAATGTTTGGTTATCAAACACGTTCTTTTTCTGCAACAAATGTTAAAACTAAGGTTTTAAAAAGCTAAAAACACATAATTACTCAAAAACACACATCAATTGTACAGTTGTTACTTTAGCAGATATATTAGTAAACAATTAAGAAGAAAACATTAATCGATCGTCATATGGATGATTTCGAGTCTTTTACCATTCTACGCTGAACTGTTTAAAGTATGAACGAAGATGACAAAGTGGTGACAATTATTTACATCGTTGACACATGTGATAATTTGCACGAGAATAATTGAATTGATAAGCAGCATGTTAACAGTTACTTTAAAATTAAGACTATGAATACGCTCATACTATCACTATTCTTTTCACTTGTGCACATCTGTTGTTTTGTTGTTTTTTTTTTTCAATATGCGGAATTGAAATATGTTTATGAATTTCTCTCAACAGTAAGCACTTTCATTTGGCTATTCTAGTATATGGCGTAGATCATAGATACTAACTGTTAGCTTTTGCAACTCTAAACGATGTTTTGCTACAAGCTATGATTTCTGTAGGAAATACATATGTATATACATATTTGCATTTCCTTATTTAACAAAGCCTCAGTAAATACATTTTTTCAAAATTTCGACACTTCACACAAATCGTAAATTCCTGGCCAAACCACTCATTAGCAGCGGTATTCTTAGTATTATCTTATTATAAAGAGTCAATAAAGTGGGGATGAAAAGGATTGCTGACGGACGAAAATGCTGAATTCTGAGTCAATGAATATATGAATTAATGATTCATATGCTACTGTTTAAAACCACCCATTAGAATTCATATTCACTAAGGTGTAACGGGTATAGTCATGGTTATGAAAACGCGTGGACTTTAATAAGAAAGAATATGTCTATAGCTCTACACACATCAAGGTGAGGATTACGACACAAGATCAAAAAATTTCAGTTCTTTTCCTTTGTCGTCACAAAGTGCTATAAATGTATTCATTTCCGTGTCGAAGCACACCATGATGAAATTCAAGGCGCACGCCCTAATTTGAATAGAGCGGATACGTTCCCCTTTCTGATTGACCTGTTGTATAACAGATTGATCCCCTATCTGAACTGGTATATAGATATTTCCGTCGGCATCAAGCGCTGGAGAAGCAACAAGAGACTCTGTCAGCTTGTACAAAAACTTGAGAGCCTTCCATCGTTGTTGCAATTAGGGAAGACTTATCAGCCGTATACAGTAATCTTGGAATCACTGTCAAACAAAGTGAAGAGCCAGACGATTTTGACACGTGTTGTAAATTGTTTAAAGTAAAAGATGCAACTTCCTTTCCTTCTAGATTCAGAAACTCTACTCTTCCAGGGTGTTTCAATATGGCCAAAGCTTGAAGCCCGGTATCGTATGCCATCCCGATTACATGTTTCATTTGCGAGAACTGGCGATCGTATTGTAATTCTTTACGAGTTGGATCAAGCTTTACCAGACATATATTGCAGTTGTGTGCTATTGCCAGTGTTCTGTCATCGACTTTTGTCATAACAACCTTCTCTAGATTCCTCAGGTCAGTTTCAATCATAGTATGCTTTTCGTTTGTATCAATCAGAACGATGTCGTGATTGTCCCTCAAAACCACCAAGAAGCTGTTACGCCACAGGCATCCATATACGCAGACTGATGTCGTGCGCAATATATAGAAAATCTCGCTCATAGGATATATTTGTTTTTGTAGTTGCAGTGGGAATTCGTGACGTTTTGCTGGATATAATGCACGCAATCCTGTAACATTGCAAACGGGCAAGTATGGGTCTACAATCTCCGTACGAACATCAATAAGCTTCTTAAGACAAACATTCATCTGAAAGGTTTTCTCGGAGGAACATTCTTGTATAAGTTTGTCTTATACATATGAATTTCAACCTTTTCACCTCTAATTTCCCTTGTGATGTCATCTCTTCCTTTCTTTGCTTCTTCTGTTATTTTGTATGCTAGAAAGTTATATGCATCCTCCACGTTTTTCTTCAATGTAGCTAAGGCTTTCACACAAACCTGTGTTGTGGATTCTATTTTCAGTTGTTCGGTTTCTTCGTGACGTAGAAGCAAATCTGCATTATTGTCTAGCTCTTTCAGAACCTCCTCAGTTGATTGTGACCCTTCTTTCGATTTCTTCGGCAAGAGATACAACACTTTCACATTTACGATGCCGGACAATGGCATACTCATTGCAACACAACTGATCGTGATCTTTGCACAAATATTTTATGCTTTTTGCTTGGTGTACAGGGCACTGAGTTAGTCGTTTCAATGTACAGTTGACTCTCAGTATCTCAAACTCGCTTACCTCGAATTTCCGTTTAAGTCGAAGAAATTCTAAAGTCCCGTCACATTTCCTTCTTTATTTATGTACATTTACTCCTTTTAAGACAAAATTTGACATACCGAGACTCCGGATGTGTCGAAGGGATTTTTTGGTCCCGTCAATCAAATTCCAGTGTATTGTCAACTCGTTAAGTCGAAGTGCGAAAGTCGCCGACGGATCAAAGGTGCGGCGGGTCAAAGCAAGGGTGAGACGTTGTCATGCCAATTCACACGTGTAGAAATGATTGTTGTTTGTTTTTCATGGACTTACTTTAATTGCCGGTGACTACGTGTAATTAATGATGAAAAATGCGGTAATTACTTTAAAGACTTAATTTATTTGAGAGGTTAAATGATAATAGTGATTGGGTTTTATAAAAAAAAATGATTTCTGAACGAATATATCAGTCTGTAAATATTTTGTCTTGTAGTTAGATGCTGTTCTTATGTTTATTAGCATGTATGAATGTTCTGACTTCCGATTCAAGAAACGCTACTTTCACTTTCGCCCGACGCGTACTTTCGTTTACGCTCGGGCCGATACATCTAGATGTGCTTGATATTTATTACTGAGGGCTGTTTGGGTATATGCAAATATAAAATGTAATTAAAATTGAATTTGTGTTCCAATATTTCAGGGAAAATTTGCATCAATAAATTAAATACAAATGATTGCCTGTCTTAAAAACAGGGAATTTTGTGCACTATTCGTCCATATACGTAAAAAAAACAACAACTAAAAGCCCCTCCTCTTACCTCGAACTTTGTTTATCTCGAAGTAAAAGGTCTGGTCCCTTGAAATTCGAGATAACGAGAGTCATGTATTTAAAGCTTCGACATCTTTAACGTCTGTGATACTCATAGTTTTGTGGCTAGACGATGCTTTATTCATTTTGTGATGTTTCTTATATTGTTCGCATAGTCGTTCGCTACACGGTAGACAAAACACAGTGGCTGGCGATTCCTTGCCATCACGCTGGCAACTGTCACACATATCTTTTTCTTGTTTCTGTTCCATATTTATTTATTTCAGCGTGTAGATTTTGTCCCAGTATGCAAATGCCGTTTACTAAATGCTATTAGTGTCCCACAATACATATCGTTTGAAATCATAAATACATTTCCTATCCAGCTTCCTTTAATATTACATAACTCTTTTTCATTTCAAATCTTATAACAATGGATGTATCCATATTTCATTGGTTACTGCAATTTTGCTTGTATGATAAGCCTTTTATAACCAGTTTAAGTTAGAAAGTAACATTTTCTTATCTAATAAAGAAACTTGTCAAAAGTTTCAGCGCTATAAATGGAAATACCCATGGCGAAGAATTTATTTACTTAGTAAACGTATTTGATAAGGTGTTTACCCATTCTTATTTGCATATGTTTACAGATAAGATACTTTTGTTAATTTTGTATTTAAGCAGCTGGATAAACTTGTTCTTTAGAGACGTTAAATTCACGTACATTATATGATATCAAAACTTGTTGGCAGTGTTCCATGATGCAGAATACATACCAAAATGAAAATTACGTTGTAACTGCAATAAAACAATGTATTCATTTCAGAAATTGTTTAGCTTTTCGATCGAAACTGGTGGCTGTTTTAATTTCAATTATCTATGCTTAGCGTAATTTAATTTGGTTTCCTAACTGTATGTGATTTTGTTACTGCTCTATCTTAGCTGTGCAAGAGCTGTCCGTAAGACAGCACGCTCGGCTTTTCGATACCCTTTGGTACAGAAATCTTAGGGATTGTATTAAAGCACATAATCATGTGAAGACACGATTCAGAAATATGTGACGTGCTTCTACCTCGTGGGTGCAGTTCAACGTGGATGTATACAATGTACTACAATTTTAATACTTTCGGGTCTTTTGTAGTAATTATATAGAGTGCAAATTGGTGTTGGTAGAATGAAAATAATATATCTGTACCGTGATTTAACATGTATTATCTCTTAATTAGTCAGATACGTGTTATAAGATCACTCACTCGGACTAACAAGTTCTCGGATTCTCCTTACTGAGTCTCACTGAAAGAATTTATTGTTTCTTAAATATTACAGACTTAAACTGAGTAATGAAACTTGGAGGGGCTGACCTTGAAATCTTTTAAAAACACGAAAGCAGTAAATGTCTTCGTGTTATGCCATATTTCTGGTTGTAGCACAAAAGACAGTATTAAAGGCAGGCATATAAACCATAAGTAATGAATTGAATATTTAGAATAATTGTGTATTGTGTAATTGTTAGCCAACTCACGTAAACCTTTCGAGTTTGTCTTTAAACACTTCAACCTCACCACGTAATTCTCCTTCCGTTGGATACGTATACTCGTCTTGTCCAACACATTTTTGCCATTGCTAACTTCTGAATTCATTCATTTAAACATGCTTTATAACTCTGAATTGCAACCCTTTGGCATGCTGTTTTCATGTTTATGTCATCTCTCTCATTATTCGACTCTTCTGTAATTATATCTTCAAGATCCCTCCAAGTTTTTCTTCAATGTTGCCAAAGACTACGATACGACATTTTCCAATGATTCTATTTTCAGTTGTTCAGTTTATTCGTGACGTAGAAGCAAATCTGCATGATTTTCTAGCTCTTTCAGAACCTCCTCAATTGATTGTGAACCTTCTTGTGTCGTTCTTTCTATTTCTACAGCAAGAGATACAACACCGCCGGACAATAGCACACAACTGCTCGTGATCTTTGCACCAATACTTTCTGTTTTTCTCTTGGTGTGCAGGGCAATGAGAAAGTCGTTTCAATGTAGTTAATGCTTCGACATCTTGTATGTCCGTGATACTTTGTGTTTTATGAGGTCAGTAGGGTCAGCTAATGTCGAAGTTAAAATCTACATATGGTCCAAATTTCACTGCTTCAAAATCAGAAAGCAAGGTAAATAGGTAAAGGACAGCAAAGGTCAAAGTTGAAAGGTGCATGCAGAACTGTCCAAAGAGACTAGAGATCAAATTCCATTGTTGTAGCTTTATAACAAGAAAGTAGGTCAGTAGGTCAAGGTCAGCAAATGTCGAAGTTGAAATCTACATGCAAAAATGTATGAATGGTTCAAATTTAATTTATGTAACAGAAAATAGGTCAGTAAGTCAATGTTCAGGTCAGCCAAGGTCTAAGTTGAAATCTGCATACAAAACTACCCATATAGTTCAAATGACATTGCTATAGCTAAAAACAAGAGGGCCAAGATGGCCCTTTATCGCTCACCAGAGTACAATTACCTAAGGAAGTCACTTGAAGCTAAAGGGAGTCAGTAGTTGCTAATGAAGTCACTGGTTACTAGGGAAAGTCACTGGTTGCAAAAGAAGTCACTGGCCATTAAAGGCCTCCAGCTGCCAGGGACAATGGTTGCTTAGGATTTTGTTACTGGTGACAAGAGGATGCTAAAGAAGTCACTGGTTGCAAGGGGACTAAGTTGTTGTTAAAGAAATCAATGTAAATTGTTGGTTTGGAAGTCACTGGTTGATCAGGAAGTCACTTTGCTCCCAGGGGAAGTCACATGCTGCTAAGGAAGTCAGTGGTTTCTAGGTAAGTCGCTGGTTGTTATAAGAACTAATTAGAAGCTAGGTTTTTCCTAAAACACTATATACAGACAAGGGACCCCCGGGCATGGTCAGTTTTTACCCAGGGGCCAATTTGAACAAATTTGGTAGAGGTTAACTAAACAATGCTACATACAAAATACTTAAGTTCTAGGCCTTGAGGTTTTGGAGATTTTTTAAAGGTTTTCTATATCTACATGTTGCCGTCATATACTTCTGTTACCATCCTCCGTAATGTTTTCCTAACCTACCTTCTTTCGACAGCAAACCAGGAACAAAAGGGGCAAAATGGCCCCATATCGCTCTTAAGTGAGTTCCACTGCATCATCTGGATACCTTCAACCACTTAGTTTTCATATTTTTCACCAATAGCATTTACTCACTTGAAGGCTATAAGGTTTACATGAATCAGTCTCTTGAAAAATCTCTTCAAAATTTAACAAGTCGTTTGCAAGTTTTCTGTTTATGGAGTAGCTAAAATAATTATGGGGGAATGTCCTCTGGCAGCCATGTTTCTGGTGTATCAACATCACTTGAATAACTTTGATTAAAGGTTGCCTGTGTCATAGTAATTATAACTAGATGGTTGTTTTTGTCACAAAAACATGTCTCCCCCATGGCAGTTTGTCAATGATTGTTATATTATAACAGGATGTTAAAATAACACAAACATCTTTTTTAGTAACAGTGACTTTGACCTGGATTTATTACCTCGTCTGATTTTTGAAAAAAACAAGAGCTATCACTAAATGTGATTAATACCCCCGAAAGACTGCTTTATAAACTGAGGAAGTTCGTAGTAACAGAATACCTTGCAAACAAACTAAAAAGAGATATTGTTCTTGGCAATAACTCTGTAATTTGTCAAGATAGAGTTATGGTTCTTGTACACTGCACTTTCTCTCATTGTGCTTGACCATTGTATGAAGTCGTATTGAATTCCAACCAATAGTTTTCGAATTATGCTCCAGACAAGTAAAAGTAACAAAGGGCAATAACTCTGAAATTAGTCAAGATAGAGTTATTGTTCTTTTGCACTGCACTCCCTCTCATTGTGCTTGACCATTGTATGAAGTTGTATTGAATTCCAACCAGTAGTTTTCGAATAATGCTCTGGACAAGGAAAAGTAACAAAGGGCAATAACTCTGTAATTAGTCAAGATGGAGTTATGGTTCTTGTGCACTGCACTTCCTCTCATTGTGTTTGACAATTGTATGAAGTTGTATTGAATTCCAACTATTAGTTTTTGAATTATGCTCTGGACAAGGAAAAGTAACAAAGGGCAATAACTCTGTAATGAGTCAAGATAGAGTTATGGTTCCTGTGCACTGCACTTCCTCTCAATGTACTTGACCATTGTATGAGGTTGTATTGCATTCCAACCTGTAGTTTTGAAGTTATGCTTCAGACAAGGAAAAGTAACAAAGGGCAATAACTTTGTAAATACTCAAGATAGAGTTTTGGTTCTTGTACACTGCACTTCCTCTGATTGTTCTTGATCATTGTATGAAATTGTATTTAATTCCAACCAGTAGTTTTCAAGTTATGCTCCAGACAAGGAAAAGTAACAAAGGGCAATAACTCTGTTATTAGTCAAGATGGAGTTATGGTTCTTGTGCACTACACTTCCTCTCAATGTGCTCGACCATTGTATGAAGTTGTATTGAATTCCAACTGGTAGTTTTCAAGTTATGCTCCGGACAAGGAAAATGCAACAGACCGCCCGACCAACCGACCGCCCGCCTGACCGACCGACCGACCAACCACCGGGTGACTCCTACTTGCTTGTCGTCGGCGGCGGTGGCGTTGGTTAAATTTTGCGTTTAGGTCACTTACATGAAAACTATCAAAGCTATCACTTTGAAACTTGGGAAACTTGTTTATCTAATACCCTTCTTCACATAGTATCCTAAAGATGCTGAGTATCACCTGTTTTTTTTTGGTAAAAAACATGAATTTTGATGGATTTTGGTTGATTTTGAGAATTGGACATAGCTTCTTCATTTTTTGTTAGATTGATTTCAAATTTTTCACAACAATAAATGAATAATGTACTTCAACATATCAAACGGGTTTTTGAGTCACACATTTGGAGGGTGAGGGGGAGGGGGATATTTTAGTATTTATAGACTTTGTTATTTTAGCTAGTCTATTTTTTTAAGTTTTGTGCTTGGGTCACATACATGCAAACTATCAAAGCTATCACTTTCAAACTTGGAATACCTGTTCACTATCAAATGTAAATAGTATAAAGGAAGAATTTTACAAGTTACATAACCCTGTAGTGTATTTGGCTGGATAATTGCCTCTTCTTAACTTAGAAAGTTTCACACTCACAATATTTTGTAACAGTCAACATAATGCAACCAAACTTACAATAGTGTATAAGAAGTATTTATGAATATCTTTAATTGGATTATATTTTAGGGCTCCTGGGGTCAAGGTCACTGTTACTAAAAATAGGAAAACTGTATTATATTCAATGTCTTTAGGTAGTTGACATAATGTAACCCAACTTTTGTTTGTAGTAAGTATTTAAGAAGACAGGGTGTGTAATACATATAAATAAAGACTTTTAAATTAAATATTAATTTGGGGCTCATGGGGTCAAAGTCCAGGGTTTTGTTTTCTAAAAATAGGAAAAAAACACTATCTCTAGTTGCAGTTGAATTATTGTGACCAAACTTAGTGTCTAGTTATTATTATGAAAACCTTTTGTGGGATTGTGTTCTGGGGTCAAGGTCAAGGACACTGTTACTTAAAACAAGAGCTGTCAGTAGACAGCACGCTCGACTATTCTCAGTGATTGACAATATAAAATAATATCCATCCTGACTGTAAATGAGTCTCTAAAGGGGATAATTATGTCAAAATGCTTGATATAGTTACCTCCTCCTGTACACAGGTTCAGATCATGATGGTGAACAAGTGTGCAAAGTTTGAAAGGCATATGTCAATGGACTTTGAAAATATCTGAGGTAGTACGCAAACTTTAACATAAGTTCTAAGTAAAAAAAGGGGCATAATATTGTAAAAAAGCTTGATACAGTGACCTCCTCCTGTACACAGGTTGAGATCATGATGGTGAACAAGTGTGCAAAGTTTCAAAGCCATATGTCGATGGACTTTGAAATTATCTGAGGTGGTACGCAAACTTTAACGTAAATTCTAAGTCGAAAAAGGGGCATAATTCTGTCAAAAGGTTTGATAGAGTTACCTCCTCCTGTGTACAGGTTGGGGGCATGATGGTGAACAAGTGTGCAAAGTTTCAAAGCCAGATGACAATTGAATTGGAAAATATTTGAGGTGGTACGCAAACTTTAACGTAAATTCTAAGTCGAAAAAGGGGCATAATTTTGTCAAAATGCTTGATAGAGTTATCTCCTCCTGTGTACAGGTTGGGGGCATGATGGTGAACAAGCGTGCGAAGTTTCAAAGCCAGATGTCAATGGACTTTGAAAATATTTGAGGTGGTACGCAAACTTTAACGTAAATTCTAAGTAGAAAAAAGGCATAATTTTGTCAAAATGCTTGATAGAGTTACCTCCTCCTGTGTACAGATTGGGGGCATGATGGTGAACAAGTGTGCAAAGTTTCAAAGCCATATGTCAATGGACTTTGAAAATATTTGAGGTGGTACGCAAACTTTAACATAAGTGGTTAGCCGGAGCCGACGCTCGGGTGACTAGGATAGCTCTCCTTATTCTTCGAATAGTCGAGCTAAAAAGGGGCATAATATTATAAAAAAGCTTGATACAGTGACCTCCTCCTGTACACAGGTTGAGATCATGATGGTGAACAAGTGTGCAAAGTTTCAAAGCCATATGTCGATGGACTTTGAAATTATCTGAGGTGGTACGCAAACTTAAACGAAAATTCTAAGTCGAAAAAGGGGCATAATTCTGTCAAAAGGCTTGATAGAGTTACCTCCTCCTGTGTACAGGTTGGGGGCATGATGGTGAACAAGTGTGCAAAGTTTCAAAGCCAGATGACAATTGAATTGGAAAATATTTGAGGTGGTACGCAAACTTTAACGTAAATTCTAAGTCGAAAAAGGGGCATAATTCTGTCAAAATGCTTGATACAGTGACCTCCTCCTGTGTACAGGTTGGGGGCATGATGGTGAACAAGCGTACGAAGTTTCAAAGCCAGATGTCAATGGACTTTGAAAATATTTGAGGTGGTACGCAAACTTTAACGTAAATTCTAAGTCGAAAAAGGGGCATAATTCTGTCAAAATGCTTGATACAGTGACCTCCTCCTGTGTACAGGTTGGGGGCATGATGGTGAACAAGCGTGCAAAGTTTCAAAGCCAGATGTCAATGGACTTTGAAAATATTTGAGGTGGTACGCAAACTTTAACGTCAATTTTAAGTCGAAAAAGGGCATAATTTTGTCAAAATGCTTTATAGAGTTACCTCCTCCTGTGTACAGGTTGGGGGCATGATGGTGAACAAGCGTGCAAAGTTTCAAAGCCAGATGTCAATGGACTTTGAAAATATTTGAGGTGGTACGCAAACTTTAACGTAAATTCTAAGTAGAAAAAAGGCATAATTTTGTCAAAATGCTTGATAGAGTTACTTCCTCCTGTGTACAGATTGGGGGCATGATGGTGAACAAGTGTGCAAAGTTTCAAAGCCATATGTCAATGGACTTTGAAAATATTTGAGGTGGCACGCAAACTTTAACATAAGTGGTTACGCCGACGCTCGGGTGACTAGGATAGCTCTCCTTATTCTTCGAATAGTCGAGCTAAAAATGGTGTTAAATAAACTTAGAAGGATAAAATCAGACGAGCGTCTAGCACCCGTTTGCGGTGCTCTTGTTTTTTTTACTTTGCTAAAAACTCTTTAAAAATAAATTTAAAAATCTATTTTTAGTAACTAAACTTGACCTTAATTTTTTTTTTGCTTAAAACAAGAAAAACCCAAAAACACGAATTATAATTGTGACATTGACCTTTGGTCGGTGCGGGTGGTTCATGGGTTCTGCACATTGCAAAGTTGAGGTAAACATCTGACCCAAGTTTTATCAAAATCCTCTAAAGGGGTTTAGGAGATACGGAGTTGTCACAGAATGCAAGGCTAAAACCTTTGAACTTGACCTTGATCCGGCATGGTTGGTTCATGGGTTCTATACATCAGAGTTTCATGAAAATCCTCGGAAGGGTTTAGGACATATGGAGCGACAGGATTCTGCAGGACAGACAGTAGCAATACCCATCTCCTTGCAGTCATGTTCTAACGAATAAACATGGCTTGAACAATTTGAAGGTGATAATACTATACTGACCGGCAATACAAACGCAACTTTACCAATCAACTTTAAAATTATTTTATCAGGAGCATACAAAAAATCTCCTGAAACAGAGACATAGAAGAAATAACCAATATCTCTGAATTGCTTCTTATGTATAATATCTCTGAATTAATTATCAAATGGCATACAGTAGGGGAATTAAACTTTACTACTTAGTTTTCACGTTGTAATGAAAAAATACACACCGACACTTATCTGTAAATAATAAGAGAATGAAACAAGAGCTGTCCCTCACAAGTGACTAATGCCCCCAAAAGAGGTGTCTCACAGTCTTTGTCCTCTCCATGTGCTCAATAATTGTGGTATGTAATTTTAAAATCCATGCAGCACATTGGCTTGATGCGCTTGACATTTGTGCCAAGTAATTTTTAAATCAATCAATGCATGACAAAGTTATAGACCGGACACGAATATGTGCAAATATAGAGGATTCCATTACCTTCAAACTTTAAATGTGACCTTGACCTTTGAGGTAGGAACGTGGGTCTTGCACGCGACACGTCGTCTTGATGTTCTTGACATTTGTGCAAAGTTATTTTTAAATGCTTCATTGCATGACAAAGTTACAGTTCGGACACGAATTTGTAAGTGGGGACGCACAGACGGACGGACGGTGCAATTTTAATATGCCACCCTTCGGGGGCATAAAAATGTTGCGTTTCTTTAGCCTTGGAGTATATTTACAAATTCAGTGCCCTCTTGATCTGGTTAGTTACTGAACTTGGCCATTATGCTGATAAACGTTTTGAGAATGTTTAATGTTGATCCCATTAAATGCCAAAGTACTAGTATTCAAACAATATAGAAACTATTTTTCTACAATCTAAGGGCAGTAACTATGTAATGTAATGGTATTTTTGCCAATTATTGAGGTACAACGTCCGCAAATATTATTACATGGTTTGGGATTGATTTGTTTAATTGAATTTAGGCAGCACACTAATCACAAACTGTACTAGGGAGTGTAAGGAAAAAGCTAGTAAGTTTTGGTTATTTACATTTATTTGAACACGTTCATGTTTTGTCACCAATATTAAAACTAAGGTTTTAAAAAAAGTGAACATACATATAATCATTCAAAAAACAGACATTCACTACACATCTTCTGTAACTTGTTTCTCAATAAAAATGAAGGCAAGCACTGTGAGAAAGCAATAATTTGTCCACAATGCCTTGATTCAAACCTTTAGCTGATTTCTGATGCTTCCAAGGTGTAAAAGGGAATGATCAAAGAATGAATATCATTACAAAGTTACAAAAGATTTTTTGTATGTGTAACAACTTATTGATAAGACTAACTGAAATGACCTGTCACTCACTTGTATTATATGCATGATGAAGGTTTGTTAAAAATTCAATCAAAAATGTTTGAACACCTTGACCAAGTTTCCCCAAGCCCTTTCAAACAGGAGAACTTGTATTTTAAAATGACCTTTATTGTGCCAAACAAAAATTTCTGTTAGTTTATACTAATTTATTTTAGCTCGATTGTGAAGAAAGCTTTAAGATTATCGAGTCACTCTTGAGTCTGCTTCCTTTAAAAATCAGTACTGGTGTCATATGAAGAGGTACGGTCGTGACCTTGGTGGGGATGAGCAGCAGACACCTAAACCTCTACATCACCGCTCCCCTTAAAAATTTCTGTTCTAGACAACACTATTTTCCTTCTCTGTGAATAAGGTATTCTATAGGGAGTCTACACAAAATGTGTTTTCTAGGCGACAAAACGATCGCTATGTTTGACATTAAAGTAAGCATATGGATTAGCTGGACAGACTGAGAGGATGTTTAATACATTACCTACATGATAAAAGAGTAATTGCAACTGATTGATGTGAAAACTGAAACATGATTATCTGGAATGAACACGGTATTCATGTATTGAAGTCAAGACAACCTTCACCACCTGTGCACATAGAAATAATGTCATTTCTCACTGCAACATCTGTAGAAGTATTCATTTAGATGTGTCTGTAATGTCAAGTTGATAAATAACAAAGAGTTTCATCATATTCTATCATTCCCTTATCAGTACACCTTTTCCTCCTTTCATAGATTATAAATGTAAGCACTTTGTAACTTGCATGAAAACGTGTGAAACGCGTTTGTGTTACTAGCTATGCTTGACGTATTAAACCTGAAAAAAAAAAAAAAAAAAAAACCCTGTTAGTGCTTCCTGGAGGTGGGGACCAGTAGCTGCACTGATGTGGAGATTATAGACACTACACTCAAAAGTGCACTACAGTCAGTGTCTGATTAATTTCATTCTACTTAAAAGCAAAAGAAAAACGAATTACTAGAGAAAAATAAAAAATTGCAGTAACTGCTCAATCTATAGTGTTAAATAAACGTGGCATTTCACACTACATACATATCAAGCTAATATATCTAAAACAACAAAAAAAACAAATGTGAGCTATTTTTGCAACATAACAAGACATAAATAAACTTCTTAAGTACTGTATAAAAGAACAAAAAATATCCCCGCAACAACTTTGACCCCCTAAATAAGTATCTAAAATTCCCTAAGGTTTTGGAGACAGTGGGTCATGATGTTCTTTGTTTATTGAGAAGGTAAGGCATTTTTTTCACCCTGTGACCTTGAACTTTTACACACTGACCATAAATTGAAATAGGTATATCTGGCTTTCATACTTCATGCTATCTACAGATAGGTGACGATCCAACTTAGTTTTTTTTTCAGAGATGAAACACAAAGAATATTTTTATGTTTATAGGACATGGTAACCTTGGCCTACTGAGCAGGAAGTGTGTCGAGTCCTAAACTCATGGTCATCATGTGTATCAAGCTTCCTTATTAGATATATGGAAGTAGTTCCCGTTACAAACTTTTTGCAACCACCTTCAAAACCACCCCCGTCGCAACATACGCTTGAAGTTTCCTTTTAAACTATCTTTGATAGGCATAAAATAGAATATCTTTAACTCAGTATCTGTATTTTTTTAGACAAAACACAGTGCATTTCAAATAATCAGTTAACACTGAATGATGAAGAAATCATTTCAAAGCCATCTTTGTTACCCAATTTTAATTACACGGCAGAAGCACGTCACCTGTGTACCATTCCAATCTAACGTTTGAAGCTTCAAGACGTTAGCTTACTTCAAAAGATTATAATTAAACCACTAATCATCCACTTAACTTTACTTATTAATTATTCAAATTATGTTTGCTTAGAGAGATGTGTATTTTAAACTAATGTTCCTTTTTGATAGTTCATGTATTGCAACATTGGTCATCTCCCTTGCTACAGTTATTTGCAGATATATTGCAGATTGTGTAAAAAGGAAATCTTTTGGAAAATCGATACAAGATTTACTGATCTTCAATGTATTCTACCATTTTATAATCCAATGCACATGAAACTGAGAATAGCACTGAATACTAAAAACCACAATAATACTTGGGTGTCAGTTTCATTTTAGCGTAAAACAGAACATATTCTGTTGTTTAAGCATTCTTTTTTTACCTAATTTTAACACTGTTTTAATCTGCTTACAGAAAGTACCATAATTTGTTCAAAGGGATGCTTACTGAAATGTTAATGACTAAATACCCAATGGTAGAGACTATGAACACACTGCATAGATATATGCCCACACAGAACTGTTTTCCACGATCAACGTCTGCCTAACTGTTAACCCTCTTCCTTTAAGTAACTGACAATCCCTTTGCTTTAAAATTGTGACAGAAGGCAATGGTTAACGTGTATAAAGTATTGCTTAGTTTTTTTTCCCCTGGCAGTGTGTTGACTTTGCCATTTTAGCTTGAATACAACAATAAAATGATAAAGAGATGGTTTAAGACACAGCTAGCTCTATCCTTGACACCTAGGTGAGACCGTGTCATTTTTCATTTAGCGGACAGGTTTTAATAAAAAAAAACACGAGATGCAACAAAACTGAACACTGCAGCTGTCAATGCAGCACAGTGATGGATCAATACAGTTTTATTCTGACAACGGCTTTCAGAGAATATGATATAGATACTTCTCCTGTCAGCAAAGTTCTTTGAAAAAGAAAACAAAAAACAAAACCTTCTTTTTTAATCACATCTCACATTTTAAAAACTACCTTTTAAATTTTGAAATAAAGCATCTTTAGACACACACTTAACACATGCTACTAGCCTGTCTCCTATAATATACTGTTTGACATCACTCCGTTATCAAAGTCTTATATATACTATCTATAATCTAAACAGCCGTACTACAAAGCAGACGACAGGTACCGTGCCGTCTGATCAAGATTTTAAGTTGAAAGCCTTTTGGGGTCACAATTCTGCAAAACACCCCTATTTCAAGAAATAGACTTGCCTGAATTGGAGGTCAGAAGATCCCACCGTAAAAATATAGGTGTAAATGGGTTATGGTGCTGTGTATTTCTTCTATGAAAGAGAAAAGGACTTAAAAAAAACTGCAGAAATCTTATTTTATTAGGAAAAACGACAGTGCTGGAAAAATGTGAAAACTCATCCCTGGAAAGATCTAGTGAAAAAAAACAACTCTTTACAGTAAAAAAGTTGAGAAAAAAAAAAATTCATTCACACTATCCACTCAAAAATTTAAAGCACGATTTCGACAATAATGTTAAACCCGTCTCATAAGCACATGTATACTTGATTGGTATTCAAATTTTACAATGAAGTCATCCAACATTACAACTCAGCACATGTTGAACAGTCTGTAGAATAACTTAATACATGATCAAAATGAATAACTCTATGTGGATGCTATTTTGTTCAGTTCAGGCAGCACATCCATATAAACTGTCACATCTCCTACAAACTTTCAATTCTCTAAGCTCACTTGTCGACTACTTCTCTCGCTAACTACCTTGCCCACTGACGAATATATTTTACTTCTGACCTATTAGGACCAGCCTAAGGTCAATCGGTACCAGGCACAACTCAAACCCTTCCTCTCTCTGAAAACCGCTCGACTTCCTGGAGACGCCAATTTTCCTTTCCATGAATGTGGAGAGAGGGGGATCTCTTTTCCCCAACATGTTCCATAACATATCTCTCGGCTTCGCAAAGCCTGCCATTCGTTTTCACGTATTTCTTCGTCCAATCTGGCAAACAAAACCATCAGTTCTATCGACAATGTGCTAAGTGGGCAACAAGTCAAAATTATCCTGTACAGTAACTAACGGGACGTGTAACTCGTCTATTTCTGGTGTAGCGTTTCTATCACACATAGAGAGTTCTTTAAGTTTCCACTCCCATTCTAGTCTCTGGTAAGCGTATAGAGAATCAGCTTCCTGTTTCTGTCGTAGAATCAGGAGTTCCTGAAGATAAATATAACATGACGAAAATATTTAAAACACGATCCACTGCAAATGCATGTAAATTTGTCACAAATTGTGGGCATTAAATTTTGTAGATTTTTAATAAATTCAACTTTTGGGGTTTTCAAATTCATAGATTCAATTTTTTTTTTTACAGTAAATTGTAATTCCGGACATGTTAAAGACATAGCTCTATCAACCAAAAATCCTTAGAAGTTGCTAGTGCTCAATAAACATCGTTTGTTTCAATATATTTCAAAACACTTTCATAATTGAGCAAATCTCTTGAGTATAAAGACATCGTCATAAACAGCAACAAAAGATTTACAAGCTTTAACTATAACATTTTGCAATCACCTACCCCTCTCAATCTGATGCATACAGCCTAACCTCAAAGCTATTTATAACTCTGCCTTGGGGGGAAAAAACGCTAATCCTAACCATAATTCCTCCGATTATTAAGCCCCTAGACTACCATCAACAGAACTTCTATTAAAACTTTTACGGTACAATTATTAATCATACAGTTCATTATAAAACCCACCTACACGCAACTTCACCTGCAGCAAAACCTGCCTATTATCTAGACAATCCTACATAACTGAGATTCTTAAATTTTTATTTCTGACGTAAATGTTCGTATTCTCGTACTAGATAATGTTCTGTACTGTCACAATGTTTGTCAATGGTGTTGGTCAATAAAGACAATTATCAATTTCCATGAATCCCATCTGCTCATACTGTTCGTTTAAAATTTTTGGGTAAATCTTTGAATTTGTGTAGTAAACAAGTATAACAGTTTAAAAACAACTTTTTTCAGAAACTTAATAAAGTGTATAATGATTGCGTAAACACATCAATCAACCAGTTAAACTTAACAAAACTTATTAACGAGAAAACGGATTTACAGTTTTCTCTCCTGACTGACTCAAGGTAAAGGTAGATTTTACTCATCAGCAAACTGTATATATTGTTGCAGATGAGGAAAGTAAATCTTGTCATATATTTCTCCAGCTAAAGGTGGCAATTGTGTACACTACCCTTAGCGGGAACCCAAACATTTGTTCGCATCATTTGATGGAGCTACACTTACTTTAATTTTTTCATATTTGTCATCCACATCTTGGATCCAGGACAGGAACTGTCGGCCGTTGTATCTGGTTCTGTTCTTCTTATCTTTCTCTTCCTGTTTAAATACAAGTAAAGGTGCCGTTAGAAGTAATCAACTATTGTAGGTATGTGGTACAAAACCATTACTGTTAGTCCTTACTAAATCAGGGCAGAGATCATGTGACCTTTCAATCTACCTTCCACGGTTTTCAGTATTTTTTCTACTATTTCTTACTCTATTTTAACATTTTTAATAGAATGTACCAATACATATTGTAGTTATTAACGGAGTTACTAGCCCATTCCCTGTATGTAATTGTAGACTGGTATTTGACATTTTAATCGCTACATCTATACAAGTATCAAATCAAATTGATCATTCTGACCAATACGCATCCCAAGTGTTTCAAGCTTCCTGGTTTAAAGACTTTTTTGTAACAAAACTGGAATTTGCATACTGCACTTGTTTTTTTTTTTCATTTACCCTGCATGGAGTGTAGCCATTCTTTTAATCACAGCTATCACCAAATCGTTTATAACGGAAGTGAGTCTCTATCAAGTCTATCAGTATGTCAGATTTTTTTTAAAAACCTTATGAACCTTCAAGTACAAAGCTTCAAAGATCTCTTCCTTTTAAACACAGTAACTTTTACATATTCTAACATCATTGCAGAGTGCAGACAGTCTATGAATACATGCAAAATTTTCTTTGATCTTCAAATAATTTCAATTTATTTTATTTTCTATATGTATGATTAAATGCAAACACGTGTACAATGTACATATATGCAGTTTCTGTACCAGTTCATTTACATTTAGGTAAGATAGCACTTTCATTCTACATTTACGCACACAAATGATTCCTAATCATTGATGAATTTAAACAATGGTCTTTTACAAGCAGTTGTATTTCCTTTCCGTCTAAGCATACAGAAAGAATGATAAACATATGCTACCTAAGTATGAATGAATCGATTGGGAAAAATTGTACACCTGTTATACAATCACAAATAAAAGAACAGGACAGTCTTGTCCCCATTTCAAAGAACAGAGATGAAATATAAACAGACGGTTACAATGTAACCATTATACAGTTTATAACAACAGTTACGACAACAATGCAAAGCTGACTGTAATTCAGTCTCTACAACAAAAACACCTTTATCAAACTGCACGTAAAAAGTAATCTAATTAAACATGATTGTCTGTTTAAGGTTTTATACCCCTTTACAGCAATGTCACATGTTTTGAGTGGTAGAAATTCTTTGCTGTGCAGTACAATCATCCCCTTACCTCCCTTTTCATACAAACTTTCAACTTTCAACTAGTAACATCATCATGACTGAAATTATCTGTGTACCCTAAAGATCTGTTGTGTATTACATTGCGGCTAAACTACAAGGAGAAAACAAGAGGTGATGTGTACACTGCATTCCCAGTGCTTGACCATTGTGAGTCCTATATCGCTCACCTGAGTATCACTGCACTTTAAAACAAGAAAGTAGGTTAAAAAGTCATAATAAAAGTCATTCACAGGCAACTTGTTTGCAAAACTGCATAGTCCAAATTTCATTCTCTAGCTTGAAAAACTGAGGAAGTTCATAGTAACAAAATACTTTACAAAAAACTAAAATAGAAATATTGTTCTTGGCAATAACTCTGTAATTTGTCAAGATAGAGTAATGGTTCTTGTACACTGCACTTCCTCTCAATGTGCTTGACCATTGTATGAAGTTGTATTGAATTCCAACTAGTAGTTTTCAAGTTATGCTCCGGACAAGGAAAATGCAACAGACTGCCCGCCTGACCAACTGACCACTGGGTGACTCCTATATACCCCCGGGGGTATAAAAACTAGGCCAAAGGTCAGTCAGCCAATGTTTAAGTTTAAATCTGCATTCAAAACAGTATATGTGTATGGTTCAAATCTTACTACTGTAGCTTCAAAAACATGAAAGTAGGTCAAGGTCAGCCAATGTTGACATTAAAATCTACATGAAAAACTGAATATATGGTCCTAATTTCACTGATGTAGCTTCAAAAGTAGAAAATAGGTCAAGATCAGTCAAGGTCAAAGTTGAAATCTGCATGCAAAACTATCCATATAATTCAAATTTCACAAGTAGGTGAAGCAACTGTGGGGCAGGGCAAATGGGTATGATAGAAATTGGAAGAGGATCACCCAAGGAACATTTCTGTAAAATTGTTTCCAAATCTGACATGTGGTTTCCAACAAGATTTTTGAACCAAACTTTTGTGTGGATCCACTTTCTCTGAAGGAATATGCAATACTCCCATGCTAGGAACATCCCTGCAAAGTTTCATCAATTTTGGCTTTGTGGTTCCAAAAGGGATGTGCTTTGAAAATAAGTTTTGAAGAAAAAGGCAGTCCCCCCAAACGGTACTAGTAAAGGCAGAATTAAAGTTAGAATTTTCCATTTATTGTTCGGAAACAGTTTTCAGTTTCGGCCCTGTGACCTTGACCTAGACCTGTGACCCCAAAATCTAAAGCAACCTAGTACTCAATAAGTACTATCAGTGTATGAAGTTTGAAAGTCCTAGGCCAAGTGGTTTCGGAGTTCTTAATTGGAAACCGTTTTCAGTGTGTGAGCCCCTGTGACCTTTGACCCTGTTACCCCAAAGTCAATGGGGATAATCTACTAATAAGCCCTACAAGTATGTGATGTTTGAATGTCCTATGTCAAGTGGTTCTCAAGCTATTGACCAGAAACTGTGTTACTATTAAGACTATGTAAAGTAAGGACCCCTTGAGGCGGGGCCAGGCCTCGAAAAATCCAGTAAGAGTAAAAACCAGACCGGGCGACTAACATTCTCATGATCAAAGCAGAGCAATTTTATAAGCCAAAACAAATATTGCAACGTAAATTTCAATTTAAAAAACACGGAAGTAAACAGTCTAAACAGAAATAGACCTCATCATAAATATGATAAACGAGAAATTGACAAACGGTCAGTATGACCTTGACCTTTGACCTACTGACCCCAAAAACAATAGGGATCATCAGCTCTATAAGACCAATCATCCTATGAAGTTGAGGGCTGTAGGTCTAAAGGAACTCTAGTTATCATCCGGAAACGAAAATTGACCAACGGTCAGGTGACCTTGACCTTTGACCTACTGACCCCAAAAACAATAGGGATCATCAGCCTATAAGACCAATCATCCTATGAAGTTTGAGGGCTGTAGGTCAAAAGGAACTCTAGTTATCATCCGGAACGAGAAATGACCAACGGTCACGGACCTTGACCTTTGAACTACTGACCCCAAAAACAATAGGGATCATCTGCCAATAA
Source organism: Saxidomus purpurata (assembly GCA_022818135.1). Lineage (NCBI taxonomy): Eukaryota > Metazoa > Mollusca > Bivalvia > Venerida > Veneridae > Saxidomus > Saxidomus purpurata. Next base: position 11,916,969 of record JAFMSR010000012.1, read on the forward strand.
GACCATTCATCCTATGAAGTTTGAGAGCTGTAGGTCAAAAGGAACTCTAGTTTCGTCCGAAACGAAGAATGGACGGACGGACTGACGGACTGGACGGACTGACGGACGGACGGACTGACGGACAGGGCAAAAACAATATGTCTCCCCCCGAGGTGGGGGAGACATAATGAGCATGGATGATGGATGGACAACAGGCAATGAGTGGTCACGGTAACTCATCTGAGCACTTTGCTCAGGTAAATCAAAAAGCGTGAATGGTACCATAAAATAGCAAACGAAATCAGATAACAGTTTCTACCACCAGCGAAGATAAAAGGAATGAACAGAAAAAGGAATAAAGCTCACAATACATACTAGACGAACCTGGTCCTCAGTAAAGTTATAGATTTCTTCATCTCGCAGGATAGTGCAGACACTCAGCGGCGTGCCCTGATTGGCCAAAGCTCGTGCTGCACGACCATGTTCCCGTAAAATTTCTTGCTCAATAGACAGTATTAACTTCTCCTGAAAAATTACAATGGACATTTCAATGATACAGGTCTGTTCTGTAGATCTAGAAATCACCAATCGATCAGGTATCAACAACATCTCACAGACTCCAACAATTACCTTCTGCATATGTTAAACGACCTGGAAGCTGTCTGAGACTGAATCATTATAGTGATAAATTGCTATCATTTGGACAGTGGGTGCTCAATGAAAGTTTTCTGACTGTGTAAATAACAGTGGTGATCATGATCAGACATGGAGGACAATGTTTAGAGCTACCACTTCTAACACCTAGAATTCAAAGGCTGTCAAAGCAGTCGCAACTAATTTTGTTGTATTGTTCAGTTAACAACTCTTCACTTAATAATCAGTAAGTTACCTACTCATTATAATTTTGCTTCGTTTTCCTGTTCAGTTATTGATCTTTGTAAAATTCCTATATACGGTTACCTACCCTTGGTTAATTTACTCAGTTATACTGTTCAGTAACAAACCCTTGGTTCACTTCATTTGGAGCCGACTTGGTGCACTGGTAGCAATCGATTTTAAACAAATTAATATAAATTAACTTACTCAGTTTTACTGTTCAGTAACAAACCCTCGGTTAACTTACTCAATTACCTACTCTTGCTTAACTCACTGCAGTTTCTTGTTTAGTGACATACCCTTAGATAACTTACTCAGTTTTACTCTTCAGTTACCTACCCTTTCTATAAGATGTTGCAGTCGTAATTTATATCTTGCTTCTTCTTGTTTAACAAATTGGTCTCTCATCTTGTCTTTCACAGAGTTTGGAGGTGATAACTGAAACAAATAGGAAGTAGAAACCATGACTTGTCGTTACAAGTATATCACACATACATACATTTTTTACTTCATAAACTATTGTGCTAAAATATGATTTAAGTAAGCACTCTTCTGATTGGCTATGTAAGATTCTATTTACAGGTTTTCAAAATTACTCAAACACATGAGGCAGTGTTGTGACTTGTACAAAACCTAGAACTTGCATCATCTTTGCGGAAATACAAGCTAACATAAGTGCTCTTTTGGACGGACCTTGATAAAATTCTCATCAAATCAAATCATCTTTCGCGTAACATGCATCAGATCTGTCATTTGAAACATTTGTAATTAAGATACAAAACATTGTAAAATGTGTGTCCAAGTGCATTCCTTCAAGAGCCAAGGACTTAGAAGGCCGTTGTTTTGATTTGATTCCTTCCCATGGGTGTCTCACACACTAATAAAAGCTTACTTCGCCAGAATATGTCCCCATGAAAGTAGCCTAGGTTATCTTAAACCCTCGGCAACAAAGTCCTGAACTAAACTACCTTGTATAAATTTCAGCTTTACACATGGGAAACAACTCTAGCAGTCTTAATGTAAAATTTACATCATATATAGCCAGCAGGCAAGGTCATGAAAACAAAAAATAATTAGTCATTCATTCTGGTAACAACCAGCCAATGAAATAAGCCACACTCCTTATCTTATTGATTAGCTGCGGTTAAAAATACTTTAACCACACATGTACATATTTGGATTACCGGGACAAAAGTGCACACCTGAAAATACCTTGAGAGGTTACTGTAGTTTAAAAGTGCATACCACTTTGAATGAAAAGTATGTGAAATTTAAGAGAACAATATCCGGGGAAAATGATACCCAATAATAATGGGAAATGGCTTTTTATAGTATCTCAAACTGAACATAATTAGTTCACAAATTTTCTTGCCTCGTCATACTAAAAATCCATGGACATTTGAGTAACTGAGAAAAACTGTTAGCTAGCTAAAATTTCTCTATCACATTTACCAGGGTATGTCAGTCAAGGTATCAAGATCATGCAAATTCACTTTTCATTATGACGCCATACAAAAAACTGACCACTTATAGAGAATGACCACAGGTAGTGGTAAAGCAGTAGTCTACAGAGGTTAAAAAATGGGCAATTTTTACTGTCTTAAAGAACTTTTGAGAACATTTTCACTGGACAGTGAAAGCTACAATCATTCTTGGTAAAATAACTACTATATTCTAGTCCATACTTCATACATACATGTTATAAACACCAGAGGGGGGGCATATAGATCCACTACTGATAAACAGTTAAGTTCAAGGTCAGGTCAAGATTATTTCTCATCTCAACAATACCTTCAAAGTGTTCTGCCCATCCATGCAGATGAACATGACGGTTTAATGTCTTGTTGTAAACAAAGGAGTCTTATTTTCTTTCAAGTTCATTTTGTTCATTCTTTACACAAAATGTCCTCCAATGATTTCACCTGTACAATTTGGTTCAAAACACAGGTATCCCATTAATGTAAAGAGAGAATAGTGCCAGTACAATACAATACCATTCATGACTGCATAGGTTGTATGACTAAGTCACAAGTATCGTGTAATGGTACATTTTAACCTGTGTAACTAGTCCCCACCATTAAGCATTCTACTGCCATAGGCGGTCATATTATTTTTCAACTGAACATTAAACTGACTATAGAAGCAGACACATACTTCTGACCAGCTGCTTTCCATGGATTGGTTTGAAAATGATGTGGGCACATAGGCTGCAGTTAAACAGCAATTTTACTGACTTTTCAACATTAGACAGCACTTCAGACTTTGAATATATGAAGATGTATATCTGAATGCCTTATGCTACCCATTCAGTTAAACACCTTGACTGTGTGACTGCCATTTTGGAGCCCGGAAAACAGTGAACAGTTCGCAACTGGTCATGCTGGTAGTCCTAATACAAAATGGGATACCCCCTACCGTTGTAAATCAAAGTGGTTATTTACAGCTCAAAGAGACCTCCTGTTAAATCTGAGGGTAGAAGCCGTGCATTGCCTAGTTATGTATACTACATGTTTTTAGTGGCAAAGATCAAAGGACCTTACCTTTGACCTACTGACCTAAAACTGAAACTGCCACTGCATGACTGAACCCCCTTCATGCAGCTTTGCTGGGGTGTTTATAGAATACAATTATGGAACATAATGTATGCTAAGTAAAATGGAAAATGTAGATGGAGAATGAAATGTTAATACTCACAAAATATCTTTGAATAAATTACAACTGCAGAGTTTATAAATGGTGAAATGGTATAGCTACACCAAGCACAAAGTGGTCACTAATAGGTAGGTATCATATCAGAATTATTCCTGCTGGATCAAAGTTTATATATACGTTGTCAATAACCCTCCTTTCCTATGGGTTGGATGTTAAAACAGTCAAATATGTCTTAAGTTATTGGGCGGACAAGCTTTTTGAAGTCAAGGCCCCTGTACCTTGACCTTTGACCCGTGACCCAAAATCAATAGGGGTCATCTACTAGTCTGACTAACCCCATGCCAAATATGAAGACTGGTGAAAGGAATCTTAAGTTATTGGGCGGACAAGCTTTTTGAAGTCAAGGCCCCTGTGACCTTGACCTTTGACCCGGTGAACCTCAAAATCAATAGGGGTCATCTACTAGTCATGACTAACCTCCATGCCAAATATGAAGACTGTGGGTCAAAGGAATCTTGTTATTGGGCGGACAAGCTTTTTGAAGTCAAGGCCCCCTGGACCTTGACCTTGACCCGGTGACCTCAAAATCAATAGGGGTCATCTACTAGTCATGACTAACCTCCATGTCAAATATGAAGACTGTGGGTCAAAGGAATCTTAAGTTATTGGGCGGACAAGGAAAAACCGACGGACGGCCGGACAGACGGACGGCCGGACGGACAAGCTGATTCCAGTATACCCCCCTTACAACTTCGTTGTGCGGGGGTATAAAAACAGATATTACCATATCCACTCTCTCTCTCTCTCTCTCTCAAGATTGATTTCATCTGGAACGAGTCTCGAGAGCAATTAATATAAGTTGTAAGAAACTGTGTCGCAATGGAGAATAAATAAATAAGTACATATTGATATAGTAAAACAAATAGCAGGCAATATATTCGGCAACACAAACTTTCCAAATTTGATACAGATAGGGAGGGTTTTACTCCTGCCTATAACAAGCAAAACCCTATAAAAAACAGACTACCATGGATCCCAACAAGGGCTGTGGATATTTAGAATTCTGACAAGGAACATGTTAGCATGACCATGCAATCTAAAATTACCATCAAGCCCGACTTGAAATACAAAGCAATATCCAATATCCACACAGTAAAAAGCATGTTTATTACACGCAGCTGTCGGCTTTCAATGTGCACATGCATATGTTTAGAAGTTTAGAATCAATGTGTTATAACTTTATAACCATAATCCAGGACAGACCAAACTAACTCGAGACTTTCCTGCATGTAATGGCTTTTCAACATGTCATGACGGCGAGGCACAAAATGGGGGGAAACTGGAAAAGTGGGGGTCTCTTCACGGGGCACTTTTTCATCCTCAAAACCGGGACCAGGTTTTTCATATGAGGGGAAAATAAGGTGGAATATTGCACCGTTTTAATCGAAAAGGAAAAATTTCAAAAGTAACAAAATTTGGATTTCATGAAAGCAAATGACAATAAACAATCATTTATTTTTTTCTGAAGATCCCTATAGATAACCATGATAACATTGTTACAGGCAATCTCTTTGTCCTGTATATGTATGAAAGCAATCTGATTTTACAAACTAACCCAGTGAACTAAAGTGTGGTGACACCAAAAATTCTTTGATCACATACCACTGCATAACTACCCGCATATAATGACACATGCACCCACATAACAATTGCAGTGAAACAGTATGATATGAAACACAACCCCTCTACCCCACAATCACCCTTTACAATTCCCTTCCTGCATCTCCTTGCACTGAACCTCAAACCTTTCATAAAAACTTGCTCTCACCCAGCTAAATTTCGAAAATGGAACTTCCCAAATTTTCAATTTGGAAATTGCTAAATTGCAGATATTTAAAGGTGTGCACATTGAAAATTTACTTTGGGAATAGCAAGCATTAGCGATCATGATCTGACAGTCTACACTGCTTTGCAGGCTGATCATGATCTACACTGGTTGTGAAGAACTTACTGTTGGTACAGATAGTGTGCTGGTGCTGTTTCCCTGCAGAACATAATTACACGTCTTTAACAGGTAATCCTTGAAACCCTGAGGTGTCTTCGGACATATACGCACCATGTCCAAGTAACCGCGGCGACGACTAGCAATCTGAAATCACAGAAAATAGTGAATCACCTTTGACGCATTCTGCATTCTTTGGCGTCTTTAAACAAACCTTATCTAAAATTGGTCAATAAAATAAGAATAAGAGGAACAACACGTCATCTAAAATTGTTCGAAAGTCGCCCTAGTGTGATACTCAACTATACTACAAGGCTTTTTTTCAAAGGGGTTTCCTGTTCCAGGAACAGACCTGACCCACAGAGCTTCTAAATTAGAACAAGCTGTGCTGGCATTATCCGAGTTCAAACTAAAATGTATGAACAATTTTATATTAATACAGGAATTCTGTGAGCTTTTACCCTGTCAGTGCATATATCACGAAATTTGAAATTTATTTTTGTATCACAAAACTGAAATCTTTTAACACTGATATTTATTTTGAATCACTGATTTGATCGCCTAGCAGTTTCATGAAGTCAGTGATTATCAGAATAATTGTCACAGGTATAATCATTGGGCAGGTAGGTGAACAACCACCATTTAAAACAACATTATGTAAATTTACTTAAACAATAATACTAACCTGCTCTTGATTTAGAAATGCACGATTTATGATCTTTTTAATTTGAATCATAGTTGAGACAGCTTTATTTTCTTTGCAATTTAACATTCCTCAACATATGGTTATCTCTAAGAAGTTATCTAATTTAGAAGTAGCATTTTTTTAAACTCCTATAATTTAACTGGAAACCTAAACATTCCCATTTATCAATCTGACAGATGTCTGTTCCTGTGATAAGAGAAACCCTTTTGACGTGGAGCCGCCATGTAGTAATCATTTGCCTCCAGACTGTAGAGTTCCGGGTTTGATCTCTACCATAACCATGCTGGTAGTGTCCTTAGGCAAGAAAAACAATTCCACATTTGCTCTATCTCTTTGAGGTTGATTCAATCTGGAATGAGTCCTTCAGGAGCACGACGGAACTCATTTTATTTCACAGGTCTGAATCATATATCAAATTGTGGGCGCAGAAGTCGAATTCCAATGTATCGCATCAAATCGTTGCACCTCTAATGATAATTGGGTAAGAAAATGTAGCATCCAAGAGCGTTGACAAGGTTTTGATTTGATTTGTGCAAGTGACCTAGTATGATGATATTTGACCCCAAGAGACCAAGTTTTAAACTTGATCAAGAAATCATTGGGCAATTTTTTTTATGATTGAGAAATAAATGAGGCATCTAGAATGTTAACTAGTTTTCCTCCGATCTGACCATGTGACCTAGTTCTTGACTCCAGACGACCCAGATTCGAACTTGACCTAGAAATCGCTCAGACAATTTTAATGGGGACTGGGTATTAAAAGGGGACAGGTCTCTGTTTAAAACATTGGGACCTAGTTTTTGACCCCTGATAAAGCAGATTTTAACTTGACCTAAAATTTATTGAAACAAACATTCTGACCAATTTTCATGATGACTGGATACTTAATGTAGCCTCTAGAATGTTTACAGGGTTTTTCTTTGATCTAAACATACGACTTTTTTGATCCAAGTTGACCCAGATTCAAACTTGACATGGAAATTATTCAGACAAACATTGACCAATTTCCATGATAATTGGGAGATAGATGTGGCCTTTAGAAGACTTACAATGTTCTTAGAACTACAATTTGAGCTGGTGACCTAATGTTTGACCCTAAGTGACCTTCTTACAAAGCTGACCTAGATTTCATTATGAAAACTTTTTTTTCAGTGTAAATCAGGGAAGAAAATGCAGCCCTTAAAATGCTTACATTTTACTATAACTGACCCAGTGACCAAGTTTTTGACCCTAGATGACCCAGTATCAAACAGAGATTTCATTGATCAATGTGAATGTTGTCACAAAGTTTCATTAAGATTGGACTGAAATTGCAGTCTACTGAGTGCTGACAAGAAATTGTTTACAGATGGACACAGGACAATCGTTGATCTAAATTAATTAGCCCTTGTTCACAACACTTTGGATAAAACGCAATACCCCTTGACTGGTAGGTGAATCCAAAACCAACCACAGCACTTGGACGCTCTTTAACTCTCGAGTCAGTAAGTACAAACTGACCTTTCCTAAGCGTACTCTTGTATTCATAACAAAATAGAAGCAGCTAAAAATACTGACTGGACTCTATACAGCACTATTTCCCACATTAACATTCATTACAAATGTACCTAAGCATTGCAAAGTACAGATTTAAATATCAAAGCATTCAGTCACAAGAAATGGAAACGTTATCTTAAAAGCCACAAATTCTACAGGGGCGATTTTTGGCAAAAACGGCAAAAATATCACGTTTCTAATAGGCTCGCCAAAGCCGTCTCTTTTTCCTATCAAGGCAATATAAGAAATAGCACTGCAGCTGTAATCAATAAATTCTCTTTACTAACTGTTTGACTTGTCATTCTCTGATGCAGGTATTGATCAAACCCCAGTATATACTGTCAGATTTCCCAAAAAGGAAAGATCTTTCCTCGTAATTGAGACTGGTTAATGATGACTTTTAAAAAGGCCACCATCCTTTGGAGATAAAGAACAGGAAAATCAGCATCCTGAAACTCATATATGTTTTCTTTTCATGGAGATGAACACCTGCGTCAACAGTATTTCAGCTATTTATAGAGATGGGCAGTTTTATTTGACCCTCACGCCCGGGAAGAACAAGTATTAGACAATAAACCCGAAATAATCTCCCAAAATTGGCAAGGGGTGAAAGCGGGCTCAAACACATGACCTTCAATAGCTGATATTTTTTTCTACTGACTAATCAGAAATCAGCTAGACACGTGTTTTCTAGAAAAACACATGTCTCTCCCACTGGGCACTCAAGACTTTGTCCCAAAGTGACCTTGACCTTTGACCTACTGACCAAAAACTCAATAATGATCATTCATACGTTATCACCAATACCTCTACCTAGTTACATGATCATACAGTCAACCCTCCTTCAGTTACTCATAGAAAACTGCTTTTCATTCAAGGTGATAGTGAGGTTGACCTTTGACACCAACGTCTTCCATCCAATGGTCATGACAAACTAGACTTTATACTGATGCTTCAAGGGATTACGAGATGAAGAGAGGACAAAATTTTCAACTTTCAGACCCCTGTGACCTTTGACAATATGATCCTAAATTATAATATGCTCATCTTCACTTCCTATTACTGCTTTAAATCAAGTCTAATGAAAATAGGACAATATTTTCAACTTTCAGGTCCCTTCGACCTAGACCTTTGACAACATGAACCCAAATTGTTACAGACATAACTAGACTCAATACTGATGCTTCCCTGCAATTTTGATGAAATTCCAACAATGGGTTTTAGAGATGAAGAGTGGACAAGATTTTTTCCCCCCTTTTCAGGTCCCTGTGACCTTGACTTTACTCACGATTTTGAAACAAATTCTTACTGTACATTGTAACTTAGATTAATCACCCCCAAGACTCATTCCAGATGGAATCAACCTCGAAAGGAGACAGGCAATATTGGAATTATTTCTGTCTTGCCTAAGGACACTACCACCATGGCATTGGTGCGTGTCGAAGGCATAGGGAGGTATCACGAATGAGGGTGATGAATAGAATATTATTCATGAAAGAATACAATACTAAAACATTGAACAAGGAACATTATTAGCTTTGCCAACAATATATGACAGTCGCTGCTAGATAATAGTACTTTCTGGTACTCAAAACACGTGAAATAATACTATTCAACATGAAACTTAAAGAGCATGGGTCAAATGACTAGAACGTTTAGTAAAAGAAGACTAGACACGAGGGGGGGGGGGGGGGGGGGGGGGGGGGGGGCTGAGGAAAGGGGGGGTAAGAATTGGAAGGGTTCCTCGATGCTAGACAGGTGATTTAGTTTTGGTGTGTAAAATGGGAATCCCACTTGTTGAAATCAAATTTAATGAAGGAAATTTAAATGAATCAATCAATTTAAAACCCAGAAAAATGAAAACATTTATTCAATGGTAAACCAAAACAAAATCGGCCCGATGGTCTATATCGGAAATACCTGGGGGGGGGTGTTTTTGGGGGGGGCTGGGCGGCGGGGGGGTGTTTTGGTGGGGGGGGGGGGGGGGGGGGGGGTTTAGATTTTTGTTTTAGGAAATCAAATGATTTTAGTTCAAACATGCAATTTTATCTATATTCGAAATATCGGTTCGGCACATGGCGAATAACGAATACAATTCGGACAACACTGTATTCGATTAAATCGAATATTCGAATGTATCGTTACAGCCCTAGTGTCAAACCCGGGGGCCCTCTAATCCTGAGGTGAATGCCCTACCACTGCCCTGTGACGAATCCATCGATTTGTTCAGTTACTCGTAACACTATCTTAATACCTTAGTTGATGTTATAACCAGAAATGTTATATGAACCTACCTTCTTCCTAAGACTGAGATATATTTCATAAGGATTTGGCACTTTTTCTATCACTAAAGTAGAGTTTATTGGTATGGGAATCTCATCATCCCCTTGAGGTACAAATTCAGTGGAGTCTTGCTTCGGCTTTAATTTCCGTTTCTTTGGATAAATACACATGTACTCTTCGTCTTTGGTTGGTTTGTTAGTAACCACTGCTGGCACGACATCCTCTTTGAAAGACGGAGAATCTGAGCTACCTAAAATGTATGAACAATAGAATCTATTTAGCTTTTTGCATCTATAGTGAAAATACTTAACCGTCTGATATTATAACAGTGTATCTGCCTGAAAGCCATACAGGACATATAGAGTGGATCTTGGCATGCCATATTTATGCTTTAATGAGCTTTTTAATTGGAAAGGGAGATCACTCTGTCCACAATCTCCAGAGAGTCTTGGTCAAACCTTAACTTCGAATCTCCAAGATGGAAGTCTGTGAACTTCTGCCAACAAGACCTGAATATATATATATATATATTACAGAACAATATCAGGATTGGACAGGCATTTGAGAACAAGCACAAACCAACTGCAAAGATATAAAGCACTTTTGGTGACATTCCAGTTCTTGGTTCATGAAAAGAAACCATTTAAAATATTTTGCTGTTTTAAGTACCAGTGGCGATGATGTGCAGTGGACCGACACTATTTCCTGTTCTTTGATAAAGGATGCTACAGAGCACACTTGGTGTCATTCTAGCAAATGGTTCGTAAGAGGCCATTGAAAGATTTTTCTATTTTAACGTGCTGTGGTCCAGCGCCATTTTCTGTTATAGTTTTTTTTAAAAACAAGTTGAAGCAATTATGCTGCAGAGCAAGTTTGGTAAAATTCTTACATGTAGTTTCAGACAAAAAGAGCTTTAAAAAAAAAAATGGGCATTAAATAATTAACCTGCAAACATAGCTAACCTAAAGGCTCAGAAGAGCGATAGTACAATGCTAGATAGTTCAAGATCAGTACATACAGCTTTACACCAAACAAAATTGAAACTTGCATCTTGAACTCGGAGTTCCCTCTGGCTAATGTACAATTTGCCACTTTCACATAAAACTGTCGTAAAGTTGCATAAAAGCTTAAAATAAGGTGTCATGTTGACAAATTGTGATTTTATCGCATTTAGTGACATTGGCGAATGACAGAGGGAACCCAGAAACTGATACTTGTTCAGTATTAGCCACTCCAGTCAGATTTACCTAACCTACAAAGTCCTCTCTTGATACCCACATTCTAGCATTTCCAACAGAACACATCATTAAAATTTTATGGGGAGTAACTGTTTTCCAAAATGAGAACAAATCCTTGAACTTTGCCAGGAGAATTTAACTGCCAACAGAAATGCATGTAAACCTAAAGTTTAATTTAGCACAAGGTCTTGGTTTTCAAAATATAGAGCCGATCAATATGTTTTATTCATTTGAAGAGAAGAATTCATATATTATGACCAAGACCTCTTTTATAGACTAGATCCGGTGAATGGAGTATTTTCATGCAATACAACATCCCCAACCGGATATGACAGCGCAAGATGAACATATTAGCCATGCAATACAACATCCCCAACCGGATATGACAGCGCAAGATGAACATATTAGCCATGCAATACAACATCCCCAACCGGGTATGACAGCGCAAGATGAACATATTAGCCATGCAATACAACATCCCCAACTGGATATGACAGCGCAAGATGAACATATTAGCCATGCAATACAACATCCCCAACCGGATATGACAGCGCAAGATGAACATATTAGCCATGCAATACAACATCCCCAACCGGATATGACAGCGCAAGATGAACATATTAGCCATGCAATACAACATCCCCAACCGGATATGACAGCGCAAGATGAACATACTAGCCATGCAATACAACATCCCCAACCGGGTATGACAGCGCAAGATGAACATATTAGCCATGCAATACAATATCCCCAATCAGATATGACAGCGCAAGATGAACATACTAGCCATGCAATACAACATCCCCAACCGGATATGACAGCGCAAGATGAACATATTAGCCATGCAATACAATATCCCCAATCAGATATGACAGCACGAGATGAACATATTAGCCATGCAATACAACGTCCCCAATCGGATATGACAGCGCAAGATGAACATATTAGCCATGCAATACAATATCCCCAATCAGATATGACAGCGCAAGATGAACATACTAGCCATGCAATACAACATCCCCAACCGGATATGACAGCGCAAGATGAACATATTAGCCATGCAATACAATATCCCCAATCAGATATGACAGCACGAGATGAACATATTAGCCATGCAATACAACGTCCCCAATCGGATATGACAGCGCAAGATGAACATATTAGCCATGCAATACAATATCCCCAATCAGATATGACAGCGCAAGATGAACATACTAGCCATGCAATACAACATCCCCAACCGGATATGACAGCGCAAGATGAACATATTAGCCATGCAATACAATATCCCCAATCAGATATGACAGCACGAGATGAACATATTAGCCATGCAATACAACGTCCCCAATCGGATATGACAGGAAGAGATGAACATATAAACCATGCAATACAACGTCCCCAACTGGATATGACAGGATGATATGAACATATTAGAGTTTCATGAAAATGCTTAAAGGGGTTTAGGACATATAATTATCAAATGACCTTTGACCTTGACCTTTGTCATCATGACAACAGAAACACCTGACCAAAGTTTGATGAAAATCCTTCAAAGGCTTAAAATATATTGGTGACTTAATATATTAAGTGACCTTGACCTTGAGCCAAGCATGGTTGAGAAACAGCTTCTTCATATTCTCTCCATGAGATTAACATTTGCTGAAAGTTTCAAGAAAATCGTTTGAAAGGTTCAGGAGATGGAGAAACACGACCTTTGACCATAACTGAGACCTTGACCTTGAGCAGGTTCGTTTGACACACTGGAATTGCATGCAGTCTCCATGTGGTTAAAAATGTGGTTAAAGTTTTTAAAAAATCTTTCGTGATGTTGAGGAGATATAGTCTTTTAACCTTTGACCCTGAGGTGTTGATCTTGACCTTAAGCAGGCAAGGTATGGGGCAACAACTGTACAAAATTATTTGAAAAAGTGTCTATGTATGTAAAAGTTCCAGTCCAGTCACAAAATATATCGGAACACACCCTCTAATTACAAGTTTGAACCCTAATTCTTACCCGACTGTAAAGGTAGCCCTCTAGGTGGTATGCATGACACACTCTTATGGTATGGACCAGTCAATGCGTGTAAAAACTACAGCCTGGACAAGAACTACTGGTATTTAACCTGGTTTAACAGGCTTTGAGCCCTAACTGTGACCTTGACCTTGGTGGTAGTCACCTAGATGAGGACTGGTGCATGACACACCCTTGTAATAATGAAAACAACTTTGTGAAGTTATTTGAAAATCGGTCAATACAAATGGGAAGTTACAAGCCAGACACTTAGTGGAGACAAAACTAAACTTTTAGTACTTGTCTCCCAGAAATGTCTGAAATGCATTTACTTCAATAAATTGGTCGCACGGCATGCGCCGCCCCAGCCCAATTTATTTTAGTAAATACATCAAAATGAACACTAATCTATACACAGAGACTAACTGTGGCTTCTTCGATAGCGACCAACCGTGGCTTCTCCCCCATTGAGAATCTCATTTTGTGCAATCAAACTAAGTGTATAACCTATTTCGGCAAATATAATCTATAGGTTATGCACTCAGGATCCTGTATAAAATTATTTATCAGGGAAAACATACACTGGGTGAATGCACTATATTTGCTCCGTCATGACCGCCAATTCAGGACACTGTGACCTTTTCAAACTGTCAAACAACAGAGATGATTTGCACAGCATTTACAAGAGGTAAAATCAAAGCGCTGTGACCGCTGAAGGCCTGGGGGCTATAGGTTAACTCCCCGAAAAGCAACTTTTGAAAACATTTCATACGTGTTTGCGCCAAAGCTGCTGAACTAAGGCCTGGTCAAAATATGCAGAGGACGAAATTAAATATATGACAGAATTAATGATTCACAAATATATGGATGGCAGGGAAGTTTTGCTTTATTATAAAATGTCGTTAAATTGGACCAAATAATCACATAGTCAACATTATAAAATGTTAGAGCCTTATAATGTCATCAAAGTAATTCGATCTGTATTTACAAGTTCAAGCGATATGATCTAATGATGTGGATTTTTTCGAAAAAGATTGTGTACCCCAAATGTACAAGACCTTGAAAAGAAATAAACTTAGCTTAAAATACCAGCAATGAAATATAAATACAGTACTGTACAATGTGTGTAACAAGAAAACCAAAAATGATTCTGGGTTACCTTGTAGTTTGTCAGGTATTAAACCGATAACTTGTGGCCGTTAGATTACAGCAAGACTCGATAAATGAAGTTAAAATATATTTACCTTAGTTCATTCCGGGAATGTACGTAAATAGTAGAGTATCTTTTTTTACAGACAGTTAATTTTAGGTAAATATATATGTAAAAACCCGTCAAATAACAAAGTTGTCAATGGAATAACATCAGAAATTCTTAAAATCAAACCACAAACTCTTATAACGAGCTCATTGAACCTTGTGATTTGTGAATTCCGTACAAGCTAAATGTTTTTCCGTTGATATGCATATGATTATCTTCCGTAATCAAAGCTAACAGCAGGTTAATTTCTAAAACAGAAAAAATATGTAATGACCTTGTAAGTAATATACCTTCTAATTACAGTCGTTTGAAGATTTATGTACAAAGTTTATTTTTAACATGTTCTTTTCCCATTTCGGCATTCAAACAGAAGATTGATCTGGTCTGTCTTGTCTAACTAGTACCGCAATATGTACTTGTTTACAGTATGTAATTATATCGTGCATTATGTGCTAAAATTCTTGCAGGGTTTGAAATGTCTGTACTTAAAATAAGACATGGGGACAACAAATTTCAGTCCCCAGGCCAGCAAGTATGTTTTGCAATGGGTCTACATTTTAAAACATCTGCAGTACAATGTGTTGCAATATTTGTGCAAACAAGTAATTTCAAAATTCTCATTTCATAGTTGTTCCAAAGATGCACTGAACAAGGCATGTCAAGTAAGATTGCAAATTTATACAGTAATTTTCAAGTAACACCAGACTTTGACTCTGCACAATAATTAAAAATGGTAAAAAGTTTAAAAAAATTCATTATTAAGTCTCTTAATTTGGACAAAAGTGGCAATGAAATTTACAGCAAGTCATGTGACCTTTGTTCATTTTAAATTGTTCATCAAAACATTTTACCATAACATGTATTTATACGCAATGCTACAGTGTTAAAATCAAAACATGTAGGTTTTTTTTGTAAAAAGAAATTTTGTCCCCCAAAACTTGCTACAGGACTCTGAAAATATCCTTGACCTTAAATGCAGCTAGCGGAAACATGCCACTCCTGAATACTTCAGCCAATGTTAAAATCCAATCAGCAGTAACTGAAATGTTGGTTAACCTTTTATTGTTTGTCAGGTATTAAACCAACAACTTTGTGGTTGTTAGATTACAGAAAGACATAACAAAAGTTAAAATATATGATTTACCTTTTTTCATTAATTACGCAAACAAATAGGAGTAGCATAAATTCTAACAGCCAACAGTCACCATATTGGTATTAAAATGGGTCTAGAAACAACCCGCTTTAAAAGTAGTCAATTCAGATCTAAATAAAAAATATTATGATCTTCCTTACAATTAGTACAGAACAAACAGTTTACCCAGTTTATAAGAATCAAAACAGCTCACTTGAACCTTGTGATTTGGGAATGTACAAAGCTAAATGTTTTTCTCTTACAAGGGGGCTTATTAGAGAATCAATAGATACAATACGTTAGCGAGCTATGAACAAGTACTGTTTGACCTTGTTCCAAGTAATGTTTCTAATTAACATCGTAATCATCATAATACAAAGTCTTGTTTTCCCTGCCTATTTTCTTCAGCCAGAGTTTCAAATAGAGAAAGGTACCATCCTGCTTTTCTAACTAGAAGATACCACAATATGTGCCTTTGTATACCGCCAAATAAACTTAATTGATTATCGTGCTATTATGTAGCAGTATTCAGCCAGAGTTCATTGTCTTTGTACTTAAAATAATAAATCGAGACAACAAATATAACAAATCAAGTCAGCAATATGAATGGGTTTACAGGTTTAACACAGTATGAAGAAATTTGTTCAATATTTGCAAAACAAAAATTGAAAAATTCATCATTACATTCTTGTTTAATATGCACTGCAAAAGACAATGTAATTAACATTGCAAATTTATACAGTATTTTTCAAGTGATTTCTCTGGAAGCATGCAGCCAAATAATTTCAAAGTTAAAACCATTAAAAATACACAGCGATTATAACTCTTTACTTTGCAAAAGTCAATGAAGATTTACAGCCAGTAAGCAGCAATCATTTATTTTCAAGTCGACTTCGACTTAAAACTTACACTGCGTTAAGTTTTAGCAATTACTTGTACCCGAGGAAGTGTCCTGGACCAAAATATTTATCAATAAACTATACCATACAAACCATGCAAAACATAGTTTGAAAAATAACGTAATTCATCAAACCTTGCACTTCTAAGAAAGAGAAGATTTTATCAGTCGCAAAAGAATGCACTTCTCAAGAACTGGTGAATTTTAATGCCAGACAGTGATTTTGTGTCCCGAATTACATGATTAGAATGGAACAAGTCTTTAATACCTGATTGCCAAAGGAATGGATGGCTTACCATTAGGAGGGGATGTTTCGTGTTGCACAGGAACTAATCAACACAAATGGCACTGTTCCCATTTTGAAATTTATCATGAAAAACACTGCTCACCCATCTCTGATTTAGTATTCAAAACTTATTTCTAAAAACAACCCGCAATTGAAGTAGTCTATTCATAAATGTTGAATTTGCAACAAAATTCTGAGTACATGTGATCTATTTAAGTATACAAAATGCAGCTTATGCAGTTTATATGAAATTAGTTGCAGTTTCTTTGCCATATTGGCTTTATTCACATGTATCTGTATTTTTTCAGTAACGGCTTATATTCATTTAAAGAAAAACCTTGCCAGGTCAATTTTTTGCAAACTACTTGAGTGATACAGTATATACACTTATAACAGCAAAAGAAGATACAAATTATTTATCTACGCATAGCAAGTACTTTTACTTAGCAAAATGTGAATAAATTTGTCAGAATGCTGGTCAGAGTTACTGAATGGGATAACTGATATACTAGTTAATAAAAAATGCCATCTAAGAGATGTTAACAGCTGTAACAGAACAAAATCAGAGAAAGATGGGTGGGGTGGGCAAGAGCATTCAGCAGTTGGCCATTGTAAAATATCCAATAAACTGACATGTATAAATGAGAAAGTATATTCTGATATAATATGTAGCATATCCACCTCATAGCAACCGATAGGTCTGTCTTCACAACTACCATAACATTTTTATCCCCTGAATACTTTTCCTCTACAACAATCAATGTTCATGTATCTGACTGCAGGATCTTGCATCTGTGCCCATTGTACATAATAGAAATTGAAATTATTAATGAGCCATTCACACTTCAATTCTTAATCTTGTGGTATAAACCCAAAATACAAAGAAAAATTTGCATAGCCATTGTCATCTCATTCAACAATCCTGGAACATCCACTTGACAAGCATGCAAATAAATCATTTATCAACCTTGCATGAATACTTTATTATACTTACTGCTTCTATCTGATTTTTCTTGTTGTTTTTCTTGTTGTTTTTCTTGTTGTTTCTCTTGTTGTTTCTGTTGCTTGGGCGGTTTACTTTCCGTCGTCAACTGTTGAGATCGAACGGAACTACGTAAAACTCTCTGAGTTGGCTCGTCTTTTTTATTCTCTTCCTTTTTTGAATCACTATCACTTTTTAAATCCTCTTCTTTATCACTACACTCGTTATCCTGAGATGGTTTTACACTATTCACATCACTATATTCTACTTCCATATCTAGATTTTCCACATTATTTTGATCACTTTCTGGTTTTTTCACTTTCATCACATATTCACTATCAGAATGATTTGTAACATCCAAATTACTGAGATTTTCAGATGCTTGAACAGATGGGCTCAAGTTTGACACCTCTTCTGCATTTCCAGTCCCTTTGGACTGGGCGTCTGCCTCCCTGTCCTGGTCTTGATATGGGTTTATCACATACGGTAAAGCAGACTTATTCCCCACTTTAAGCCATTCACTGGTGTCAGTGGGTTCAGAGTTGGCTTGTAATTTGGGGGGAATAATGATTTTTAATGGCGGAACTTTTGGGGTGTTGGGACGGGAATCTCTACTATCTCTACTGTCTCTTTCAGTTCGATTTGGTGAGCAAGGTATGATATTATTCAATTTATCACTGTCCTCAGCTTTGGTTGAGGACATAGCACATGAACAGGAATCGTCTAACATAACACTAGTCACTGTTGTTGACGATAATTCCGTCACTTTATTTATAACATTCTCCGACTGCGCATCACTTTGATCATTTTCTTTAACACAATTTTCAACTGAGTTACTTGTCACATGTGAAGAATTAACATTGTCTGTGTCAGCATTGACCAATTCTGGTTGCTCTTTAAGTTCAGTACTTGAGGTTACAGAGGAATGATTTACACCACTTTGACCCGGTGACCTTACGCTAGAAGAGCTCACCGAATTACACTCCTGATCGAAATCTGACGCTGCGGGACTTTTATATCTAGTTGTTGGAATGGAATCAGTGGTATCTATTTCTAAATCAGGCAAATCCATGGAATCCTCAGTCTGTGTCTCACTCCATTGAAAATTTGCCTGAAACGGTAACGTCTCGACAGGTTTTAAAAGTGATTTTGAGTTTATATCGCTAGTTGTACCCACTACTGTCACAGTTGGATCACTATTTTGATCAACTGTTTCACTGCCCTGATCAGGAAATACCTCCTTTATATCCATTAATGAATTTCCATCAACACGTAATGCAGGAATCACTGAGTTTGACCTCAAATCCTGTTTCGAATTTTCGTCTTCGGGTAATGAAATTTTTAATCTGCTGCCTGAGAAATTGCTAAAATTATCCAGTCCAGGATTGTAAAGGTCACTATCGACGCTCGATGCCGGACTATCCGACGGTGAAAACATTGGATTATCTAAACTCGAATCAACTGACATGTTTGTTACACTGTACGACTTGTACTGCGGCTCGTTAGAGTCCCGAGATTTCTGGTTTGTGTAACCAAAATTATCACGATGAAATTTTAAACACAGTCTTGGCGATGACAGTTTGCCATCGGGGGATTTAGGCATTGAAAGTCTACGACATGACGATGAAGATGAAAACGACTCACTTCTGTTGTTTTGCTGCATATCTGTAAACAGAAAGTATGTTTCATCATAAAATGACACTGATAAATTTGATAACTGTCTTTATTACAAGCTCTCAAGACTCCTATATGCAGTGGTTTAATAGAAAGAGGTTAAACAAAGGCATGGAAAATCTGAAAGCATCCAGCAACAGGACTGAATCAATACGTATCACACTGAAAGGTACCATCACACTGAGTTGTTAGCTCAAGTAATGGACCTATCATGAATCTTATCATAACAATTTAATACTTTTTTGTTGAAAACCAACTCCATTATGTTTTCAGCACACAACCTCATTCATGTTTGACTGAAGTTTTTACAACAGAATTTGCTGTACTTTAATGCTTTTAAAAGCCATTGAAACATAATTCCAAAGTCCGGGCTCATTTTGGGCTTTATACAACACAGGGAAACAATGCTTTTGGATGAGACACACAGGTTACATAATGAATGTCCATGGCTAGGTTAAGGAAACTATCATATAAGGACCGATTTCCTTTCAATATTTCATTCACCATACTTATACAAATGTATCTAGATTCATTATCAAGAATTAAATCCTGTATCTAAATACCTATTCTATTGTCTCCTTGAGGGAGAAACACAAATCCTACTAAAAAGCTTGAAGTTCATATGTATACATTTAATACAGAGCACATTGCTTCTAATGGTTTTAGGTCGGGTCAAACCGAGGATTATGGATTTTTTTGATGAAAGATTGTAAGGCAGACAGATATTATAGAACTTGTCTGAAAGAAATGCAAATGCTGGATCTTAACTACAGTACTGGAAGTTGGGAAAGAAAGAATTTAGTTGTTGTGATAAATATACCCCTGTGTTGGCTTAACCAGCATTTCCATATTGATTTTTCCTTAATTCATTTAATCTTGATTGCGGAACAAGTTCTTACAACTTATATAAATTGCTCTTGGGTCTCACTTCAGATGGAATCAGCCCTCAAAAAGAGATAGACAGACAGAGAGAGATGAAAGGCAATGTGACACTATCTGCATCTTGCCCGAGGATTACGCTTAAGTAAAAGTAGAAATTTTGTTAACAGGAAAGTTAAAACTAAAGCTGGCATTTTTTTTTTTTACATATTTATTTCTAGTACTTCTCCTGTACTGCAGAAGAAAAGTGATTACAGCCGGTGTTAGTGAGCCCTTGCGACGGCAACTGCATATTACCTGCAAGTACAGCATAAAAACCAAGAACACGTCAAATTCATAATAAAATCATTCCTGAAGGGATGTGCTTTGGAAAAATTAAACTCTAAGCACAACTATTGAATGCTAAATATCACAACAGCCTTTGTCTCACAAGGTTTTAGTTTTTGATTTCTACTTTCTACAGTTTCAGCTGTCAGTTTGATAGAAACAGAATTTTCTTGTCATTTAAACTTTACCTTCGGAGTCCAAACTCTTTTCATCATCTTTCATAGAAATGATACTATCTGGTGATAAAGGCGACCGCACATCTTCTATACTCGAAGTATCACTTCCCGAGCAGATGGTTTCCTTCTTAAGGATTTTCACCATTTCTGGAGACGCTGCCACATCAAGCGGTGTTTTCCCTTTGGCATTTGGCTGAAGTGGGTTTGCACCATGCTTCAACAGTAACTCCACCAACTGGAAATTGGAAAATACAGGATGATAACCAGCTGTCTACCATTTTAAAAGACCCACCAGCCAGGAAACAGCTGTATTATAACATCTGTAACTTGGTTAAAACAATTCAGTAGTAAATCATTCTTCCTGTGACTGCTTGCGCAAAATGATGGTTTCCATCTGAGACAAAAAGACCAGTATTTTCAAAGTTACATGCATACAGTTGAAGTCCTCAATATGGCAAAGTTACAGAAACTTGATGGAATCTGGCCATAATCAATCATAGTTCTATAAGCATTTAACAAAGAAACTTTCTGATATATGGCTGTTCGAATCTTTTGCAAATGTGTCAAGAATCGTGCACCACGGATGTAAAAAAAATCCATTTTTTTCACTTAATTCAGGGTTTCAGAATTTCGGATTACAACTTGGCCGTCTGCATTACTGTCAGAGTATTCTACGACAAAAACCACAGTAATTGCCAGAAGCTGACTGTATCCTACAGTTAATCCTAAGATGTCATAAACAATAAATAATAACATGGAACATGGTAATCAGACATATGGCTTTTTCACTGTTGTGTAATTAGGTAATTGGGTAAAATCATGCAGCTGTTCTAAAAGCTTGTATTCCGGTTGGCTAGTACAAGCTTCTGTTAGAAAGATACATAGCTAGGTTAAAAAGCTGGTTTCCCCATGAACATGTACATACTTTAATCAAACCACATTAATTAAATCACTTTTAAAATCATTGACACCAACTGTGACTGGTACACCTAAAGTTTGAAGTGTGTCCCACTTTACAAACAAGAGGGCCAAGAGGCCCTATATCGCTCACCTTGTAAAGTCCACTTGCCTGGTAGAAGAACACTTGACAATGTTATATGGCAAACAAGACTTTTACTAGGAATTTCTATGTACAAATCAAAAATTTTTCACAGAGTTATGTTCAATTTTGCCCCCAGGGGCATAAGTTGAACAAACATTGAAGAGGTCTACTCCAACTATCAAAGCAAATATCTCAAATTAGGTTATGGTTTCAGAAAAAAGATTTTCAAAGAATTCCCTATAAAGCTCTAAAACTATGACCCGTTTCTAAGTCAAAATTGACCCAGGGGCCATAATTTGAATAAAATCCTTGGTAGAAGTCACTAGCCTGCTACTGCCCATATTTAGGATCTATGCCTTTTGGTTTCAAAGAAGAATTTTCAAAGTTTTTAAATTAAGCCTATGTCAAACAGTTCAGTCAAAAGGGGACAATTTGATCCGAGAATAATTTGAACAAGATTCGTAGAAGGTTCACTAGCCAATGCTACATGCCAAAAACAAAGCTCTCCTTTTGGTTCAGAGAAGAAGATTTTTAAACTTTTTCCTTATTGCCTATGCAAAAGGGGGTAAGTGACCCCTGTGACAATTAGCAGGGGTTAAAAGTTTGAAAGCAATATCTGATAGAGGTTATAGGCAATAAGTGGCAATATTTAGCTCTAGGCCATGTAGTTTCAAAGAAAAAGGTTTTAAAGTTTCCTATATTGCCTATGCAAAAACCTATGCCAGAGTTATGTCATTTTGACCGGGGTCATGAATTTGGCTCTTGGATAGGCACTAGACAAGTACATGGCAAGTTTCTAAGCAATAGGCCTTGAATGGTTTTAGAAAGAAGATTTTAAGTTTTTCCTAATTGTTGCCATAGCAACCATAGCTTTCTAAGCAAGGAATGGCCATAATTTTTTGAAAAACCTTGATAGAGCTTATGCAAACATCCCTGCAAAGTCTCATCAAGATTGGGCCAGTGGTTTCAAAGGAGTATGTCAAGTTTTGAAGGAAATGGTCTGAACGTGAAATAAAGTGGGGTGGTACAAAAAACTTAGGATAGCTCCCTTTTGCACTTTGAAACAGGTGAGCTAAAAAACAAGCCACCCATAACAGAGGTTTCAGGTCAACTATAGCGGTAAAGCTTACATATTTATCAAAATAATTTCATGTATTCAATGAATGAAAATAAACCAGTCTGCATTGAATGACCAAGGATTACACTAATCTTTGATCTGCACAGTCTACTCCGGATCCAGACTGGTCCTAAGTCTACTTTGGATCAAGACTGGTTCTAAAAGTCAAGGGTACTTTTCTGCAGAGATGAGTCGAGGATAAGCTGATAATAATCCTCTGAACTTTTCAATGTCTCTCAAGATTTACCATAATGGAACCACTCTCTTACCACACAGAAACTCAGCCAATTTATATTACTGACACCAATTTTTACTGCTGACTGGACTGAGGTACAGGAGGCATCAGGTGTCAAAGCCCAACAACACACCTCAACTGACCTGACCAGGGTTTAAACCCAGGTCCTGTGGCTCCCTAACCTTATATCATATAAACCACTACACCCCTTTAAAGGGCAGGACGGCTTAGAAATATGGCACTGCGAATTTTTTGAAGATTTTACCACCATACTTCTGCCAAAAATCACTGCTTTTCTAGACTGCAAGCTGTTTATTTAATTCCGCCATGTAAGACTTCAATTCTTTTTGGCAACAATCGGTGCCTTAAACGGAAGATAGACTGATAAATGAGCACTTTAGATATCTTTCTGGTAACAACAAGCATTTCCAAGACATAGATACTTTAATCAAATTGATTATTTTGGCAACAGCAGTACTATTCGGTCACATAAAGAAAGTCCCGTATATCTGTACATCTCGTCTAATCTGTCTTGACTTACCGTAAATATTCATGCATTGTAGACACATTGAATTTCATTTCGTAAAATTAGACTTTATTTTGCTTCTGTTTGTTTGAAAACAGCAGCATTCATTAAAATGCAAGTGCAAAATGTCGGTTAAAAAGGGATGAATTTGGTTTTTGTCCCTGCATTGAAAGTCACCGTTAGATTTTCACTTCAAACTTAAGTTTTTCTTCTGGTCTCGAATTAGTTCAGATTTATGTTTATTCTTTGAACAGAATAAAAAAAAAAATCTTGAATATCAAAATATTTTATGCTCCATGTGTGAATATGCTCCTGGTGTGAAGATATTTTAAATATACTTGTCGACATAAGTAAACGACCATAAAATCAAACTGTAGCAAGTCTGTGACACTTGAGTGCAAAAATGTAGTAAATGTTCATGAACATGGTTGGACAACAGCACAATTGTGCATATACAGCAAAAGTTTGTGTCTGAAAAACTATGTATCCAAATGGAACTGAATAAAAGTGACTTCTTCGTAGGTGGGGTAAAACATATCTGAAATCGCCACGTTAGCAGATAAGGGTAACAATTACAAACATAAATGATGAATAATATCTTCCAGAAATGTTTCTGTATTATACAGTGTTTGTTTCCGACCCTACCAACTAAAAGCTACCGACCCTTGTCATTTTTGGGGGGTAATGAGAAAAAAATAGCAAAAATTTTGGGGATGTTACCCTACACATTTTTTTAAGCCTTATGGGTTCACCACTGGTCAGGCAACAGTGGTTCAAATAAATAAGCTAATCTTTGAGTCTTTCACAATACTCTAAATGTGGCGACATATGCTCAATTCGTGAAATGGCCAGTGAACTGTGAAATCAAAAGCTACACAACAAATTTGATTTTCTGACATCTATTTAGCGTGAAATAAACAATTTTCAAGTGATTCAAATGAACTGCATGGTGCCTAACTTATTTTGCTGAGGTAGTATGCCTAAGGCGGTATTTAAGTGCAGTAACATTTTTTTTTGGCTGCCTTTCGGGCTTCTCTATCAACATTTTGAAGGTTGGTTATGAAACTCCTGTATCTACTTTTTGTATTTACATGAACAGTGAATAGATTTAAAATAGCTGTCATCTGGTGAACATGACTTGACCCAGTTTTTCCACTGCAGTATATATAATGTCAATCTATTTATTCTGGGGACATATAAAAATCTAATCAGTTCAAATTAAGGCAATTATTTAGTTCATGAATATTGAAAATTTTTCACTGGAATGAGATTCAAACCATGATTAACTACTTTAACAGATGATAAATGCGGCTATAAATTGATTTTCATTTCAAACCAAGCTCTCGTTGTTTGATTTTAAGGCTTTTCAGTCCTAAATGCAGTTACATTTTACAAATACACTTTGCGCAAAACACTGGTATTTCCTCCTTACATTATAACAGAATAAACAGAATATTAAGGGAGGTAATTAACAAAACATCAGGGGAGGTAATTACATGAAAACATAAGACCTAAATTGATGCCACTCTTCTTGGAAAATCAGTTTCTTTTGTAGGCAGATGTCTTGAGGGATATAAAATTACCTATGAAAACTACCAAGCCTATGCCTCAGTAATAAGAGACTTCCTAAAAAGCGCGATTCTGCACCTGTGCCTCGTGGCAACAACAGACATTCAACGTACGATGCAAAAACGTTCTAACTTGTAAAGAAATAAGCAAGCACTTAGAACAGTACTGACCCGAACCCTTGAAACTATTCCTGTTACGTAAATATTATACAGAACAAGCTCTGGTAACAGTTATATACGTTCAATTGGACATCTATGGTACTGCAGAATTCAATACCTCAGTAATCCATCATAACGCTGGAATCAATAACTTGTCTAAATATGTTACAAGGAGTGCCATACGATGTAGAAGGAAAGATTCCTCTTCAAAGAAATTTGTCTGCTTCATTTATTTCTCCCGCTTAAAAGGAACTGACAAAAAATTTTAATTGTTCTGCAAATAATTAGGGCCAACATCCTGCAAAACAACCTTGCGCAGGAATTTTCCGCTGACTCGTTTTTCTTAGATCCGGTTTAGCGTGGGTCAGAATGATTTTCGTTATTAATATATATATCGGCACATCATTCATCATGGTGAATGATGGCCAGGAAAAAAACAGTTTTGTCTTCCTTCAACACTTACTGTGCTTAATTTCTGGAATGGACTCCTCCATCTTTTAATTTGGACAATAACATTAGTTGTTTTATAATTGGGCGGTCCCTGAATATTTACTGACTGAATAGCAAATGGTGGGGATCATGATAGGACTGCAAGGCTGATCATGATCTGCACTGGTGGCACAGCATTTATTTGTCGCAAACTAAATGACTTGTTTTCCAGGTGTCCAAAAGGCAACAATTGAAGTCAACAATGGGATCTTTAACTACATGGCTAT
This sequence comes from Saxidomus purpurata, assembly GCA_022818135.1. Taxonomy (NCBI): domain Eukaryota; kingdom Metazoa; phylum Mollusca; class Bivalvia; order Venerida; family Veneridae; genus Saxidomus; species Saxidomus purpurata. Next base: position 11,943,227 of record JAFMSR010000012.1, read on the forward strand.
TCATCATAAAATGGTAAAATGGCAACTTTCATTAAACAGAATGGTTTTCTTTGTGCCTTGTCAACATTCCCTTCCCCACCCCAAGACCTCTGGTGTGTGCTGTAGCCTCAACCTTTACCATACTGGAGGCAAACCATTCTGCCTTTTAAACAAGTGTGGATCATGATCAGAAAGCTCATCCGTGCTGTCTGGTCATGATCTCCGTTGTTTGCTATTCAGAAAGATATTTTCAGTGCACCCCTTTGAACAATGAATGGTACTATCCTAACTGAAGAACGGACAGGTCCATTTTAACAAGAGGGCCATGATGGCCCTTTATCGCTCACCCGAGGACATTTGGACTGAAAATGTTACCTCTAGAGTGTAAACAAGGCTTTTCCATATTTGAGCTGTGTGACCTAGTTTTTGACCCCAGATTACCCATATCCGAACTTGAGCTAGAAATCACCGAAACAACCTTTCTGACAAATTTCCAGGATATTTGGGCTGAAAATGTTACCTCTAGTGTGTTAACAAGGTTTTTCCATATTTGGGCTCTGTGACCTAGTTTTTGACCAAAAGATGACCCATATTCGAACTTGAGCTAGAAATCATGGGAAACAACCTTTCTGACAACTTTCCAGGATATTTGGGCTGAAAATGTTACCTCTAGAGTATTAACAAGGCTTTTCCATATTTTGGCTGTGTGACCTAGTTTTTGACCCCAGATGACCCATATTGAAACTTTAGCTAGAAATCACGAACAACCTTTCTGACAAATTTCCAGGATATTTGGGCTGAAAATGTTACCTCTAGAGTGTTAACAAGGTTTTTCCACATTTGGGCTCTGTGACCTAGTTTTTGACCCCAGATGACCCATATTCAAACTTGAGCTAGAAATCATCGAAACAACCTTTCTGACAAATTTCAAGGATATCTGGGCTGAAAATGTAACATCTAGAGTGTTAACAAGGTTTTTCCATATTTGGGCTCTGTGACCTAGTTTTTGACCCCAGATGACCCATATTCAAACTTGGGCTAGAAATCATCGAAACAACCTTTCGACATATTTCCAGGATATTTGGGCTGAAAATGTTACCTCTAGAGTGTTAACAAGGATTTTCCATATTCAGGCTGTGTGACCTAGTTTTTGACCCCAGATGACCCATATTCGAACTTGAGCTAGAAATCATCTTAACAACCTTTCTGACAAATTTCCAGGATATTTGGGCTGAAAATGTTACCTCTAGAGTGTTAACAAGGGTTTTCCATATTTGGGCTGTGTGACCTAGTTTTTGACCCCAGGTGACCCATATTAAAACTTGAGCTAGAAATCAACCAAACAACCTTTCTGACAAATTGCCAGGATATTTGGACTGAAACAGTAGCCTCTAGAGTCTTATCAAGATTTTTCTATTTTTGGGTCATGTGACCTAGTTTTTCATCCGAGATGACCCATATTCGAACTCGTCCGAGTAATTACTGGGACAAACATCCTGACCAAGTTTTGTGACAATTGAGGCAAAAATGTGACCACTAGAGTGTTAATGAACTAAGTGTGGACGGACGACGGACATTCATCGATCCCAATAGCTCAACTTGAGCCAGCTCAGGTGAACTAAAAATTTAGCACAGTAATGGTTAATGTTTTAATATCAGCTATTCCCTCCTTCATAGTTATTATACCTTTTTATGTCCATTTATAGATGCATCATGCAACGGAGTATCATTTTCTAGCCCTTGTACATTCACATTGGCTCCGGCTTTCAACAAATGTTTGGCAATAGAGATCCAGCCTCTATTGCTTGCCTCATGGAGGGGTGTCCAGCCTGAAAATAAACAAGCTGGAATTACATAACTGGTGGTTTCAGTTTATACAAAATGACATTACCAGTAACATTCTTTTCTTCCTGAGCTTGCCATGTGACATAAAAATATGCCTTCTCGCATTGAATAAAGCGTTCAGTAGGTAATACAGGAGTGCCAAACTGTGACAAGTTCAGTAGGTAATTTTCCTGGCAAACAAATTGAAAACATGAGTGCTAAACTGTGACAACATACACATCACATTATGTGGTATATTACTGACGATTGGTAATGTGGTGCTGATCCCATTAAAACTATGAGTTACCAAGTGTATACAGTAATATTTTGGCAAAATATGATAAGCGCAGTTACTCCAGAGCCAGTGCCGAACGGACTGATTGTTGGAAATATGCTGATGAAAAGAATCTGGAGTGAAGATAGTAGATAACCTAATTTGATGGTGCCTGCCTACTGCAGATGACCCGGTAATATGTCCTATCACCTGTGACTGACTTATAGGAGTAACTGAAACTGGACAAACCACTTATACAATGTAACTTGTGAATTTGGTCAGGCTGATACGGCTGAACCTGACTTAGGCTGCTGATGTTGAAATAATGCTGACCCATCAGTTTGGAAATAAACATTTATGTGTTTAACCAACAACGATGCTCTCAATGCCTAAAAGACTCACAACCAAACACAGACTAATGGTATACCACTGTCAAACCTGTACACAAACACCACAGACTGGACTAGCTCCCTAAAGTGTTCCTTGTTGTCAGGTAGCCTTTATTCACTGGTGTTTTACTAGTATTTAAAAAGCATGAACAACATTGTTTTCTTCCCTGGTCTTTATAAATAGAGTGGTCTTTACTCAGAGATGGTCTTTAACACAGGTTTGACTTTAACACATTATAGCTATTGCATCATAACTAAAAAGGTATTTATCAGACAATACAGTTTCTTTTTCATCTCAGCAAAATCTGGAAGGTGTTTAAGAGTGGATTCTGTTCACATGCGCATTCCATGATTGCAGAAATAGAACAACAGATAATTCACTTTCATGTTCCTATTCAGTGCAACAAGGCCATTACACCCACTGATGTCACTATTTGCACTGATGATTGCCGATGCTGCACTCATGTATGAAACTGTTAATGACATGAAACCTGCACCTGTGTTTATTGGTTTGAAATTGGTTTGAAAAAATATTGACTGCTTTTAATCAGAGACAGCTTGAGTAACATAGTAGTTAACTGTAATTCAAGCATCTTTTGACAATTAGTGCAGTAACCAGGGTTTTCACACATCTGGGCTCATATGTACATATTCTGTGCACACCAGTGTCCCTCCTTCGCAGTTAGTTTATAACCAGCTAATCTTACTTTTAAAAGTACAACCATTTTCTTAACCAATGCCCTACTTACTCAGTCATTTGGTTAATTAAACATGACCATAAATAGATCTTGCAATTTACATCCAATGACATGAAAAACCTCATAAATTATGTACATACATACAGTAACACACATATACAGTACACATATATACATGTAATCTGCTTTCCTTTTTTATATAGGGCAATAACAGTATACGTAACCACAGAATACTTTAGCCCAGATAAACATTTAGAATGTTATATTTAGGTAGACTATAATCAGCAGGGTATTCTAAATGAACTATTTTTACTTTAGAAGGTCACAGTCATTTCATTCAATGACATACAAATTAACCCCCTCACATAGGGCCAAGGTCTGTACACTTTAAAATGGCGATCATTAAGATAATTCTAGGGCAAGTTTCTATAAACTTGAGGCAATTTAGGAGAAGTTTGGAGTTTCACTTTCTAGCAACAATAAGGCAGATATTACTGAATGTAAATGTTATAATTTATAAGTATTAATGCTGAGAGATGCAAGTGCTGATAAGCTGTGTGGCTGACATCTTCAAACAATGATATAATTTCTTACAGTATAAACAATATCAAGCTTTAAAACTGACCAAATAAACACCAAAGTCCTACATTTATTGATACAGTCATACCTGTGTTAAAGACCACACTCTAATAGAGACTATCCTGCCAATAAACACCAGCAGGGGATAACCATGTACTATTAATATATATTAAACATTCCTGTGAATAAAGACCACCTGCAAACAAAGACAACATTTGTAGCTTCCCAACAGTGGTCTTTGTTCACAGGTTTGACTGTTCATTGAAGACTTCCTATCAAGAAAATTAAGAAACTGGAAAAAAGAGTATAACTATTAGCTTGCCCTCATTCACATCAACCAGACATACATATCGTTTCCAGTTGCTTACAACACCTTTTACAACCTTCTCATATCCATTTCATAACACCCCTCTCCTATAACCTCCAACATTACCTTGGCAACTGATGGAATTCTATGTCAAAGGTGCAAAGACTGTGTCACAAGCATACAATCTAGTGTGACCTTTTCCTCTAGCCTTGAACAATACCCTGGCGATTAATGGAATTCTATGTCAAAAGTGGTGGCAAAATTGTCTTACAAGCAATATTCTTTGACCTATGGGAACACTTTTCAGACAGCATGTAATTTGATGCGACTGTATGTGACAGGCTTGCATGACTGACACATCATTTTCTGAAATAGCAGCAGCCAATAGACTTTAGTTCCTGACCATGCAAAAAATTCCTGAAAAAATAATATGCCAGATCCATTTATTGCTTGTATACATTATAGGCCGGATTGTTGAAACTGAGCGGGAGCAGCGTATACCTTGTGTGCAGTAGCGGCGCGCGTTACTCGAGATAAAAGTCTGACTTTCACACACCTAGAATTCCAGACATCTAGAATACCAAAACAATTGCACATCAAACGAAGTCAAGATGCTATAACAACCACACAAAAACAATAAAACATATTACACTCTCCCCGAAACAACTAAGTTTGATAGTCAGTCGAAAACTTAAATCTTTCACAGACACTAGAGAATGCAAAGTTCTGAAAAAAATTCAAACCAAGAATTTAACATTCTTTACATTGTCTGACAAGCAGACGTTAAAAACTTCGCCAGTAATCTATTAATCCATCAATGTTATGGTAGCCTGGGACTTCTGAAAAAGTAATCTGCTTCATATGTCAGTCAGGTTTTCAGGAAATTATGCAGAAAACATTTCTACTGCTTCTAGTCTCCAATTTCTGTTTTTCCCTCTGGTGTTTCTTTAGGCAATTTTAAAAAACTGGAGAAAGTCTTGGTAGAACACGTACATTTATTTTAAGTTCAGCATTAAAAGAGCATTCCACGGAACTTTTAAATAAGACATCATTTTCTCAGCCATTGTCAGAAAACTTACTTGCTGGACAGCCCTCATTTTGATCAAAATGTGACTTGACAGGTAAAATTCATAAAGGAAGATAATTAATTAAATATTATGGTGCAATGAGCAAAAACTAGGTGGGGTAGGGGTGTTGTGAAAAAGATAAGTCCGTTCTGAATTAATCAGGTCTACAGCCAATAGGAACCATGTGAACTGCTTGTATAAAATACAAACCAGTGAAGGACAATTTAGGGCCAAATCAGACATAGAACTCCCTTTTATTGAATCAATAGCTTCTAAAAACCTTTAGCCGTACCAATCCGTAATGGTGCAAAAATGCTTCTATTGATAAGCATACCTGCAAAGTCCGCCACATTGACATCAGCGCCAGCTTTGATCAGTTTCTTCAGCAGTTTGATGTCACCTCTGATCGCAGCCAGGTGTATGGGCATCTCTCCACGTTCGTTACGTTTAAAAACCTTCTTGTCAAACTGTGTTTTCTTAATTGGTAGTAAGGGTGTGGGTGATGGAGGTTTGCCTGTGTTTTCTGAAAATAAATAATCTAAAAATTAATATTCTCTGCTTTCAAATGCGAATACACGTATATTCATTTAGAAACAATTTAACACACTTTAACTCTTTTCCCGCTTAATTTCTTAAAGGAACTAGCCTGTCTTTCAACTTTGACAGTACCATTTATTGTTCGAAAGGGACTGAAGATTTACAGACTTCATGCCAAACAGCGCAGATCATGATCAAACTGCACAGATGCCCAGGCTGATCATAATCTACACTTCCTGCAAAGGCAGAATCAGTTACCACTAGCAGGGTAAGAGTAAAGGGCAGTGTAACCCGAAACATTCCGCAGATGAGGTAACTGTCAACTTGCAATGAAGTTATGCTAAACATGTCTTACTTTTACCAAAACAATGCACATGACTTTGTATGAACCTGATTTCATATCAATTAGGCCAGGTTTGATTGGCGTTACTTGCTTCATTTTCCACAAACAAAAATTTTAAAAAATTTTTTTTTCAAAATTTAAATATCATATACATGTACATGTCCTTCAAGTGATAACGTATAAGCTGCATTCCTGGTACAAAATTTTTTTCATTTCATATAGGACAAGACAACCTCATTTAAAAAGCTAATTTTTCCACAAAAGTTAAAAATCAAGGGCATTTTACCCGGGAGGGGGTGTAATTATGACTGTTAAAAAAGGAAGCATTTCCAAAGGAAAAAAAGTTTGTCAGCTATAACTAAAAGTGTGATTATTTCCTTCCTCCTCCGAAGGACTGCTTTATAAACTGAGGAAGTTCGTAGAAAAATAACCTTACAGGAAATAACTTTTTTTTTGCAAAAAAATACATGTACATTTTCAATAGAGATATATGATTCTTGGTACAATAATTCTTGCATTAATAAAGACAAGTCATTTAAAAGTTATGGTTCTTAAAGTTATACACTGCACTTCCCATGTCATATGTGCTAAAAGGAAGCATTGTAAGAAGAAAATTGAGCTATATGCATGTGATTCCCGAACTAGTAGTTTTAAAGTTATGCTCTGTGACAAGTAAAAGTAAAACAGAATATGGCAATAACTCTGTAAATACTCAAAATAGAGTTATGGTTCTTGTACACTGCACTTCCTCTCATTGTGCTTGACCATTGTATGAAGTTGTATTGAATTCCAACCAGTAGTTTTCGAGTTATGCTCCGGACAAGGAAAAGTAACAAAGGACAATAACTCTGAAATGAGTCAAGAAAGACTTATGGTTCCTGTGCACTGCACTTCCTCTCAATGTACTTGACCATTGTATGAAGTTGTATTGAATTCCAACCAGTAGTTTTCAAGTTATGCTCCGGACAAGGAAAAGTAACAAAGGGCAATAACTCTGTAATGAGTCAAGATCGAGTTATGGTTCTTGTGCACTGCACTTCCTCTCAATGTGCTTGACCATTGTATGAAGTTGTATTGAATTCCAAGTAGTAGTTTTCAAGTTATGCTCTGGACAAGGAAAATGCAACAGACCGCCTGACTGACTGCCCGACCGACCAACCACCGGGTGACTCCTATATACCCCCCCAAACTTCGTTTCGGGGGTATAAAAACTGATCATTTTACAGCATGTAAATGAAAAGTATTAATGATTCACATGTTTTTAGACCTCAAATTGACAGGTATACTGTATATCACAACTGCAGGCTACATGAGTTTTGCCTATATATCTTTCTGCTAACCTTTTCTGCTGTCACCAGGATTTCAATTAGCCACTGAGGTCCCCAGCTGCCATCGGCACAAAATGTCACTATGTCAACTGTACCTATTTTCGCTACTGCTAATTATCTTGAACATGTCTATTGATCCATTATTCAGTAGCAGTCTCCAATTTAACCACCTTTCATATTATACGTTTTGCTATAAGCTTTAAGTGTATATTCTGCTATTTATTTATAAATACTGTGCCTGATACATGGTTTTTAGAGTAGAGAACCCATTAACTTCAAAGGAATTGATAAGTTTGCGGAATTGTAAAGCATGACACTGTTGCAGCCAACTGAGTCCTTCGTTCTTTCCTGTAGCTGAACCTTACTTAATAATTAGGGATTTTTCTCAATAGAAGTATTTTAGCAGGGAGATTAATCATGCTCCTCTGCCTCTGACCTGCTGCTATGCCCTTCCCCTCCCTATCCTTATCTTCTGCTCTTTTCCTGTAAGACACAGTGTTATAGAAGCTACTAAAATCTTTTAAAATTCTCAAACAAACATTTTTCTACATTCAAATAGAAGACTTTAAGACTTTTCTCATAAAAAGCTTAGTATTAAACCATTCATTCATATCCCTACATGAATCATTTTCCACCTTGACCTAGAAATCATCAACAGTGTTCACATATTTGACCAAGTGACCATGTTTTGGACCCCATGTACCACCTTTACACCAAGAGGAATATTCTGCCCATGCTACACAATTACTTCTTATAAAATGAGACCTGTAAAGTGTTCACATGGTAAAGCTGGAGACAGAAAACAGAGACCAGGCAATCACAATAGCTTAAAATGAGCAAATTGGACTCAGTAAGTATATGGTTTACCAAAAACTGAAAAAGTTTGTAACCCAACGCTGGGCTTTGTTATCGAAATATGATCTTGACCTTCAAGCTAAGGAGTTTTTATCATGACTTTGAGAACTGACAATACTTGAACATTTCAGCTGCACAGTTGGGCCTTCTTGAACTCGATATTACTGAACTATCTACTGACAAAGCAGTCTTTATAAGGAAAACATCCACTTCTTTCTAAATCTAATTTTTTTCTAATATTTTATGGCAAGTTCAGTAAGATTTATTTTCAAGAAGACACCACCTGTAACGACAGTCATTAATATTTTTTAAAACAGGCAGCCATTAACTATTTTACGAGCTATTAAATGAGAAAACAGGATTGAAACGTGGCCATAAATTCTCTGTAACAAGAAAACTGAGCACCGTAATATCAATTCTTAATGACTAATAAAATGTTCTATGTACATTGTTGGAATGCTCTCACTGATCCTAGTGCAAGTTGTACAGTTAATATGCCACATCTGAACCACAGGGTCTAGTGCACATGTACTCTTTAAACTCATTTTTTTTGTCTCTAAAACTACTGCATCAAAATTGCGCAGAAGGAAAACCTAAGATGAGTGAAAGTCTCCCAAATCCATCCAGAAAACATTGTCGTCCATGCCCGCTATTTTCCATTTATGGCGACTTGTTGAGCACAAATTACGCATAATGACTTGTCAATGCAAGTTTAACTGAGCAATAAAGGCCTAATTCTTCCTTGTAGATATAAATGGTAATGTCTCCTAATGGAATTTGTCCTGCTTAATTTTTCTCTGATGTAATTTGCAGGAACTACTTTCGCCATTATAAAAATAGTAAAGATTAGAATCCTGCTCCTGAAGGCTTATATGCTTGATTTATTTCTGCCATTTTCAGAAATTTAACAGGTTATCTTTAGATTTACAATGTCACCAGCACCTGGGTGTAGAGAAATTTTTGTGAAATTCCCTCAACGAAATTACTAGATTGACACAATCTTCATCTAGACTTATTTATGCGGATTTTTTCAGCCTACTGCATGGCTTTGAACATGTTTTAAGATGCTAATTGAGTTACTCACAATTCTGGCTTTGAACATGTTAATCAAGATGCTGCTTGAGTCACTCACAAGGTTTAAACCTGTATTCTACAGGCTGAAAAGCTAAACCATATCCATATCAACGGCACTGTCAGATGTTTTTTCCACCAATCTTAAATTTATGGATCAACCAAACCACAAAGCCCTTAACAACTGACAATATTTCACCAACAAGAGGGCCAAGATGGCCCTATATCGCTCACCTTAGACCTACTTATAACCTACTTGTGTGACCAAATTTCAACCCTAAACTATTATATTTGACCACCTGACCTAGTTTTTGACCCCAGATGATCCATATTGAAACTTGATCTATATTGCACCAAGGCAATCATTCTGACCAAGTTTCATGAAGATTCAATGAAAATGCAGTCTCTTTTGCAAACACAATGTTTGTCTATGATTTGGCCATGTGACCAAGTATCTGAACTCAGATGACTGCTATTCCAACTGAACCTAGATTTTCAAGACAATCGTACTGACCACATTTTTTGACCACAATGACCCATATTCCAACTCTACCTAGATTTTATCAAGGCAGTCATTCTGACCAAGTTTCATGAAGATCCAGTGAAAAATGCAGCCTCTATTGCATACACAAGGTTGGTTAAGTGTGGAGAGACACATAGATAACAGACAGACAGACAGACATACACCAGGCAATCACAATAACTCACCTTGAGCACTTTGTGCTCAGGTGAGCTAAAAACAAGCACCCTGATAACTGAAGCACACAAACTGTTCTTACCTTGGCTTGTTTCATCTGACATTCGCATTATCATTGCTAATTGTTGTCGTTCTGACAGCGGTACCGAACGTGATCCTCCGCTAGGGGTCTTGGGATTGGTCATCGGCGACGCTTCAAGGCTCAGACTAACACGCTTTCTTTTGTTGGGTGTTTTCTTATCTGTCAAAACAAAAAGTACAATTAACACAGTAAAGACAATTTCTTTTAATTACCCTTTGCACTTTCTCATGTTTATCAAGATGGGTATGATATGCCTTCACAACTCCAAGAGAGAGAAACTGCAATAAAGGTTCGGTGTTGAATGAATAAATCTGCACAAATTTGAAATTCTGTCAGTAAAAGTGGCCTGAAGAGAGTTTTCACCACATTATCCTTTAGTGTGACTACAGGACCTTGATGCTAACATCCTCTTGAGATCATCATAAATGCAGATGTTCTGAGTGACCTTATCAGATGACTAGGTAAGCTCTACATTGATTTTTGCAAGTATTTTCATTGCAGGGGTAACCTAGTTTTTGATCCAGTATGATAAAATTATTATGCAACTGTCAAATTATCAGGATAAACATCTTTAAGAGTTACTAGGATTGTTAAAATGTTTCTTTTTTTGACCAGATGACCTAGTTTTTTACTCAAAAACTTGACATTCTGTTCATATTCAATGTTTTCATTGTACACTGTGGTACATTCTATAATGTGCACACTTGCAATCCTCTGTAACAGTTTAATAGTCCCATTTTTTAATGTGAAAACTTGATACATACCATCATCGTCATGTGTAGGTGATGCTGGAGACAGCAACTTTCTCTTCATACCCTTGTCATCTGGTTGTGGGGTTCTGACAATGAAAGGCTTCTCCTACAATAGAAAAGCCGTTGATTCATATCCCGTCTATACTAACATTAATTCCCTATAGAGCTACGATATCGTGCAGACGACATACCCTGATAGGAAGTGGTGTTTCCCAACACGGGAGCATAAACTTCATTGAAGTCACTTGGCAAGCCTTGACTAAACTTGGTGGAATTTATGAGTATATAAAGATTTGGATCTTTCAGGGGCGGCTGATACATGCTTAATTTACGTTCAGCATCTCACGGGATGTGTGCGATCATGCAACAGCATCTGCACACTACGATGATCAAACCTGTCATTTTCAGGCCACAAAATGTAACTAGAAAACATTGTTCCTCACGTTCATGATGGTTAAACAAAATGTTTGAAAACAATCCCAGAGACATTTCAATCTTAGACTGGCCTGAAATTCATCCAGTAATAATTTAGAAGGTCTCTAATGAATTATGGCGAATCGCTAATTAGAGATCAACAACGATTCCGAGAAATTTCCTTTTTTTTATTATTTACATTGCCAAAGACATTAATTTTCCCAGAGGTTTAAATTTCCTCAACACCTAAAACTTCTCTGACATGTCCCTTATGTTGCAAAAAAGATTGTTTCTTGACGTTGTTTCAACGATGTGTGTCACTCCTGATTCCTGTTTTTACTCGTTAAAATGAGTCAAACATCTGCACAATACAGGAAACTGTACAGTGTGCACACGTCAATAAAATGATGTCATGCCTTCCTAGGTGAGTAACTCACATTTCTCATTACAACACAATCATGCAGTCATGTACTCTAATCAAAACTGATATTACATCTGACTTTAAGACAATGTGTCTGAATTTGCCTTTTTATCTAAGCAATATAATCAATGAAATGACCTTGAAAAAGTTCAAGGTCATTACACAGAAGATTTCAAGGTTTTACGAGATTAGACTTTCCTCTTCCTGCACAATAAAATAACTGCTCATGAGCCACCTGTAAATTTGGTAATGTAAAAGTGTTCATTGGCCAGTTAATTTTTATTTTATGCTGTTAACCTTAAGAAAAACAAGAGCTGTCCCTCACAAGTGACAAATGCCCTCAAAAGAGGTGTCTCACAGTCTTTGTCCTCTCCATGTGCTCAATAATTGTGGTATGTAATTTTAAAATCCATGCGACACATCGGCTTGATGTGCTTGACATTTGTGCCACGTTAATTTTAAATCAATCAATGCATGACAAAGTTATAGTACGGACACGAATGTGTGCATATATACAGGATTCCATTACCTTCAAGCTCTAAGTGTGACCTTGACCTTTGAGGTAGGAACGTGGGTCTTGCACGCAAGACATCGTCTTGATGTGCTTGACATTTGTGCCAAGTTATTTCAAAATCCTTCAATGCATGATAAAGTTATAATCCGGACAGGAATGTGTGCATATATACAGGATTCCACTACCTTCAAACTCTAAGTGTGACCTTGACCTTTGAGGAAGGAACGTGGGTCTTGCACGCGACACGTCGTCTTGATGTGCTAGACGTTTGTGCCAAGTTATTTTAAAATCCATCAATGCATGACAAAGTTACAGTCCTGACACGAATGTGTGCATAAATAGAGGATTCCAGTGTGACCTTGACTTTTGAGGTAGGGATGTGGGTCTTGCACGCGACATGTCGTCTTGATGTGCTTGAAATTTGTGCCAAGTTATTTTAAAATCCTTCAATGCATGACAAAGTTACAGTCCGAACACGAATGTGTGCCTATATACAGGATTACATTACCTTCAAACTCCAAGTGTGACCTTGACCTTTGAGGTAGGGACATGGGTCTTGCACGTGACACGTCGTCTTGATGTGCAAGACATTTGTGCCAAGTTATTTTAAAATCCTTCAATGCATGACAGAGTTACAGTCCGGACACGAATTTGTAAGTGGGGACCCACAGATGGACGAACGCACAGACGGACAGTGCGATTTTAATATGCCGCCCTTCAGGCGCATAAAAAACACCCAAAACCCTGAAATTATATAGAAAATGTCAGTTGTGGCAGCTGGGTTCTTTAAAAGCCTGAGAGTTTATGTCAGTCTGATCTACATCTTTAAAATCTGATATTTCTACAATTACCATGCACTGTTATCAGGTTTCACTGACCACTTGGCATATATTCAAGTAGAAAACATTGCAAAAATGAAAGCCACACCAGAGAGCAGTTGGTGATTAACTTGACTGAAAACTAGGCCACCTTTATCAACATAGATCTAAGACAGCCTAAACATAGCTTTCAAACAACCTTGTCTTAATACTTTATTGTATTCATGAAACAATAAAGTCAAATTAATTTGCATTGAAATTTTATTTTGCATGGAAATTAAACAGGAAATTAATTGTATTATGTAGCATTTGCTATGAAAAACAATGTTATCATGTTCCCAAGAAATTCTGGAAAATTTATAATGAACAATGTATGTTTAGAGTTTTAGACAGCTACTTTCATGGGTTTCATGGGGTTTATCACCGCTTTCAGCAGCATTTTGTTTACATATATATACAGACAGATCACACCATCATCCTAGACTCCTGTTCTCCACAAGGAACATACAACTTTCTCACATACAGATTTAGGTCAATAGCAGGACTCAAACTCATGTGAACTGTTGTAGCCGAATGTTTTTTGAGACTCGCCCTTCTTACTCAACAGACAGAAGCCCCGCCTTCATCAGCATTTTTCCTAAATGTCTTATTCCTCCTTCCCATTGTCAACAAAAGTTCTTTTCACCACACATACTGTCCTTTTTTACAAAACAGTATACGATTAGGGGCCCTAGATACCTCAACTTTGTTTACCGAATATTTAAGTTATAAATAGAAATAAATCTGAACTTCATTAAAATATACAACCTCTTACAACAGTTTAGTAAGTATCCGGCTTGGTAAATGGTCAGGTATCAAACGTTTACAAATGTAGGTCAATTTACTGGTTTGACCTAAGGCAGTTAGACAACTTGACAAACACATCAAGTCTTGATGAACAACATCTTTATATGCTACTATAGATTAGTTATAAATTTGTCAACTTTTATCATTCAAACCACTGGGAGAAAAGGACCTGTATATATCCCCACATAATCATATATAAAGATACATCCATCTATATATGATACCCTCGTATCTTGTTTTTTTTTTAAACATTCATGGGTAAGTGTCTGCATGCATTGTCAGTTATAACTAGTGCAACTAGAGCTATCACTAAATGTGATTAATACCCCCAAAAGGATTGCTTTATAAACTGAAGAAGTTCGTAGTAACATAATACCTTGCAAACAAACTAAAAAGAGATATTGTTCTTAGCAGTTCCTCTCATTGTGCTTGACCATTGTATGAAGTTGTATTGAATTCCAACTTGTAGTTTTCGAAAAATGCTCCAGACAGGGAAAAGTAACAAAGGGCAATAACACTGTAATTAGTCAAGATGGAGTTATGGTTCCTGTGCACTGCACTCCCTCTCACTGTGCTTGACCATTGTATGAAGTTGTATTGAATTCCAACCAGAAGTTTTCAAGTTATGCTCCGGACAAGGAAAAGTAACAAAAGGGTAATAACTCTGTAATGAGTCAAGATGGAGTTATAGTTCCTGTGCACTGCACTTCCTCCAAAGTGCTGATCATTGTATGAAGTTGTATTGAATTCCAAGTTGTAGTTTTCAAGTTATGCTCCGGACAAGGAAAAGTAACAAAGGGCAATAACTCTGTAATTAGTCAAGATGGAGTTATAGTTCTTGTGCACTGCACTTCCTCTCAATGTGCTTGACCATTGTATGAAGTTGTATTGATTTCCAACTTGTAGTTTTCAAGTTATGCTCCGGACAAGGAAAAGTAACAAAGGGCAATAACTCAGTAAATACTCAAGATAGAGTTATAGTTCTTGTACACTGCACTTCCTCTGAGTGTGCTTGATCATTGTATGAAGTTGTATTGAATTCCAACCAGTAGTTTTCAAGTTATGCTCCGGACAAGGAAAAGTAACAAAGGGCAATAACTCTGTAATTAGTCAAGATGGAGTTATGGTTCTTGCGCACTGCACTTCCTCTCAATGTAGTTGACCATTGTATGAAGTTGTATTGAATTCCAACTTGTAGTTTTCAAGTTATGCTCCGGACAAGGAAAAGTAACAAAGGGCAATAACTCTGTAATTAGTGAAGATGGAGTTATAGTTCTTGTGCACTGCACTTCCTCTCAATGTGCTTGACCATTGTATGAAGTTGTATTGAATTCCAACTAGTAGTTTTCAAATTATGCCCGGACAAGGAAAAGCAACAGACCGCCCGACCGACCGACCGACCGACCGACCGACCGACCGACCGACCAACCGACCGACCGACCGACCAACCACCGGGTGACTCCTATATACCCCCCTAAACTTCGTTTTGGGGGTATAAATATCACAAGAAAACCCTGTGTGATCATGTAAGTTCTAACATTATATTAAAATTGAAGTTTTCCATGCCATAGGCTGTCTTTTTTTTTCTTTCCGACAGGTGAAATGATTTGATTACAGAAAATCAATGTTGTAATCTAAACATGAAGTTTGCATTTAAGTTAGATCTCTGAGGATGATAGTGGTAACATGTTGTCAAGGTTGGAAGACACCAAGCTAAGGGCAAAAATGTATGCCAAATAAATCTCCCTACAACGATGTAGAAAAAAATCAGGGTAAAAATGTTCAGGCAGATATGATCTGCACCCGCTCGCAAACGCAGAATCATTTGCCGTAAACAACATTAACCTGTGTGATGCGGTCCTGTAGCTATTTGTTGGATGCACAACCCATATGGCTTGTGGAGGCTGAATGATCTAGGGCATTCTAAATTTGCATGGCAAAACCATGTCAGTGTACGAAATAGGTTTGAATCCCCGACTTCTATAGCATAACAAATCTGAAATAACATTAACATCTGTGACATAAAAACCAAACAAGTTTCATAATTTATGCGAAGAAGCATTATTCGTGTGATTATTTGCATGACTAAAACACACGTAACATCATAACAATCATATCAATCTGTTCTAAAGTAACATCTGGTAGTTTCATATTAATCTTTCATCATTTCTATCCATACCAGAGAGATATTCCTGAAACCTTTAGTGTTCTTTTTACTAATGTACCAGTATAATTTTACATTAAAACAATGACATAGCCCCAGGGGCTTCTATAAAGACTTTAATGGTGCTGGAATCATTTGCAACAGAAGTTTTATTGTAAAGGTGAGTGTACAAGTAATTTCAGTCTTCACTTGTACTAATAAAAGCGTTTCCATTCAACCTGGTGTTTTGGCAGATTCCTTGGCATTGAACATTCTTGATCTCTTGCCATATCTGACATGCTCTTCCATTACCTGCTACCGTTGAGTTTTTCAGATGTGTAAATAACAACACAGATCCACAATGTAGGTACTATTTTTGTATCAAAATTACTTTAATAGAATCATCTGTTTTCTGAATGTTACGCAGTTTTAATCTTACTGCTACATTAAGGCACACAAGAGTAACTCGGCAAAAAATAATCTCGGGGTAAAAAGTACTGGGTTTGACACACAGCAAATTTTAAAAACTGAGCTTTGGTTTTTGGGCTGCTTGGTCCCAAACTTATGACCTGCAATCTATGAGAGGTAACAGTGATTTCAAATCAGTAACTCTATCAAATCGAATTTGAATACAGTAAAACCTGTTTTATCGGCCACCTTAGAAACTTTCTTTTTGTGGCATTTTTATAATCATCCTTTGGTCCCCAATAGCATGTATTATAGAAAACCTGGTTAAACTAGACAACCTGCTTAAGTCATCGAGTGGTCTGGGAAGATGTCAGATAAGACAGGTTTTACTGCACATTGCACTCCCCATCTGCATCAAAAGGAATTCTCAATGGGCAGGCTATAATAACAATGTGTTGTAAATTATGAATGACTTACAATAAGGGAAATAGATCAGGTCAAGTGCAAGACTCTCTGCAAAAGGCTTTTGAAACTATGAGCCCATACCCATAAAAATACTACAACTTTGGACATCTTTAAAAGCAATTCATCAACACTTTGACCTACATAACAATCTTTCTGAAGATTTCTTTTTTTTCCTCTTTAATCAGACAATTCTCAGAAACTTTCATTACATTTCAGCAATTTTCTACATATTGGATTTTCAATATAAACAACCTTGTAAAAATGCAAAAAAATGCAGGATTTCCCCTATTTCTTGAAATCAGCACAGCTGTAAATGAAGGAATATTACTTCATTGCATCTCTAGTACTGTTCCAGTGGTAAATCAATATTCCAGATCCTCTACAAAGCTGATGACTGTCACTAACAGAAGTTTTCGAAATGGCAAAGAGACCTGGACAAATCTAAATCCCCCATTAAAGCAGGAAGAACTGTCCATGCCTAAGGTCTAATGTTCAGTCTCTCCATTTTAATATCAACTCAAAGAAAAAACAAGAGCTCTTTGTAAAACATGTATGCCCCCTTTGATGCAATCAGTAATGTTGAAAAAGCAATATATGTGGCATGATAAAAGTTCCAGTGGCATTAACCTTTGGCCTACTGACCTCAAAATAATCAGGGGTCATCTGCTGGTCACGCCAAACCTCAACACCAAGTTTCAAGATGCTAGTCCTACACATTCTGTATCTTGACCTACTTAACTCCAATTCAACAGGTCTTATCTGCTGGTCACGACCAACCTCCTCATTAATTTTCAAGATGCTAGGCCCACTTGTCCTCTAGTTATGGTCTGGAAACCATTTTGAATATCGACTAAGACCCATATTGCAATGCGTATCGTATCGGAAGTAGACTGGCAATACACAGCGCTACTAAACAAGGTGGGTTAGCTAGCTACCTTATGCTAAACAAATGGTAAATTGGCTGGCATACCTTAGTAATCTTACGCTAAACAAGAGGTGGGTTAGCTAGCTACCTTAAGCTATACAAGAGGTAGGTTAGCTAGCTACCTTATGCTATACAAGAGGTAGGTTAGCTAGCTACCTTATGCTATACAAGAGGTAGGTTAGCTAGCTACCTTATGCTAAACAAATGGTAAATTGGCTGGCATACCTTAGTAATCTTACGCTAAACAAGAGGTGGGTTAGCTAGCTACCTTAAGCTAAACAAGAGGTAGGTTAGCTAGCTACCTAATGCTAAACAAGAGGTAGGTTAGGTAGCTACCTTATGCTAAACAAATGGTAAATTGGCTGGCATACCTTAGTAACCTTACGCTAAACAAAAGGTGGGTAAGTTAGCTACCTTAAGCTAAACAAGAGGTGGGTTAGGTAGCTACCTTAAGCTAAACAAGAGGTAGGTTAGGTAGCTACCTTATGCTAAACCAGAGGAAGGTTAGCAGGCTACCTCAGGGTTCCCTCTGGGTCAATTTTAGTTTGCGCCAACAAATTCGCCAATCAGAAAAAGTTTGCGCCAATGGCTCCAAAGTTGGAGCCACTAGTCTTCAAAGGCTACAGAACACACTGGAGAGGAGTCATACCACTTGTAGTTAAGATTTGATTGCATGATAGCAAACACTGTATATAGATCTAAATGATGCGAAATTTATTTCAAACATTTTTGTAAATTTTCAAGGGTCAAAATTTCATTTTCTGGAGCCAGGATGAGGCTTCAATGGCTATGGCACAGATACTCGAGGATTGCATATCATAATTTTCTGTTCGTGTTTTGCAGCAACATGAACCCAAAAATGAAAGTAACAGTTAGCATTCCTCGTTTGACACATATTTTCGCGACCTCGCATGTCCGTGAACTTATTTTCGTACATTAATGTTTCTTCGATTTTAGCGATTTAAACAGTTTTAAATTAAACAAAATGTGTCCAAAAGTATGTTCAATGGTTTAAAATAAGTACTGATAAGTATTAACGAATACTGAAGGTTTTGAAGGCGCCGAATATTGCCAAAGATATATTCATGTAGAGAAAAAATTTAGAGATTGCACCATGTAAATCAATAATTTAATTACCGACCCAAAAAAACAATGCCGAAATTATAAGTCTGTTATGACACGTGATTATCGGAAAAACGGGTATACATGAATTGTGTTATGATCGCCGAGGCGCAATCTGTGAATTACAAAGTAACAATACACCGCGTCGTGTCAACCAAGCAACGCTAATTAAATCCGTGTTACAAACAACGATATTATAAATTCGCAGGTCTATCATATTTCGTTTTATGATTGTTTATCAATTAACACCTCTGATCACGCCCGAGACGGCCACGTGCGCATTATCAGATAGCGTCTAATTAGCCCGCCTTCTTCCGTAAGCTAGCCAACAGGCGGCGATCGATTTTTGATTGACACGTCGAAATTGCCGAGATTATTTTGTTGGCGCCACTAAAATTCGCCAACTGAAAGAATTTAGCGCCAGAATTTATTTTTTGTCGCATTTGGCGCCATTGGCGACCGACAGCGGGAACCCTGCTACCTTACAGGGGTAGATTGGCACTTAGTACAGCCTAACCTGTCTTAAGCGACCACACTGGGAAGCTGAAAATGTGTTCTCTTCAGCCAGGTGGTCTCTCAACTCAGGATAAATTGCTATCATCTTAAATTACAAGGAAGGAATATTAAATGGTTGCATACGTCAGGTGGTTGCATGCGCAGTTGACTGTATTTATATAATCAATCAGAGAATAACAGAACCAAAAGCAACAGCAGCTGCTGTTTGTGTCCTGGTCCTAGTTGAAGCATCTCTCATGGCAAATAATCCATTTCTGTCCTCTTATGTTATTGTTAATACTGCTACAACCTACAGAAGCTGTTTAGGAAATGGTGAAAGTGTGTTAATTTATAATCAATAGAATTATACAAAATTCAATTAACATCAAACATGCACCGAGAAAATTGTTTCTCTTCATGAAAAAAAACGGTATTTAATTGGAATTTGGACAGAGAAAGACATTTGCTGTAAGCTGATTACAGTGTATGGGCCATTATGAATCAGATTCCAATAAACCCAAAGTCAGAAGCATAATTATGCAACATCTTTAAAACAACATGAATGCAGGGGAAAGACACAGCTGCAATTAGATGTAAATAAGACAGGCAAAGCTGAGAGCTATAATCAGCAACATGACTGTCTCTCACCAAACTCTGCAAAGGGGCAAACATTTTGAAATTTGTAACATAACTCTAACCATATCAGCCATTTATATTCTAATTATCTACCATGGACAAAGATCGAATCCCAGAGAGGCCTTGTCAATAGTAACAACAGCTTCTGTTAGTTATCTTATATTTGACATGCATGACCAACTTTACTAGGGTTAAGTATTAGTTGTATCATAGTTCATATCTATATATAAGATACCTTGCTTAGTGCAAGGGGTGGAGCTTAAAACTATACTCTATCTGAAATACATCACAGCTAGTACAGTTGCATATATGAAATTGGCCATGATAAAAATCAGGTAGAGAACTGATTCCTCAAACAAGTTACAACTTCGAGGTTACCCCTTGAATAAGCATTACTACGTATTCTCACAAACCGTTCTCTATGCAGGGCATTTTTTCCAAGTTTGAGGAGGGCACCCTAGCCCCTCAATTTGGGGAAAATGTAAGTGATTATTAGTAAATGGGGACACACTTAAATACTGGAGTAAAGTCACAGTTTTGGGGAAAAATGCATGATTTTAAAGAGATTTTAGTTGGGGAAGACGCCCTATACCGGCCTCGATATAGAAGGTAAAAATGCCCTGCTATGTATAAAGTGATGTTGGAGTTGAGTTTGCTGCGCTTTTTTTTTCAATTTCTCCCACAGCAGGAAGAAAAAACTTTTCAAGAATGGATTGAAATAAATCAGCAAACTCCAGACAGTATTTGACTTGCAATATCTTTTTGGACACAGCCTTAAAGCCTAAAGATTTCATGCACTGCATAATTATGCATCTTTTCCAAAACATTAAACCTGGCGAGCTACACATTTTCTCAATCATTTATAAACAAGTAATCATTGCATGTCTTGCATGTCTTATACTCTTAATTTAGATTCTAGATACAGTAATGCAAGTATAAATTACATAAAAACTTTGCTGAAACATGAAAGAAAAAACCGAAGCTGTAATGCACATGATATATAATATTAACACGTCAACCACTAGGTCAACCACTTCTTCCTTTTATGGAACTATCAAGTACAATATGACTCACATATAACTTACTTATCAATGACAACAAAATATCCACCAGAGTTGGCATAAAGTTATTTATAACAGAAACAGATCTTCCCAATCTATGAATCCCTCAGTTATCCTTAGTCGGTATGATAGCAAATTTATGTATAGCCTATAAAATCCGACCAAAGATTGAGAACAAGCACAACAAGCAAAGACATCTACGAATTTTATCATTCAAGGGCTGTAACTTGGTCAATAATTATGTATAAATTTTCAAAGAAGTTCTATCTACTGATGGGAAACAGGTGCACATGAACATTGTGACATTCTACAGACATATATAAATCCATTTTCAACTATGTATTCCATCATAAGAGATATAAACAGCATTTTAAGTACCATCACATTAAATTGTGATGAGACAATGTCATGTTATCACAAACAGTTCAAGGCAGGCAGTGTTTTCAGATAACTGACACAAATTCACCTTGAACAGAATTTTACATAGTTACTATTTTTCTTACTTTTTAACTAGCAAAAACTCATGACATGTTCCAATTTCAATGGCAAATTCTTATATACGTTACACTTTTTATACCCTTGAATTAGAAACAACAGAATATTAAATACCCTTCAATAAGTAACAATAGAACATGGTTCATACAGAA
Organism: Saxidomus purpurata; assembly: GCA_022818135.1. NCBI lineage: Eukaryota > Metazoa > Mollusca > Bivalvia > Venerida > Veneridae > Saxidomus > Saxidomus purpurata. The sequence continues at coordinate 11,964,924 of JAFMSR010000012.1, forward strand.
GTTCCGAGACAAAATTCAAGTACTTTTCAAGGACTTTTTTCTAATTTTCAAGGACTAAAATGATGCAAAAAATCGGACTTCATGTCGGGATACATAGTTAAATGTCGCCTTAAATCATATTTGGAAGACAATGTAATATGTATCTTGGTTATTCAAATTAATATCAAGCAAAATACATGTTGTCTTGATAATCGCAATATTTACTTGTTATTCAAATCTAGATTTTTTGTCATGAGGAACGACTGTATTGACTCATTGGAACGTTCATAATTTTGTCAGATTTTGTTTATCATGTTAATGAATGCTTTTTTTCACGTTGATGACTCTTCAACGCATTTTCCCCCATAATGTGCTATGTCTATAAGTTTATCTAACACAACGCAAGTACACTTGTGTTTGTTCCCCTTAAATTCCTTTATCCATGCTTTATAACTATCGTTTGTGAGCAATGTCGATGAGAAAATGCATTTTCACAAATTTTCCGCGACCATGACTTTTGGTAAAGGGAAGTCACTCCGGGAGCAAGCGTGTCTAAATTCCCGAATCCGGTACGTAGTTGATACATCACACGTGAGCATGTTCAATGGACTGATACGGATAGACCGTTTTCTCGTCATTTTAAGGCGTGATACAATTATTTTGGACGTTTCTTTACGTGGAACATACAAATTCAATGACTTTTACAGAAATTCACTAGTTTAATTTTTAAATTAAAGTACTTCTCAAGGACTTTTTCCCAGCACAGAATTCAAGTACTTTTCAAGCACTTAGCATCAAATTCAAGTACTTTTCAAGGCCTGTGCAAACCATGTAGAATATTCTAAGTATTTTGAGCATAAAAAGGGACTTAACTGAAAATTATGAAATTGATGATGGGCACATTTTAAAATTTTCTACAATTACAGTTCTATGGACTGTATTATCAATGTATCCTCAGGTACGCAGAACCAAAGAAAAACCGTGCTACTACATTGCGCTACTCTAGCTTCTTAGACGGACTCCAAGAGTTCCTGCGAGGACTTTTCTTTTTTTTTCAAGTTTATTTTCGGGTTACAACAGCGCAGAGAGTAAACAAACATTATCATGATTATATTTCAGAATCGAAAGCTATTTACTGCAAGTGATGAATAAATCCAGTTTATCAGTGCGTAAGTAATGCTCAGACAATAAAATATTGACCGAATTATGGACCGAAATGCGCAACTCCCAATACAATAGGTCCTATTTTATTAATTTAGTAAACTTGTGGAGGATAAATTGGTATGAGGTATATCTGAATAAATCTTAACAAATCTGAACTGAGCGTACCAGTCTGCCTCTGTGACCAATCTGAACTGAGCGTACCAGTCTGCCTCTGTGACCAATCAGTTTGAAATAACTGTCACCTCTTATATATCAGGGGGGTTACGAGTCTGAACCCAATTATCGACTATTTATCTCGATGAAAGAAAGTTGGCAGATAGGGATCGTATTGGTAAGTATTGGTTCTTCCAATGAATGCTACTTAGGCACAGTCACTAAACTGCCCGAATGTGAAAATGAACGAAATACATATGAAACAGGTGTTAATCTCAGACAACAACAACAACTGAGCGTACCTTCCTTGGAGGTGATTTCTTGTCAGACATATCCTGTAACGAGAACCTAGGGAGCAGTAGAGAAGGCATGCAGAATGGTGGGTTCGTATCAAACCAAACATGGAAATCTCATCTCCCAAACTGCTTCTGTGATGTTTAGACATGTTGCTTTTTCCTTGTAAAAGACTTCATGCATCTGAAATGACACAAAAACATACTCTGAATATCAGGGTTTTTCTGTATTAATAAATTAGCAATTTATGCTGCAAGTGTTGTATTTTGAGCGATGAGCTATCTCCTCTGTTTTGACTGGCTCACTGCTCTAACAAAATCGGAAGGTTGACTGTACTGTAACCTAACTACACCAAACCTTTCCAGTGGCTAAAAAGCACTTTAGTTCACGTCAAATTTCTTTTGTATATCCTGATTCCTATATATGACAGTCAATAGATAGTTTTTGTGATTTAAAGTAAGTGATCTTAACCACTTGATGTTGGAAATCTATCTAAACCCAACCTGAAAGGAACCATGCAGCCATGAGCTTCGGCCTTGTGCCTACAACTAGCTAACAATGCTAGCAAAACTGAGTGAGTGTTTCTAGGCAAAATTCATGGACGTCAAAGGAATACAAACTTGCCAATTTCTCTTCTGTTATATAACTTTAAAATACATGTACTGTATTTTGAACATATAAATCTGAAGATGGGCCACATAATTCAATTGGCAACACTCTTGTGAAAGGTAGCAAATGGGAACAAATACTTTACTGCTGTAAATTAATCCTTTAACATGTACCTAACTGTCACCTCCTGAAGGTGTTGTTTGAACAACACATCCAACAGAACACAATGCTCTCCTAATCCTAAACACACTTTGGGAATACTTAACATTCCTGAAATTAGTAATTCCAACATAAGCAAGACCTCAGTAGTTTTATTTCCCCAGCCAGTCCCAATATAGACAGAGTCTGGATGCGAAAGCCATTTAAATGACACAATTATACTTAAATTTGCCAGACACTGGAAATTCACAATGTGAAGTCCGCAGTAAACAGGAATATTCCTCTTAATGCTGTATATATTAACCAAAATTTTACTTAAAACCATAATTACAAAGTCTGGAGCCAGAGGAAATGTTTATGTAAAGTGACCCTGGTGCATTATCCGTTAATTTAAACAACAAAGAAAGATAGAGACAGTCACATGAACACAAAACATTAATAAAGGGTGTCAATGACTGACTGAGCTAAAAGCGTTTGACAAACACTTCTAAACTACTGTCTTCTTCCATATACTGAAAGCAACTTCAGCAAATTCCTTTCCATTGCAGGCTATGCTTTGTGTAATGGATGTTTCAATCAAGTCCTACAGTCTGTACAATACAATAAAGCTGTCTTGCATCCCATTAACACTTGAAGAGTCGCATACGGAGATGCCCTAGAAGAGCCCCACACACAGACACGTTACTGATGACCAAAACCTCCAGGATGTCATGACTTTATTCAGACACCCCTCTCTTATAGAAAGTTTACAGGTAGTCTGACAATATTTCAGCACAACCAGCAACAGTTTTAGCTACTGTTGAATGAGGAGGAAGATACTTGGGTCCTTCCATATAAGGGGAAAAGAAAGACTGCATGTACTATATGAATATATAGTTCAACAAAGACTCTTCAAACAAATCGTGCAGCAAACGTGATCGGTACCTCTTGTCTTGTTCAACGAGCTCTACTATTGGCACGTCACAGAAATACATAAATTTGGAAGACTTCGGTCATGACGATGCACTGTAGATAAACATTTCTAAGTCTTACAAAGACTAAGCAGCTTCGCACACTGACGTAAATACAATTTAAGTATTTCCTGTATGACACTGTCACAGATGTCACCAAATGGAAAATCTTTGGAGTTCCATTAACCAAAATCAATGACATATTGGCAAAAGGACTAGGTGGACAACAGTTCAATATACATAACAAACCTGGCTAAATACACAGACCAAAACAGTGCTATAGTGACGACGGTATTTGTTTACTAATATTTTCCAATGAACCTTATAAATCTTTATTCTAGATGTACTCTAGATAATGTATCTGACATCAATCAATCATGAGACACCAGCAAGATAAATTTCAACTCTAACCAATCTTTCTTGAGACACAAGCAAGTTATCTTGACTCAGCACCAATCTCTCTTCAGGTACCAGCAAGTTAATCTCAACTCGTACCAATCTCTATCGAGACACCTGACTATAAGTAATCTCGACTCGTACCAATCTCTATCAAGACACCTGAATAAGTAATCTCAACTCGTACCAACCTGTCTTGAGACATCAACAATTTTTCTCAACTCTAACCAATCACTCATCAGACACCAGCAATTTCTTGAAACACCTGCAGTTATCTCAAAATTGCAATTTATCTCAACTATATATAGCCACCAATCTGTCAACACACCAGCAAGTTATCTCGATTGAGCAACAATCTATCTTGAGACACCACCAAGTGAACTCGACTCATGCCAATCTCTCTTGAGACAGCACATTATCTTGACTCATATAAATCTATCATCTGTGACTTATACAAACAAATAAAAAAGAAAAGTCCACTTAAGTCCTTTATAAAGCAAACCACTTAAAGGATAAAAAGTGAAAACTGGTTTTTAAATAATTATATTATGTTGTTGACACTCAAGTGGATGTGGAAAGACTTTGTATACGTATTAAATTGACATTTATGCTCATCAAGGGTCAACAGTTTCCAGTTCGAGTCCCAGCCAGGGCACTGGAAATTTCAGAAACACTTTTCAGTTTTTCCCACCCATCTAGTCTCTAGAACTGGTTAGAAACCTGTGTACCGGTGATATACATTGGGCATATAAAAGAACTAAGAGGTCTATTCATAATAGAGCTAGGGTCTGGTACCTGGATTCCATGTGTATCTGCATCTGTCTCTCTTGAACCTGCGCCTGTAAGGGTCTTGTCAAGTTCACCCAAGGAGAAGCACCAAGGGTCGGCTGGGACTTATAAACAATCAAAGAAAAAGATTATCAAGAGCAGTTTGAGAAACTAAAATGCAAGGGCCTATATATTAAATTAGTATGATACTGGAATGTTGTACTTCTTCAAAATTCTAAGAAGAATGAATAGATATAATGACAATTTTGGCACACACAACTTCCAGACTGAAACATGCAATAACTTACAAAGGTAAACTTCAGCATAATATAAATCTGATTGTTAAAATAGAATATCCCAAGTTCTTTCTTCTCTTCCACATCTCTTTGTCATTGAAAAACAAATTCTTTCAAGCACACTTAGTAATATCAGGAAAAACGAAAACAATGGATTGGCCATTCACAAACTATAAACAAAAGATTGATTTTTTTTAATAGGTACATGTATGTCAATGAGGAAAAAGTCAGTAGCTTCAAATACAACAGGCATAAATTTTTATGTGAACTGTGTATTCAATGACTATACACACGCTTCACTTAACACAAACAATAATTTGACTCACTATTCTGAACCTTTTAATCATCGTTAATTGCATGCAACTTGCCACATTTACCAAGTTAATTATACTCTAGGCTATAATACAGGTATTCACAGGGGAACTCTATGTAATTTAACACATACCGATGAACCATTGAATAAAACATTACTGCTTTTAGCCAAGTTTTTTTTTTATGACAATATGATTGAGATTCAGTTTTTAATGCACACATAAAACTCAGTTCACATGGGACATAAAAACAATGATGTGTCATACCAAGTTCTGACCTTTTCAAGTGAATAAAATAACAGTAATGGTAAGTACTACCTGTCAGTGCCAGGGTCTACATGTAGACCAATCAACTAGTCGTTAAAATGCTGGTCTTATGAATTCTAACAACTGCACTATTCTAAGCAGTACACAAGGTGGCTAATGGGAAGAAATAATATCAGTCTCGAAAATTCCACTCCTCCACTAGTATTTACAAGTAACTCCCGAGGTCACACCAACACTAGTCCCCCCGCCCCCCCACTCCGCCTGATTTTCTACATCTGTTTTCAAAGGCTTTCTAACATAATTACGCTTTACCAAAATTACATAATCATATTTCAGTAACTGTTATAATGCATAGTTGTGAAGTCTTACTTAAGTGACCATTGTTCAAATCCTCTATAAGAAGCAGCTAACTTTCTCTCATAAAAGTGCCAGGCCAGTAGCAGGGATCGAACTTGGCTCTCAATCCGAGAGAGATTTAGTGACAAGTCTGCATCTGTAACCACTCTACCTACCGCAGATGCAGATCTCAGTTGAGCTTTACCAATTACCGCTTTAGTTCACAAGCTTTTCAAAGGATATGCTTCTATGTGAAAAGTTAATATTGCCATTGTCAGAATAATATGCACCTGTTACAAATACGCTTTTCACAAAACTGTGCTCTAAATCTTAACCTAAAGCAAATCTAACACGTAAATAAAGGCATAAAACACATTGTATGGTATCAATTACAAGGTCGCAGTGACATTGACTGATCTCTTACTCTATTTACACTGCAAGGTTTATCATAAGATTTGACCTAAAACATCTAAACAGTGCATAAACAGAAAATGTTTTACCTGACACAGAATGATGAATTTGTTTGCATTTAAAATGTCCCTAGACTATATTCTGAACAAACTTCTTCCATTTTCACAAAACAAATGATGACAGAGGAGATTTTCAACATAATACAGAATATTAATCTTCTTTCCAGTCAAAAAAGACAAAACACATAGGCGAGGTTGTCTGTAATTAACTTAAAACTTTCTAAAATATTACAGCAGAGCTGACGAACATCAGTTGTTGTTTCTGCCCCTTTTATCAACGGTATTTCTGTCATTTTCACATAGCACTTTACCTACCCATCCTGGGATGAAAAATTGCTAGACCCCTATCCGTCACAACTTTCTCACGAAAGAGACATGGTCGGTTCCCCTGGGTTCAAACCCTGATGATGATGATGGCCATTAATTAACGAGACCTTACAGCAAAGGTTATGAGTGTAGGCCAGAATCCTATATCTTTTAAAAGTAAGTACTAATATATTCCAATCTGAATTTTTTTAAACAAAAACACAGAAAAAACTGACAATACTAACATGAACAAAAGGTTTAACTTATTCTTGACATGTAAATAATGCTGTAATACACCGTATAGTGTATAATTTACACTGTACTTTTTATACTTTCGATCTTTACAACATTTATGGTTTTAACTTTTGTTCTGGACTGGTATCTATTGAAAAAGATTATGAACGTATCGAGTAAATAAAAGAAGAGTTTCCCCGTTCTGAGCCCCAAAGGAAACCTTCGAGGGTACCTCTCAATCTTTTAAGAATGTTGAAACGATTAAGATCGACCTTCATTGTGTAAAACCACTTGGAATACACACCAGTGCACACCTATTTCATAAAAGCTTCAGAACTAGGCCAAGTAAACACTGGCAATATGGATTTTTTCTAGTCCTAGATTTATAGTTCACAGTATAACATGGGAAAAAACAAATTGCTGTTGAAAATCCCAAATACTGAATGAAGGTCAGGAATGAATACTGCTTGGTGAAATATGGAAAAGAAATAAAACCTTGAAAATACAGGGAGGCGGCGGGTTGCTTTACATAATACATATGAATGCTATGGTGTACAAACAAACATTATATATTTCAAAGACTAGAAAAAGGTACAATATATAAGGTACATGTACTTTCTCTTGTTGTTAGAGGAAGTGGTTGGGTAAGATCACGATAATTTCACCGGGGAGGGGGGAAAAAAGATATTTTCACGCGGGGGGGGGGGGGGGGGGGGGGGGGGGGGGGGGGGGGGGGGGGGGGGGGGGTTTGGGGGGGTGGTGGGGTTTTTTTGTTTTAGGTGGGTGGTTTTGTTTGTTTTTGGTGTTGGGGGGGTAAAACAAACATTTTTGTTATTTTTGTTTTGAGGGGGTTTGTTTCTTAAAACATTGAAAATCGCGGAAAGCATCAGAAAATATAGCACAAAGCGCCATTTTAACGACGCTCGTGGTCTCCAGCGTATATCCGTATACCGTTGACGTAAATCCGGGCTAAAGTGCAAACAGTGAAAAAAAAAAGGAACCACGTTTCAAAACTGTGGATTATCACTTTTATTTCACTGAGAAAACTCTATAATTCACTGGAAAACATAAAATAAAAGTCTAACTTACTTTGTTTACTTATATTCATGTTTTGTTTGGCTATTCTGGATACAGTTACTGTTTGGGACTGGCATAGGGTCGAGATAGAGTGTGATTTAAGTATGGTCCTTGTAGCCAAGTTACTCACGGAGTATAAAATGTTTAAGTACGAGATTTTTCATACCTCCAGCTCTGACGGTACTACAAATTCAACATTGAACTATTGACACAATTCATAACATCTTGTTGGCTCAACATCACAACATATCATGTAACTTATAAGCCCTACTGGTGCAAATTATAATTAAATGACAATTGCCACTTTTGGACTTTCGTTGCTACATGTATAAATCTGGACTGAAATATTTACAAGACAAAATCACATGATCACAGGGTCCTTGCCTTACAAGACAAGTTTAGAATATTATGTTTAGCAGCGCTGAAACAAAACTGAAATGCCATTTGTCTACAGGTCAAATTATATCAATATTCCTAAATGCGCAAAATAAATTGCTCTTCTTCAATTTTAACTTTTTACACGGACAAAGGCGTAACCATGACAACGAATATTTAAATACTGAAACTGCATTTGAATATTCCGCAATCTGCACCCATAGATCCGCAAATATTTGAATATTCTTTAAAGCAGTAATGCATGTATTTAGTATTGAAAAAGCCCCAATGAAAAGCTGAAGAGTTACTGCATACATGTATCCCCCTACCCGCAACACTTTATGGATCCATATACATGCATGGGAAATAAACTTTAGATTTTGACACTTGAAAATTATCAAATTAGCACCATCAATACTTTTTTAATCCTGGCAAAAGAGTTACCAACAGTCAATAACAACTTGTTATAGACTCTTTCCAACGGGTGACCTAGTGATGTCAAGATGATCAAATATAATCGAATTTATTGATCTGAACACTTTCAAAATCGATTAAATCGATTAGGAGTTTGAATTAATCGATTATCACTTCTTTTTTCTTTAATAACTAATATTGCAATTGAAATAAAGACCTACTGAAGGGCCTTTATTTGATCTTTAGACTCCTGTCATTTTCTGAAGAATGACTTAAGAGTTTGACTCATCAAACGTACATATCGAGAGCCAGAATCATTAAAAATATATGTAGCACATGTAGGGCACCAAGTTTTAGATTTTTATTCTATGAGTTTTCGCAAGAACATGCAATCAGTCTTGTCATCTTTTATTTAACCATTTGTATGGACAGATAAGATTTTGATTATTTTCCGATTGACGATCGATTTTGATTTTTCTGTTCCATTCGATGATTGATAATGATTATGGAACTTCTCCCATTGTCCAACACTAGGATGACTGTCATGTGTATACATGTACTGTAATAATTTCTGTAATAACAGGTTACATGACTTACACATGTATGTATACAACACATGTATGTACTTATTATTGGAAGGAGTGGTCACCAAGGTTGAACCTATGTCTACATAGCCCTGTAAAGAATTAAAAGCCAATTGCCATGCAATTTTGAGACCTGTAGTTTAAACTTGTTTTCCAAAATTTAATAGGGCAGCATCAGATATTCTTTGCATAGAAAAACATGTGAATACGATCAAAGAACTTACTGGCATATTAAAACAACCAGTTTAATTGCAAGTATGTCCTTATTGTTCCAAATTAATGCTTATCCATTTAATTAACGATGTTTAAGCAACTGGGAGTGGTGGTGTAGAGATTCAGGTGTCTGCCACTCATCCCGGAGGTTGCGGGTTCGAGCCAAAGCTCCTAGGTTTTAATGATATCTAAAGGCTTGGATTCATGTTTCAGAGACATCTCTCTTGCTTTTATGTAAATCATCCATGTAATGTTTGTAAGAAGAATAATAAATAATATAAAATATACAATATCTTTTAAATCTTCTTTTATTACAGTTAGACACAACTGCCACTGCATATAACTGCTAAACAGGGTGTTCACTAGGCTTTCAAACTAAAGGGTCATTGACTCTCCAGCCTTAATTTTCAAGGATCAAAATCAAATTTTCAAGAGTCAAGGTGAGAATTTCAAGGGTCGGGCCAAGAGTCATAGGGTTCCGGTCATATATTCTAGGCATGCATATCATATTTTTCTTTTTGTGTCCTGCAGCTTTGCAGTTGTATTTTATAATAGTTCTTAAATTAGCTAGCTGTTCATCCTTTTCCTAGGATCCATCAGTTCAAAAGTACATAGTCTCCCCGTTTGTCACATATTTTCGCGACCTCACATATATCCGTGATTTTCATCGTTTTTACGCAATTTTAACAGTTTTGTTCAAAGAAATTGCCCAAAAAGTAAGTTCAACTAATGAATAGCCCCCCCCTGATATCTATGAAGAGTAACAAAAATAAATTACATCCATTACAAAATGCAAGTTAAAATTTCAACACGTAAGTCAATAATTAAAATACAGATCTAAGCCAAAAACCAACCAATGCTCGAATTATCATAAACCTGTTATTCGAAGCTCTTTCGATTAATATAAACTCACGATGATTTTTACGATTATCAGTGCAGGTCGAGTTTTAATAATTTTTAAATCATGAAAGAATGTACTAATGTCAGTTAAATGACATGTGATTATCGGAAAAACAGGTATACATTAATTATCTTTTGATCGCCAACAATCTGTGAATTAAAATACACAGTCGTGTCAGATTTGGCTGCTCATTAATCCGTGTTACAAACACCATCATAGAAATTCGCAGAGGTCTAGTATTTTCAGTTTTACGATTGTTTAATTAACACCTTTGATAACGACAGATTAGCTCCGCCTTCTTTTGTATATTAACCAACAGAGGACAATCTATTTTTGACTGACAACGAAACTGCCGAGATTTGTAACGACGCTCCACTTATTTCGTATGTTATCCAATAGACTAGCATTGGTTTTTGATTGACACGGCGAAACTGCCGAGACTCATGGCGCATAGGAGAAAATTCCCTCGGGTCAAATATGACCAATTATAAGGTTCAGATAAAGTCTTGTTTCCTTAACATGAAACAGAGGACGAATAGCAAATAACCGGGACCCCCCCTCCCTCGAAATTTCTCTTCAGATTTGCATTGATCTCAAAAACAGTCCTAATGGATACCAGATCCACAGATTTCCGCGATTAATTCACAGCCCTGCTACAAGCATTCTTCACAATAGAAAATAAATTAGTATAAACTAACAATAAAATTGACAATAATATTACACATGTATGTCAAAACGCACATGTCAACCTTTAAATGACTATGTTGTCTAACCGTTTCCGATTGGCTAACCGTTTTTATTGACCAACGAAAGCTGATTTAACGAACAGCAGTGAGAAGGCGGAGTGTTACAGCCGTGGCCATTGATCTGCAGCATTTCATATTAGTTTACCTACGCCTATTCATCTTTCTTTCTTACAAAAAAACGATACATCTGTCGATACATAAAGTGGGAGAATCCATTATAAAATTACCGCTTAAAATAGGGGTGTCGTTAGTACATTCACGTCGTTAGTACATGTGCTTAAATTTAAACAGTTCTATTCATCATTAAATACAGAATGAAGACAAGTAAATGTGGCAGATCTTATGCACAAGGTAAAAAGATTTCAGTGGATTTAAAATCGCTAGTGACTGACAATTTAGTCAAATACTTCATCCTCCGAAAGACAGTGTCGTCTTTCTCAACTATTCACGTTATTAGCGTGACATAAAAAAGTGACCGGCGATCTTAACCTCTCGACTATTTTTAGTGAACTTGTCAAGAATTCATGATTCAAAAAAAATCTGACCAATCTCTATCTCAGCCAGTTTTCATTTACTGTACATGGTTTATGCACTGTCCAATCACCAGTCCGTTTCATGTAAAATTGGCGTAGCGGCGTAGAGTTAAGAAAGTTTTGAAGCAACATATCATTGGAGTCGGTGTAATTTATTACCAAACGATAGCTTCTCAAAGCCGTGATACACAAAGTCGTGATTACACCTCAGTTTATCCCGAGAGTCAGAAAAGGGTAGCTCGTACCCAATTCAAGGTCAGTATGAAATATCCGTTTTACTCAATTATATTTGTTGACAGGTTGTGCCGCAAAACCAATCTTCATAACCAGAGACTCGAGGTGTCTGGATTCCAAAATAAGAAAAATGATGAGTATTTGTATTATAAATGTATTATGTTCCCGGAACTTTACGCTAGAACTAGTATCTAATGAAGTCATGATATACATTTTTTAAATAAAACCGAAAAGCACGGTTTTGGGTGCATATTCTCAAGCCTTGTTTGAATTGTCTTTATGCGTATGACAATATTTGTACAATTCAGTTCTTTAAGATATAACGAAGAGTATTAGCTGCTTAATTTTAATTAAAAGTGCAGTACGCCATCCTACATAATTGATGATCATATGATACCTCTTTCATAAAATGCCTTTTTCACATCGTCCTGTCCATGTTTTGCCAAAATGAGAAGAAAATGTTTTTCCGAAATGATCATAATAATAATAAGTCGCAACACTTGTTATCTATTCAAACACTTTGCCGTATTCGGCTTCTGACAAATTTACCTGCCTGCCAAATCTTTACTTGTTCAAAATTGAAATTTCTTTTCGTGAAATCAATATTTCCAGTCTCCCCAAAACCCCCCCCGGCAGTGAACATGAAACTTTTTGTTTTACCTTGAAAGCCTATGACTTCTCCATCCTTATTTTCGGGAAGGAGTTGGGGTTAATGAGTCCGGAGGAAAAATTCAAATCAACAAAATTTGAACATGAAAATGAAACGACAGGCATGGCAGACGGTTTATTTTATCTCATATACAATTTGTTTATTTCATTAATATGTACATGTATTATACATGTGAAAATATGGAAATTTGTGAATGTTCATTGACCAAACTTGATAGAATCATGTTGTGCAGCTAGACCATGTTTTCCGCTTTAACTTGATATATTTTTACTTTACATAGAATCAATATAAAGAAAATTATATACTAGAATTTCATTACAATAAAGCAGGGAAAAGACAAACCGTGCGTCATGTGACCGATATATTTACTCGCGCTTGAAAATCTATTTTCAGTGTCATTGTGACACACATACATTATTATGATAATAATAAGTGTAACAGTTCTATGACATATCAACTCACTGGCGCGCGCAAGTTGGTGAAATCACAAGACAGTCTGGAATTTACTTCATGTAAGTATACTTGTACAACAACAAACAAAACCGTGAAAGAATAACTTTTGTACTCTTTCGATCACATTCCGGGGAGCTGCATATGAAGGTCTTGGGAAAATTTCTGTATACTCATCGATGTCACGCTTTTTGTATAAGGGATATCTGTTCACAACATGCTCGTAAATACCTGTACAGATCTATTTAAATTTGTCCATTTAATAATGGGGTTGTAATATTATCGCTTTAAAATAATGTTTGAAGTTAGATTCTAAATTTTCAAGATGTGCGATTATATTCTATTCAGTCACGGAAAGTAACCTATATTTCCGTTTCAACTTTGAAACTTTTGTGAAAATGAACAGCATTGAGATGTATTTATTTAATTACAAACTTGAATGTAAAACTTTTTTAAACAATGCAACTCGCACTAAAGGTCGGGTAGTACACGTTGTATTTATCGATCGAAACCTTTTATGTATGGACACCTCTATTTTGACGGTTGTTTATAATAAATCCCAATTAAAGTTTCATTTTAGCTAGTGTAAAATAACCATACGCCATTGATCTAAACACATACGCCATTGATCTAAACAAAGTATTTTAAAAGAAATAATTGAAAATTCATACCTACCCTACCTAGAAATTTAGGGATGTTACTCTTTTTTTAGGCCTTAAGGAAAAATTAGCAGCCACTGTAAATGACGAAAGATAACATATCTACTGAAATGCTGCAAACAGGAATACAACTCGTTTAGATATTCCATGTATATTCCGGGGCAATGGCCTACAGGACTATTCGAAAATAAACTTATCAAACTTATCAACTTATATTCAAGTAATATTCAGGTTGTTCGTGTTATCCATACTGTTTACAAAAATATAAAAATTAAGAATTAAGAATTAAAGGGATCACAAGTCGCGATAAAGACAGGTTTCAAACCTGAACCTTGCAGGATACATAATTTCGACACACAATCAATGCCCTGCCTGTCAATATTCATTACACAACTATGCAAAATTGCTCAAATTTCGCAGTTATCTTTTAGAAGTTCTAATTTACTGAATTGTGTGAAATTGCTGGAGTTTGCAAACAATTTTAAATTATTCAAGTTAACTTCGACCTCCATTATGAAACAGACAGGCAATTTTTGACACCTACAGCGAGTGACAAATGCCAAATTAGGAATAAAACCATTGACCAATTACTGCACATTGTTTACGGGGTAATTATTTAAAATCTAAATAAAAAGTTATAAATATATGAAGTTCGGGTAAAAAAGAATAGGTAGGAATTCAAAAATCATAAATTGTTATGCAGTGATACTCTAGTTGCGGTTCACAAAGGAACTTCTGTTGCTGCAAAGTGTGCTTATTATGAAAAGGTGCACAACTACCTTGGACAAAAATTACAAAGAATGTACTAGAAATTGTTATAAATATTCTACAATTTTTCTTCAATTAATTTAATATTAAGTTGTTAATTTCCTTATAACAGCGGAATGATCACTGTGTCTGGTCACATTGAATCACTGTGATCACCTTTTTCATCGCATTGTAAATGGTAATAGTGACCATTTACTCTAGTGTCAAAAACAATTTCAGAGTGACCATGTCACTGTGTCTTTCACCAACACTTTATTTTTGTCGCCGTGAGTGGGTGACAATTGGAAAAAGACCTTGGGTGCATACTTCAAATCCCTCGAGGGGACGAGACATTTGGCTTTGGTTTGAATACTATCACAAGCTAGAGTTTCCTTTGGATTGGAACTTGCACCATTACTTCAGTCCTCCAAGCTGTAAATAAGTAACAGCAATTATTTGTCAATGACACTTTGTTTTTATTGTTTTTCATCTGAAGATATCAAACAAAAGCTCGACAGCGGCCCTTTGACAGCTCTTGTTGATAAAAATGTCTTAGCAATAGCTTCAATGTTACCTTTGCATTATGCACATGATTACCTGTACATCTTTAACAGGTTTGACCCTTGTCATACTCACTAATTCAATACCCACAGATTGAGACAATTAACTATTCTAATTAACAGTGAAAGGTATAGATGTATAATAATGGTTTACAACATACAAAGGGAAGCAACTCTACGTTTTAATGGCGTACCTCTAAATTTGTGGTGTTGTGCTCTGAATTGAAATGGCTATTCCGAAGAAATTAAAACGACCTTCTCTAAGAGTTTATGTGCTTTGGACACTTTGGTTATTCAACAATCCAGAATTGTAAATTCCAGTGAATATGTACTTCACACTGCGCTAGAATCGACGATTGATTCTGATCACTCACCTTCAGGAGGACGATTGCTTTAACTTACGCGGGTTTAAACGCATTTTCAATTGGTTACTTCGGTCATGTGATTTTTCCTCCATACTTTTGATGTAACGCTTATTTTCATTGGTTAATACAGGCAGAACTAATTGCCAGACCACTGTTTTGAAATCCGTAAATATAAGCACGGAACTATATTCACATAGTACAAGATATAAGCAATATGCATAAGAATAGTCAGTCTAAGGAAAGCTCGTAAGTCATGTTTTTAAGTGACGGTTGAGTTAGCATATCTGTAAATTAAGTTCAGGCAGCAATACTGAAATTTAGATTAATTCCCGTATATACATAGATTTATCATATTGATATTTGGAAATTGCATATTTTGTCACAATTCAGTATGTACGGAATTTGACTACAAAGACAATAGTTACATCAGCACATCAATACGTGTATATACAGCAATTTTGAATTAAAAACCATGTCACAAAATTTATAATACAAAATACATGTAGATCTACGTCACTATTTTTACAGTTGGCATATGAATATAAAAGAGTTTGGACACAAGTTTTTTGTAGTAATCGACCAGTCCCTTGACGGAATACTTATGCATTTTTATGTCGGTAACTCGCTGCATATATGCAAACGTGCTAAACAGATTTCGTTGGGGATTGCATAGAAAACTGTCCTATTTATTTCTATCGGAATGCCTCGATACAATATTTTTGCTACAAATATACTGTAGATATTACTCCGTTTCGAGTTATTTCTTTCGACGGAGTTGCAGTGGTTTTTAGGAACGTAGTAACTCCAAAAATCCGTTTATATATACATTGTTGGGATTTGATAGATCTACGATCTGCAAGAAAGTCTAAACCAATTTCATTGGGTAAAATCTTAATAGAGACTGAACGAGTCAAACTTGTGCCCATACGAGCTGTTTTTCTAAAGTGACCTTTTCATATTAGGGTGAACTATCCCATACAATTGATGCACACTCAAGCAACGGCTTAAAAATTAGTAAGTGTTTCGCTTAACAATATTTTGATATTTTCGTCGACTGCAAAAGTGTTTATATGTGTCTGCCAAGAGCCATCACGGCTTAAAGTAAGACCTAGATAATTTTGATCATCAACACATTTAGGAGAGTGCTATCAAAATACAAGCTAGGTTGACGAATATTACCTCTTGAATATTCTCTGACCTCTGTTTTTGAAGGGTTGAATTTCACAATCAATTGTTTTGCTCCGGTTTTGTTGATAACATATAAGAAAGATCTAAATGTTGTTTCTATGAGCAGAGCCTGCCATGGAACAACGAGCGAGCTACCATCAGCCGGGAAAGTCTTGCAGTGTCATTTACATAGACAAGAAATAAAAAGACACAACCGGTCAATGATATTCCCGTACTTGTAGTCTCATACGTTGCAAGGTTTTAAAACAACATTATCATTACATATATAAAATTCCGTAAGACCCGTGTTTTCGGTTAATTTCACCTGAATTTGCATTTAGTGTGTGTCAGTGGTTGAAAATGGGAACAAACATGAGACTTTGGCATAAAAGTAGAATTTTCTTGTATAAAAGAATTAGATCTTAATGTGTTTATTAAACCCCCGTAGCTGTTACTTCCATAAACAGTGTTTATTTAAAGCCATCGCTAACACAAAACATTTTGAATCAATCATATTCTGTTTAATTTAGGAAAATGAAAATTTTACCATTACTTTTAGTTTTTGGTGCTATTATTCTGAAAATAGTGTTTTAATACATGTATATTTGTCTACACTTTTCCATCGCCAGGAAACATCTCTTTAAGACTAGTCACTGACTGCGACCTTTAAAAAAGAAAAGCGATAGATGCATTCGCCGATATATAAGTATAAAGTATAAAGTAAGTTTAGTTTTTTTTACAGTGTTTCATGTCTAACACAACTGGGTATCATGCTGGATGCTTTTCCTAAACAACGTATATGCGAGACCTTACTGTGCAGTTTTGAATGAGAGTTGTTAGGTAGCTAGATGTCGCTGTTTCGTTGTAGCTCTTCGGAAAACATTTTAGGTCAACATAATACATGTTGATACTCGGGGTTTGGGCAGAAAAAAAAATTGAAAACGAGAATTTGAAAATGAGTTTCAATTATTTTTTTCTGTCCAAACCCCGGGTATCTGTGTTTATATTTAGCTTGTATGAAAATGACCTTGATTTTATTCCTTCCTTTTCCACAAGCCCCCCCCCGCCCGGGGGGGGGGGGGGGGGGGGGGGGGGGGGGGGGGGGGGGGGGGGGGGGGGGGGGGGGGGGGGGGGGGGGGGGGGGGGGGGGGGGGGGGGAAAAAAAAAAATAGATTTTTTTTTTTTTTTTTTTTTTTTTTTTTGTTGTGTTTTTTTGTTTTTTTTTTTTTTTTGGGGGGGGGGGGGGGGGGGGGGGGGGGGGGGGGGGGGGGGGGGGGTTTTTTTTTTTTTTTTTTTTTTTTTTTTTTTTTTTTTTTTTTTTTGGGGGGGGGGGAGGAATAATTAAAAGGGAGGGAAAAAAATTTTTTTTTTTTTTTAAAAAAAAAAAATTTTTTTTTTTTGGGGGTAGAGTAAAAAAAATTTGAAAATTTGTGGGTTTTTTTAAAAAAAAAAAAAAAAAAAAAATTTTTTTATTAAAGGAAGTGGACTCAGTAAGAAATGCTAGTTTAGTAATCAGTAGTGTCTCCGCCAGGCTCGATGATAGTGCTATATTTTCATAAAAAATCGATTAGATGGCTCGAATTGTTAGTTGCACTGGTGCAAGGGAGGTAACCATAAATTATACAGCTGGCAAGTCGCACGGTGTGTAAACTCCCTTGCACACATATCTGTTACAATGATCATTTCTAATAAATGCAATGGGTTGTTGCCTTTACATGCTAAGCCCCAGACGGTTATCTCCAATGTATCCTTATCACATAGGTTATCAATACATCAGTGTTCGAACTGATGAAGTACATCATTATCGAACATTGCAATTCGTTACGTAGAGAATTAAAAAATTATGCAGTCTTCGTGGACTCATTTTATATAATGACGAAATGTTATTTTGGTACCACTAACATGACTTAGACTGTTTTGGACATTGAAGCTCGAAATTGGGGCATGAAATATTAGGGGATATTCCCCGCCATGTCATAATACAGTCACAGATATTGTTTATGCTGTAATGTTTGACAATAAAAATATGTTCAGGATTGTTTGATAAAAGTAAGAAGTGTGATTGTGTGTGTGAGGGGGGATGGGGTGGGGATGTGGTGCAAGGGGTATGAGGCGGAGTCTGTCCCTGGTTCAGTAAAAATGTACAACTGGACTCGTCAAATCATACGGGTATTTATTTCTACATTGATATTTCCTCTGGGGATGCGGGCTAATGTGAAAGAACGCACATTTGGCGACTGGTAAATAAATATTTGGCCTTTGTTTTTATCAGAACAGTATGTGGCATTTGACAAATCAATAAAAGACATATCAGGCCTTTGTGAGAAAAGAGAAAGAACATTAGAACTTCCGCCTTCAGATAAAGAACTTAGGCGTATAGAATTTATCTCTAAAAAAGGTAGTAATAGTTTCCTTACATAGGTGTAGCTCGTATCGAATTACGGAAGAATTAAATTTATAATCTGTCTGTAGCGGTTACTGGTAGTATATTAACAAATCTCGTCCTCACTCACTCACTCACTCACTCACTCACTCACTCACTCACTCACTCACTCACTCACTCACTCACTCACTCACTCACTCACTCACTCACTCACTCATTTTGTGAACAACAAAACCGCAAGTTACATGTGGCAATGTTGGACCTTTGACTGTTTTGTTTCATGGTCATCCCCAGGCTGAGGTTTCGAACTTCTGTTAATTATCGGTTACAATCCGTCTTATTTCACCATGAAGGATAAAAAAATGTTTGATGCTACCATATACAATGGGAGTAATGGACGTAAATTACGCCAGTCAGTCCCCGCTAGACCTCCGCCCCTGTACACCGATTTATTGCAAAAATATGATTACCTGTATCATATCGCACAAAATTCCCCGATGAACGTGTTAAGTACTACACCACTGCTTTTACTGCATAAGATAACCAACAAATTACCCGTACCTTCCGGGTTGTGATTTAATACATAGTGGCAATGGGACGGTTTCTCGTTTAGATCTATTAAACCTGTCATCTTGTAGTTGATGAATTATATACTTAAAATGAAATATCTTCATATTGTTACCTGATTGATTTTAGAGGAAATTTCTCGATTACGCATCGATTTAAAGTGTTCAAGTACAACTGCAACAATTTGGATTTAATTAAGGAAATAAAGGTATATTTTAACTTTTTTAGTACAATATGCTTTAAAACGTTGTTTGTTAACATTGTGGTATATCTGTTGTGTTTACCTTTTGATTTTCATTTTGCGTGCGCAGGGTGAAAAGGGGACAGAGTTGGGTTCTTGCCAGTTATAAAATTGAGAGACAGTACAGTACTTGTATTTCTAAAATTGAAAAAGAAAATACACAAAAATTAAACAGAAATAAACATACAATTTACAAAAGACATAACACAAATTCTGCCTGTGTGTTTTATCCAACAATGTTTAGGTTCAGCAAATCTGTGTTTCACCTCAACAACCCAGCTAACTCGTACTTAATTTTTTATATAGATTTTTCATACTTAAGTGAATTCAATAACTTACATTAACGTAAATATTAGAAACGTTTAAGCACATCATAGTTAGTTTATAGTTAGCCTAGGGTGACGTACCGACATGTAATTGATCAAGTTGGCCTATGTAGTCGGATCACTTTGTTTCTATTTGAGCCATGCTGTAGGAAATCCAGAGTTTCTAAACTGTTAACATGTACAAATGTATATTAGTTATTGTAAAAAGAAAATGAAGGTGTGTTGTGTCGTCAGTGGGATTACAGCTGCATTGTTACTCGAGTTGTCTCTGGTGGATAATTTCAGATCAAACTGCAGGTATATGTAACTAGAACATGGTTGTCAGCGCACGAGGAAATTTGACAAACATCAGCCCCCTCCACCCCCCCCCCCCGACAAAACTTTCCCCCGACTTTTTTTGTCCATTTGTACAAACAAACATATAAACGATTAACTGTAGCTTTTTTTTTCAATTTTCAGTTTCTTGTATGTCTTTATTTCACAAATGTAATACTATTAAAATTTGGTCGATTTTGTAATAAAAAACTGTTTCAAAATTCATATAGGTATTTATGGCCGGTAACGCTTGATGTTTTAAAGTATTTTGCAGAAAGAAATATGATATTTTGCTGTTTGCCTGTAATTGTATATGCATTGTACACATCGTAAAAATCTTATCTATATAGGAAATTTTAACTGCAGATAAGTATAAAGTCAAACGCATTTTGCAATTGATAAAATTCATGATTTATTCGTTAAGAAGATACGGTTAGAATATTTCATGACCTAAATACTGATATATCTACCCTGTTAACCGACTCGATAAATATATAATGTAAGACTGTAATTATTTCAAATTGTATACAGACATTTTATTAATGTTTAACAATTTTGTACAATTTTACTAGTATCACATATCAGTTGATTCTTTTTCGGGGCTTCTGAATCCAGGAAATTAATGGGGGTGGGCCCGGGACGGGGGGGGGGGGGATGAGAGTGGGGTATCTTCGTAATTACTATTGTTGTAATAATTGTTGTTGATATATGTGTAGCTGTTACTCAGTATTCTACTTAAGTAGTTATTTCAGTGCTTGTCTAAAGCTTAAAGAAATATTGAGCTTTGTCTTGAATTTCGTGTAGGAGTAAAAAAATGAAAATAAAAGATGTCGCGTGAATAGAACCAGCTTTACAACATACATAATTAGATTAAGGCTGGTGACGATGTACATTTGGTAATTACTTTAATCAGTATGCTTGTTAGCATAACCAGTGAAAGATAGTATATGGTAATGAGAGATAGTCATACGGCAGAAAAAGTGTCAAGCGTATATCAGCAGGCAATCGATAAGTTTTGGGGATTAGGAGTTTACGGAAACAACTACGGTTCGGTAATATCCGTAAATAACGGTCAGGGTCATAAATCATTGATTATCGATTGTACTGGAATATTGCCTAAGGGAGATATTGAACTTGACGCGTAACTTTTGTGAAAATCTTATGTTTTAATTTTTATCATTTCTACCAGAAGATAAAGAAAATTCAGCTACTTGCAATTAATAATAATAATAATAAAAGTAATGTTTTAACTAGTGAGCACTATTACATTACAGTCACATCATCAGTCTTAAAAATAGTCACAGAATAATACAAAAGCTACAAAATTCGTGAATTTTGACATAATAATGAGAATGAATCTAGTGTGCACTTGTTTTTCATAATCGGCTTTGAGCACTATTTCATTACAGTCACATCATCAGTCTTAAAAATAGTCACAGAATAATACAAAAGCTACAAAATTCGTGAATTTTGACATAATAACGAGAATGAATCTAGTGTGCACTTGTTTTTCATAATCGGCTAATCCCTTTACACGTGCGTAACGTTTGCTCGTGAGAATTGTTTAAAATTGTAGACCTGTGACGCACACGGCAAGTCTGTTGCAAAAGTATGGTGTGCTTTAGAAACGTAAATAGATGGACCTACATGTCCCCGGTAAATAGTACGTCAACTTGTTTTATTTTTGCGATCTTAAATTCCTATTCAGTGTTATTCCTGATCTGATAAAGACTGACAATTGATTTCGGTAGGCTTTTTAATTTGAGAAATAGAACAGTTTCCTTTCAGAATATCAAATAGATTTTACATACTCTAGTAAACGCTTGATTTTTCATCACATGGCTTGAAAATGTAATTAACATTTTAGAAGAAATAATGATTTATCGTAGGAAAAAAACTTTTCCATTTCTGCAGTAGAACAATACCTGTTACATTTTACAGATTTTGTCATTTAATACTCTGCACACAGATCAAACCTTGCGTGTTTCTTTTTTCTTCTCTTTTTGTTATTGTAATAATCAGCTTATTTCTTCGGGAAGAAATGAAAGACAAAAGATACGAGTAATAAGACTACCTGGTTTTGACCTGTGTATTATGAAAACTAGCTTTGGTCTGGAAGAAACTCTATGTTGACACCTATAAAATGAAACCAATTTCAGCGGAGCGAATTCTTGCCTTTCACTCGAGACAAAGAGAAATGAAAAACAAAATATAAAGTACCCGTGCAAGTGTTTCGAAATAAAAATGCATTCATAGTGAATCTTTTATGTGTTGCAAATTAACATCAAAAGCTAAATAATATTATTGATAATTATATTGAAAATTTCATGGATCCTCGCTATAAAGACGATATCATGTATATCCGGTTTCAATGAAAGGTTTTGCCTTTTTATGAACAAAAAACTGAAGATTCTAACCCAGTTTGCATTTTAATGTAAAACAAAACCCAATATACAACGTTTTAAAGATCAGGGTAAATGTTACGTAATGTCCGGCCATAAAACTTATCGATGGCCTGAAGCAGCTAGATCAATCATTCGGAAGTGTTCGGCCAGCATTACGGAAGCAACCGAGCTCCGATCGTAAAAAATGAAATTATATACCTGTTAAACAAAACCTTAAAAAAAGACCATTCTCTTCTTTCTTTATTTTTTATATAAAATATATCACTTAAACGGAGAATGATTGTTTTATTCATTCCCGTTTGTGATTCTAAAATAAGTGTTATAGTTTTTGAACAAATTGAAGACAAGCTGCAAAATTTTCACTTAAAATTGTGACATTTTGGGCGTTTTTCTATATATTATATAGTAAAACGACGGGTAGAGTTTTTAAGTTAAAAAAAGACCAAACAAATAAAGTCTCAGAAAAATAAAAAAATATTCATTAAAAAGGGGAAATGTTATATTTTATCATCCCGTTTGTGATTTTAAAATAACTTTATTAGTTAAAATGTTATCGCGAGTTAATGACAGCGCTCCTATACAAACCTATAGTAAATTTGTGGCGTGTATTGGCCCTGGCTGTGACACTTTTTCTGCCACATGAATAATGGATTCTTAATTTGGTTGCTTATAAAGTTAACGATATACAATCATGAAAATGGCGCCTTATTCCGTTTAGTTCATACACCGCTTTGATTGCCAGTTGTATCCAGAGCTATGGTTTTTGGCCTGGGGACTGAAAGTCCCCAAGGCCTAAGTTAGTATACCACATTTCAAACCCTGCAAGAATTTTAGCTGTGCTATGTGCGAATAACAACTGAAAACATGCGCTATGCGAAAGTAGTGCAAGACAGACCAGATCAATCTTCTGTTTGAATGCCGCATATGATAAGAACATGTTACAAATAAAAATAGTACATAAAACTTCAAACGACTGCAGGAAGGTATATAGCTTACGGGCTGCATTACACATTTTTTCTGTTTTAGAAATTAATGCGCTGTTAGCTGATTACGGAAGATAATCATATGCATATCACGGAAAAGTACGGATATTTACGGAAATTTACGAAAACGTACGAAGCTCGATATAAGAGTTTGTAGTTTGATTTTCAAATTTCCGATGTTATTTCATTGACAACTTTGTTATTTACGAACGATAACATATATATTTACCTAAAAATAAATATCTCTAAAAAAAGATATAATTTACGTACATTCCCGAGAAGGAACTAACGTGATCAAATTCACCCGCCATTTATCGAGGACGCTGCATGTCGAGGCCCAGTGAACGGTTTCACTGATTACAACTACAAGTTAACCCAGAATCATTTTTGGTTTTCTCTGTTATACACATTGTACAGTACTGTATTTATATTTCATTGCTGGTATTGCTTTGTTTATTTCTGTTTCAATGTCTTGTCATTGGTACACAATAATTTTCGATCCACATCATCAGATCATATCGCTTGAAGTTGTACAAAGCGCAGATCGAATTATTTGTACTGGCTTAAACATTTTATAATGTTGACTATGTGATTATTTTTCATTTAACGTACATTTCATAATAAAACAAACTTCCCTGTCACCCATATATTTGTGAATCATTCATTCTGTGTCATATATTGAATTTCGTCCTCTGCACATTTCGACCCGCGCTTTAGGTAAGATTCAACGCAGAACACGTAGGTGAAAAGTTGTTTTTCGGGGAGTTAACCTATAGCCCCCAGGCCTTCAGCGCTCACAGCGCTTTGATTAAACTATGGCGAGTTTAATCCCCGGTCTAGTCATAACAAACACGCAAACATGGTGCTGAGTGTTAAAATGAAAGTGTCAGATATATCTACTGTAGACTTCTGCGAAAAGTTAGTTCTCAAGTTGTTAATGGATATACATGTATATATACCAAGCTCTTACTGGTGGTGACTTACAAAAGTTCAACAATATGTATCTTTTTACTGGGTTCTTAAGTTAAAATTCTTACTGCCCTTGCGTGCTCTAAATTTTGAACCATTGGAAAACTTAGATAGCCAATCAAAAGACTTGTACGTTTCGTGTTGAATTAGAACGGCACGTGCTATGTGCAATAGCTTCGGGTATCTGTCTTGCTCCGCGTGGGTTCGGCAGATGATCTCCCGACGTGGGTATTGATCGGCGCAAACATCTGCACTATTTATATCATCTATATGCAGCTTGAACTCGGGATCCAGCAATCTGACAAAAGTGCACGATCTTCAAGAAGCATGTTGAGGTAATAGCGTAGCTTTTTTGAGGAGAATACGGGAACCGGACCTGTGTCACGGATACTTTTCTGGCGACACTGTCTCGAGCATCTGCATCCTATTCCAGCTGTGTAGATAAGCGGAACCGTACGCTAGAAGAAAAGATGCAGTTCTGACTCGATTTATCACCGCGATCGAATATAATAAAGTTGAAAAAACTTATCAATTAATGCACGCTGGTCATTTGCTGGATACACTTAAAATGTCAGATGATTACAGAGACACATGTAAGAAGAAAACTTTATGTGCATTGCCTTGAGGGTGCATTCAAAATTGACAGACAGACTGGTAAAGTGATACTACTGTCGACAAGTCGTTCTCTAGACAACCAGTTCACATTTATTTCATCTCGTGTTTTTATGTATATTTAATGTCCAAAGACGTCAAAAGTGTAACAGTAACATCAGAGAGTCGCCGCAACCAAAGCCTACCCATACAGGAGACGAGTGCTCGATCCATTCCCTGTACTATCATGTTTCCAATCAAGGGGACCATTTACCGATCGACAAGGTTACTATATTGCTAAAATTGCAAATATATTCAGTGTACGCTTATTTGAAGACATTTACCATATCTAAGATATAAACATTTATTTTACAAAAAATGACGTCGGTAAGCAATGTATATCAAGTGTTTTTCTGCTCCTCATTCTTAATGAAACTAAATATGCGTTTATGCTGGTATAAAATGTCTTTAGCGCTCGTAACTTCCTGTTTTAAAATTTCCAGGTTCATATATAAATTAAGTATTTTTGATGAAATGCCACGTGCCTACTCTAGTTATCATTCATCGCTCCTTTCAATGCAAAAGCAAGCTTTAAATGAGCGCTGTTTAAATGTCGTAAATTTGAAACACTGATTTGCGGACAGAAAAAGTCATTCGGGTTTTAGATAGCAAATTTTATTGCGTTTTTCAATGTTGACAACGTATCAATACAACGTGTTCATGTTACACAGGCTATGTAATTGAAAGAAGTTGGAATTTTATTATGTTTTCAACGGTAATTGCCTTTTCTGACGGATACATTCCAATTATGTAATTAAACTATATTTGGTAGTGATAAGATTACATTGCACAAAACTCGTGTAAATTGACAATAAAAAGTTTCGAAGTAAGCATTATATAAAACAAGTATAAATATGTTACATGAGTAAAGGCGGTGTTGCAAGTTTCTATGTTTGCAGTACGTTTACTCGGATTTTGATAATAACATACAAAAACTGAACACAAAATGCATATAGGCATTTGCAAAATGTGGTTTTCTTTCTAATGGAATACAATATGTGATAGTTACCGGTAATGTAGCTACCGGAAAAATATAAGGTGTTAAAACTCGCAGAGGTGCCACAGACTGTAGAGGAGGAAACGACTTGAAGGACCGCAAAATACATTGCACGTGGTTAAATGAACATATTGACTGCAAAAACCCTGTTACATTATGTGTTTGCAATTAAAGTAGATTCAGTGATAGATGTGCTTTTAAAGGTAATTGATTATTTAACCTGAACGGAAAAATGTAAGTTGCATTCTAACGATGATAAAATGCATATTTTTTTGTATCAGTATGCGTGATATATGTACGATATATACGTGTATTAATTTAGATTAAGATCACGTGATCAATATATTCAAGTATGGATTGTATATAAGAGAAACTTTAACTATATTTAGAGAAAAAAAAGCTTTTGCTACCAGGGTATTCCAGTAGCATCTTAAGTGATTTCTTAATATTTTACTAAGTCCAACATTTTTAAATATATAATTCGCTTAAAAGTGAATGATTGTGTGTAATTCATCCATATAGAAAATGGCTTGAAATTTAATAAAGTTCAACATGCTGCAATGGTACGTTCACCTTTAAAAAAAACTTTTTGGAAATTGTTAATTTTAAAAGAAAGACTTAAAATTTGACTTAAGTGCTACTGGAATATGACCGCAGGAGTATCTAGACAAAATAAGTACTATATTGTACGAAAATGGCCAAAGACAAAAATATGCCGATTTTGCCAATAAACTGAAACTGAATCATTAATTTGTTACTTTACTGTGATAATTAGGCGATAAGAGTTCTACATGAACCTATCGATTTGATAAAAACTTAGGGTACGAGGCAGAAAGTGCTAATTTGGCAAAATTTCGACAATTCAAGGAAGGCTCAAGAAAAGGTTGCGTTGCGACACCATCTTATTTGAAGATGACACCAGTTTTCATAATTTCCATAGTTTATTTACAATTACACTCAATTAAATTCATAATTTTACCAAATTGGTATACGATTCTGGACAATCGTAGCTTGTGAGTATTTGCTAATTTGATATACAGTCAAAATGGACTTCAAAGCTAACCTTCAATCCCCGAACAGACACACACTCCCTGCACAAAAACCAAGGCTGTCCACACTGTGTGGAACGGTGCTTTCCACTTTGTAAACTTATCTCAATTTTTTCTTACTATTTTCAGGAAACTAACTCCGAAAACTGATGTAGAAGAACCAGACCTTCAAGTGCAGGAAACATGGGGGAGTCATTTACCCTAAACTCCGCCCATAACTTCGGAATATACACTAAATCTGGGAAAAGGACCATATTTCAGGTAAAGCCAACCTTGGACACAAGATAGATGTTGATAAAATATTTCTTTCTATTGTGAAAAAAACAACAGCGAACAGTCTTAAAATACGGTCAAACGAAACTTTTGGCTAGAGCTGCATGTTCAAAATCATCACATGCTTTTTTAAATCTGTTTAATTGTTTGTAGTCACAGGAGCTCAAGGTCGGGATTATGCTGTTTCCGGCTTTGTTTTATCTTTTTACATTCATCTAAGAATTAAGCTAACAAAATATGATGTTATTTTCCCCGGATCTGATCTTTCATATTTCACCACTGAAGTACACGGTAGTCTTTTCAGTCTACCGGATAATTCAGTTGTAAAATATGAAAGTTAAGATCCGGGGTATATAAGATAACAAAAAGGAATGAACTGTCTTACCAATAATAAACATTTTATCAAATTTCGCAGTTATGAGTAGATACATATACAAAAAAGAGGTTTTTTTTGCTTTGCACACACCATTTATTGCGTGTGGGAACCGTGTCAGAGGTTTTTGATATTTGTCTTTGAATCAACTTTTTGCTTTTACATGTATGTGTATATTGTGGTAGCAGGTTATACCCTCCGCATTTCACCAAACACAAATGTGTCTGGTTAAATTGTTTATAGTTTTTGAAGCTTACATGTACACAGCGGGAACGTAGAATCAACGTATATTCTATTTACTCGGAAAACTAATCAAGCATCATCTATTATCTGTAGTGTTCATGTATCGATCACATTGCACCCTATTTGACTATCCAAAACAAGTTGGTAAATATTTCAGTGGTAAACTAATCGATTTGCGTTGATTTATCACGTGTCATATAGATAAATCTTCATTTGTTTGATCTTTTAAGCTTACCAAATACATGTACAGTTAAACTTGTGTTTGTTGTCGCCTTTATTTAGCAGCCACCTTTCATGCTTACACAGCCAATGACAGATGTATCCCATTTGACCAGTTTTACATTAGGTACACCTGTACTTAGTGATCATCCGCTATAAGCGGTCACCTTTGATGTGTCTCTTGGCCGACAGCTTAAACAGTTTTGGCCAGCATGCCACTGTTGATGTATTCGGTAAAGACCGGGTTAAAAGAAAGGGGTCAAAACTGACCCTGTATGAGAAGCTGATATACGATAAAGAACGACGAGTCTGTTATTTCACGGAACCAACATTTAATTGTAGAAATTTAACAATGTATATTTAAGTTGTCGGACAGACAACGAAAAATTCGAAGGACCATCAGATGATCATTGCACCTCATCTTATATAGTAACTGTGATTATTTGTAATTTATTCTGCGTATAGTCTCTTATAATTCTGTTATAGCATGGTCATTTGCTTGGTATTATCTGTGATTTTTTATGCATGAATTTAATAAATGTGTATTATGCAAATGAATGAGACTGAGATCAACTATTAAACTCTTAAGAGTGGCAAAATGTGTCTGGGTTGTGGAGATGGATAAACGGAGATACATTAAGTACTTGTTTTCTATTTCAGATTGACTTTTCGTGCAAAAGAATCAGCCTGATTGAGAGAGGAAAGTTTTCTAAAACCTACGATTTCTTGAACCTCGAACAGTATGACTCTGAGGTAAGCCGCACTTCCCAGGAATTTAACAATTTGGGAGTTTTAACAGTTTCGTGTTTTATTGGCAAATGAACAATTAAATGTTATGTTTATAAATATTATGTTTGTCAATATGATAAAATGCCCTCTAAGGGAAGTAATCCATTTAAATCGGTTACCTAGTGATAACCAAGGGAGATTATAGTTCTCAAATAGCATTGAAATCTGGATATGTTTATGATAAAATAAAATTTTCTCGTAACAAGACCATTTTATAAATTGTAAGATTTTAGGAATTTTTAATGATTAGATTTTACAAATTTTACAGAAAACTGTTTGTATTTTTTTTCCAGGACAATCTTCATATTGTCATTCGTTTTCGCAACCACAAAGTCCTAGAATTTGACTCAGACACAGCGGAAGAGAAATACACGATTTGTCGTCTGCTGGGAATAATTCTTGGCTCCGAACAAGTCGACACAAATGGTAAGATCTGATACTGAAGTATAATGTGTAATTACAATGGTCATTATTACTTCCCTTGTTCACAAGACCATTGGCTATATATAAGTTGTGTCCCCTTTAATCTCAGAAACAGTGCAGTTAAGGCTATAATAATAGATTTCTATCTGTTTTGTTGTGATTATTTTTTCTTCTTTTCACAAGAAATTATATAAAACGTCCAACTTTTTTTGTGACAAGCTTGAAGAAGCTAGACACTGAGATTCCCGTATTCAGGCCCCTTTGAGAAAAGATAGTCGAGGAAAGCACCCCCTTCTTGTATCAGTAGTCGTTTGAGGGGTATTTCCAAACCTTTCGTAAACAATTACATGTGAACGTTTAGGGAATTTTAACCAATATTTCTAGATTTGAAAATAAGATAAATCAGCGTTTGTCATCTACTTACGACAAATCATTGACAAGGATAAAAGCCGCTAAAATTAAATATGTATCATAACGATCAGCTTTTATTTTGACAGTCTTTAGAGACCATGGCGAGGGCATCATTACATTATGTCTTTGTCTTTAAGTTCGTCACCCTTTTCAACCGATTCACGTTATCATAATGTTTTTGTTTTGTTTTATATCACCGCACTGTTTTCAACCCGGACTGTATTTAATGTCATTAGTCAACTTGTACGAAAATAGAAACATGTTGAACAGAAATGATACTGGTTGATTTCCTCTGTGTTCGTAGATATCTCCGTGATAAAATCTCGAATTGATTATCCGAGTAAGAGTTTTCTTTGTGTGAACCAAGGCTCATTTAAAATAAAGTATTACAGCCAAAGACGCATCTTAAATGAACTACCTTGGGATTGAACCCGAATGCTCATGGTCGAGAACCAATGCACCAATGAGGCAGATTTAAACGAATTTATATTAGTTCGATTACGAAGAAGGCTTCCGTGGCTTGTTGAATCGCTAGAGTGTCACCACGCCAGCGAGTATTTCACCTCTGTTATATATACGCATTTACAGCTAGATGGACAGAGGTACGTGTGGTGTCAGTGTCTTTATCCATCGACACACCTCGTGTCCTGCCTATGATTCGAACCCGGTACCACCAGTTCTGGAGGCCAACGCCCTTTAGCCACTATAAGCTACTGAAGCCTCCTTAATGTCCACATTTGACAGTATCGGCTGTAAGGGTTGCTGAGTAGATGATGGGTTGCAGAGAAGGAGTAATTTAATCAAAGGATCGAACTTATAACGTGTTACAATGCTTAATATGAAATAGTCTTTGCTTTGCTTTTATCTAGGCATATACACACGTGACAATGGAGTTGAAAGAATAAGTACAAAGAAACAGGTTATAAAAGAAGGACTTTTGGATAAAAAGGGAAACACAAAAATACCTACTTGGTCAAGGTAAAGTTTACTTCCAGTACACTTTGTTTGACACTTTTTACTTACCGGTCATTGCGCTACAAGCTTTCTAATTAAAGTTTTTTAAATCATATTTTTAAAATGGGATAGTCTATTGTTATCATGTTTAGATCATATTGTTTATGTAAATGTTATTGTTCTCATCATATCTTACAATGTCACTATATGATTGTATACAAATATCTTTCGACTTTATTTTTCCATGTATAATTTGTCGACTTCATTTTACGGATTTTTTTCATGTTATTTCAAATCGGGAACCTTCACATTTGACTTGAGTGCACAGCAATTTAAGTGGGTTTTTTTTGCAAGCTTTACATGTGCGGCCATGCATCATGCCGGTATAGGGAATTTCCCGTCAAATTTCATAATTATTGCATCACTCTCTCTTTGAGGTCGATTTTTCGAAAGAAATTAATCGATATAAGTACGTTTTTTCGCAATCGAGAATAAATATATTTAGAAGTATGAAATAAAATAAAATAAATTTAAATTAGGAAGAAGAGAAATGTTAGTTTTACAAACTAGAGAAATTCAGTCTAGTTGAATGCAGGTATAAAGAACACATAAAAATCTCAAATATCCTGTTTAGTTGTTGTAAAAATCTCACTTAAGTATATTACTGATAACAGGATATTTAAATTAAAGTTTTATTTGAAGACCCGGAAGATCTTCCAGGTGTTTTTGCCATTCTTTACAACATTTGAAACTACGCCCTAAATTCATAAAAGTAGGTCATATGTCTCATCTTGTAACTTGATAAGTAAGGTTTTATTTATTTTTTTATTTTGTATACTGTTCAACCATCACCTAAGGGGAATTTTTTCCAAGCGTTGTGAGAAGGTTTTTATTCTGGTCAGACATGCCAACATGACTTAAATTTTCTCAACCGTGTGGGGGCTTAACATTCTGATAATTGCGACAGTGAATATATGATTTTTTTAATGGTCGCAAGTATTAATTTCATAATAGCGACAGCGTTATGTGACCATGTGATAACTGTGTATACGCAGATATAAACAGGGAAAACATATTAAATGGGCCCCCAAAAAACCTTAGTGTTTATACGGATGCACTCTGTATCTGGCCTCTAGGACTATATGAACTATATGCACTATATGAACTATATGAACTATGTTGGTGGTAAGATGCCTTGAAACTTCTGTATTATTGTAGGCGACGTCTTCAAGTGTGTCCCGGAGAATTCTCCTATTATAAGCCGGGGGACGAGGTAAATAACCTATATTCATTTAGTTTATATTAGACCTAAGCATCAGTTGTATTATTTTGTTCCTGCTATGCTAAAGTATTCGGAATGAAATCTGTATCAGTCTCGAGTCCGGGACACTAAACTTACAGTGCGACTGGTTCATGGACTGAGCGACCAAGACACTTCTATATTTTTCTTCTCAACTATGAACAAGTATGCACCTTGATAATGACCTCTGTAAAATTGAAAGTTCGTGTTCGGATTGCAGACCTCCAAGTAACGCCGAGAGTAACAACATTTTTATAGCATGCGTATTTAAACAGCCCAAGCATTTTCGTAACAGTCCCATGTTGGGCGCATAGAGTGAGTACCCCCACCCCCAAATTTGATCGGAACTCAGACCCGTGACCCATCGCTTACAGGGACAATGCTCTAACAACTGAGCTACCTGGTCGCCTCCATAGTGTCCCCATTTGTGAATAAAATGGTACCGTGACAAGTTTGTGTCACTCTACAACTAATGTTTTAGTACCAAGTTTTCTTCCTGTGTATGACAATCGCCCAAAGTTTTGATTATCTCTAAAACAGAAGTATTTATGTTAAATCATGTGCATAGGCCGCCCATTACCGTCCTCATTATATTGAAAATTATGTGTGCGTGTAAATTTTAATTCCGTCAATTTCCCCCAAAACTGTGTTCAGTTCTGGCAGAACAATGTGTGGTTATAATCTACTATATCTAGGTCGCCCTCAATTTGGTCCAGCTGTGGGAGAACTCTACATCTGTGAGCAGAAATGGACAAAACGGATTTGCCGTCGCCGTCAGGGACAGGTCATACTAGTAAGTATACAAACACTTGAAATTTTGTTGGTATACAAACACTTGAAATTTTGTTGGTATGTACAGTTGAATTATTTAAGAGGTCACCTCAATTATGAAGTAACTTGTTTTAAGCCGCCATTTTTTAATGTAACCGAATAGGTCGTTTTAATATTAAATATGACTGCATTAAGCTGCCACATTCTTTAAGTGGCTACATTTTAGGGCATCCCTATGCCTACTTTAACTGTACATATATGACCGAATGCCATACCAACTGTTTTTTTGCAATCACTATACAATAGTTATCTCCGTCATCGTCGAATACCAGCGTCGCTTATTACACCACATTCCAAACGGAATGTTGACAAAAGGTTCCGACTACATACCTATTGAACATACCTAGGACATTCAAATTTTTAAACTTTGTAAGCTTTTAGCGACCTCCGTGTTATCATCATTTACTTCGTTCGTCTCTCCGTCTCATCAGTTTCATTATTAATATGTTAATCACCATCATCATCATCATCATCATCATCCTCCCATCATCAGTATCATTATCAGTTACAGTGTGGCAAGCCATAACAAAAAGAGAATGTAATAAATATAATAACACAGGCTAGAATAAAGCGTATGCTAACTTACTTTTGTTTTACTTTTATTTATATTTCTACCATTCTTTCGTTAGTTTCAGATTGACAAGCGAGAAGGGCATTAATGTGGAACTTGAACGAGATAAATGGATTCAGGTAAATATATTATCTGGCCGCAGAAAAGTTACCCATGGGTGTTTTTTCTTTCTTTTAAACTTGCTTCAGTATTTTTGTTGTAATGATATACGTTTTCTATATGTGATATTCAATGGTATTTTTTCAATTTAAAATAATACTTCTGGCGAAAACAGAGCTCTGTTTTATACCTATATTTTTGCTTTGAATTTTCGTAAACTATTCAGTAGGAAATTATGTACAAAACATTCCTGCTATCAAAATGTGATAGATCTATTTATAACTTAATCGATTATTTTGTTTTTATAAATCAGGCTTTCCAGCAAGCCAGCCAAAGAAAAAGAGCGACATTTCTTCTTCTGGAAATGTCGAAAAATACTGAATATGTAAACCACAGACAAGGTAGACTAGTACACTTGTAACTATTTCGATTATTTCCTCCCTTTAGTTGAAAAAAATACTACACAATTGCGCCAAAACTGGTTTAATTATTAAGGAAAATATATGTTACTTTTTATAGTTACGTAACAAAGTGTATGTGAAATGTCCTGAATTTAATGCAAATTATCATAAAAATAATAAATACTTTTCATTGTTAAAGCTTTTAGGTTTATATAGCATTACACCGTGTACATTTTTACTCTGGTTTCACTACAATCACGCTTAAATCTTTCGCCTTTTACTAAAGATTTCCGTGCAGTGGAACAATCAATGAGTCTATAGACTTATTTCTGAAATCCTCTGTAAAGAGGATACTAAAAGACTTAGCAAATATGGTGACTGTGAAATTCAAAGAAGTTACTTACATGTATAACACATTTTAAAGCTATATTTTTTATGTATACTGATTTATTTCGTAGGTATGGCACTACCAAACATCCCTATAGATGAGAATGAAGATGTTAGCTACTATAATCAAAACGCAAGTCACTCGACTGTGTCTTCCAGTGACTCAGGGTCTAGCAGGGAGATATTGGAGGGTCTTGAGGTAAAATCTGTTCATATCTACAACCAACAGTATCATATAGATAAAACATATCGTCCGATTTTTCTGTCTTTCAATTTTTATGCCCCCGAAGGGTGGCATATTAAAATCGCACCGTCTGTCCGTCTGTCCGTCCGTCCGTGCGTCCCCACTTACAAATTCGTGTCCGGACTGTAACTTTGTCATGCATTGAAGGATTTTAAAATAACTTGGCACACATGTCTAGCACATCAAGACGACGTGTCGCGTGCAAGACCCACATCCCTACCTCAAAGGTGAAGGTCACACTTGGAGTATGAAGGTTATGGAATCCTCTATATATGCACACATTCGTGTCCGGACTGTAACTTTGTCATGCATTGAAGGATTTTAAAATAACTAGGCACTCATGTCTAGCACATCGAGACGACGTGTCGCGTGCAAGACCCACATCCCTAGCTCAAAGGTCAAGGTCATACTTAGAGTTTGGAGGTAATGGATTCCTCTATATATGCATATATACACACATTCGTGTCCGGACTGTAACTTTGTCATGCATTGAAGGATTTTAAAATAACTTGGCACAAAGTCTAGCACATCAAGACGACGTGTCGCGTGCAAGACCCACGTCCCTAGCTCAAAGGTCAAGGTCACACTTAGAGTTGAAGGTAATGGATTCCTCTATATATGCATATATGCACACATTCGTGTCCGGACTGTAACTTTGTCATGCCTTGAAGGATTTTAAAATAATTTGGCACAAATGTCTAGCACATCAAGACGACGTGTCGCGTGCAAGACCCACATGCCTACCACAAAGGTCAAGGTCACACTTAGAGTTTATAGGTAATGGAATCCTGTATATATGCATACATTTGTGTCCGGACTATAACTTTATTATGCTTTGAAGGATTTTAAAATACTTGGCACAAATGTCTAGCACATCAAGCGGATGTGTCGAGTGCAAGACCCAAGTCCCTACCTCAAAGGTCAAGGTCACACTTAGTGTTTAAAGTAATGGAATACTGTATGCATGATTACTCTGTCATGCATGGAAGGATTTTAAAATTACCTAGCACATTTATTGAGCACATGGAGAGGACACAGACTGTGAGGCACCTCTTTCGGGGGCATTCGTCACTTGTGAGGGACAGCTCTTGTTTACTACATGTATTTATGTACAAAAAAGTAAGAGGTGGTATGTGGGCGGGGGATTCAGGCGGATGGTATTTTTTTAACTGTACAGTATGCTACTATTACCTGTGTTCATATCTACTTTCAATATATGATATTATATACACAGTACAGTTTTCCTTTTTTGACGTTTTCTTTAAAGCGAAGCTTTGGTTTTACAGCAACAATTGGAAATATTATCTAGCCAGATGGCATTAAAGTCAGTAGACATGTTAACACAACATTTTACATCATCATGATCATTCTAAAAAGCTGTCACTTAGTCGCGTTGTCCTATCTGCTTATATGTGTATTTAACATTCTTTGTTGGTCATTTTGATAACCTTTTGGTCTGTAATAGGTTAGTAAATCAAACGCTGTTGTAATTATTGAAAACTCCTCATTAAATATGACAATCCGAAAAATAGAAATTAACCGTATGCCGCCGTTTTTGATCTGTTAATTCTGTATTTGTGAATTCAAACCCATAAATCCTGGCGTGGCCCTTGCTCTTTTGCATGGGGCTTAGAGTATACACTCAACATCTTTCGAAAGTGTAATTGCAGATTACTGACTGATTTGGCTCAGTTGAAAAAAAAAGTCAAACATATAGGAATGCATTTTCACGAGCTTTAAAACTATCATCTTTATAATCATACCTATATATCTACTGAAACTGTGTGATTATTTGCAGAGTTCGGAAAGCAGTGTAAGTAATGTGATTGGTTACCTGCCGTGGCTGGTGTTCCCCCTTGTTATTTGTAACGCTTACTTATACATGCACATGCGCAATACTTTGCTGATATTTATTGCTTTATATCAGCGTGTGGACAAAGCAATATAGACCATTTTATTTTTAATGCACTTTTGTTATATCTCATATTTGAAAATGCTATATCACCCATTCCCTTTCAATAGGTGATATCACATATTTCAATAGATGATATCACTTATGTTAGTACTACCATAGGTGATATCATCCAGCCGAAGAGGCGTTATCAGAAAAAGTGCATTAACTAGTAAAACGGTGTTTTGTAATTAAGAAGTTTTTATGTGGTTTTTGCTTGGCAAACATGGATCATTTTTGCATATTGAAAAGTCATTACTGAGTTCGAGCCTCGATCTGTTTGTTAAGGCAAGCTTTAAAAACAACAAATTTTGCTAGAAATTTTCCAGAATAAATTCTCAACTATGCTATCAATTATATATTTTACCATTCACCCCCTTCTTGTGACAACAGTATGTGTTTAATAATCAACAGTAATGGTGTTCAGTGTTATTAAATCGACCCCTTCTTGTGACAATAAT
The DNA here is from genome assembly GCA_022818135.1 of Saxidomus purpurata. NCBI lineage: Eukaryota > Metazoa > Mollusca > Bivalvia > Venerida > Veneridae > Saxidomus > Saxidomus purpurata. The sequence goes on from JAFMSR010000012.1 coordinate 12,002,127, forward strand.
ATGTGTTTAATAATCAACAGTAATGGTGTTCAGTGTTATTAAATCGACCCCTTCTTGTGACAATAATATGTGTTTAATAATCAACAGTAATGGTGTTCAGTGTTATTAAATCGACCCCTTTAATTCTTGTGACAATAATATGTGTTTAATAATCAACAGTAATGGTGTTCAGTGTTATTAAATCGACCCCTTTTCTTGTGACAATAATATGTGTTTAATAATCAACAGTAATGGTGTTCAGTGTTATTAAATCGACCCCTTCTTGTGACAATAATATGTGTTTAATAATCAACAGTAATGGTGTTCAGTGTTATTAAATCGACCCCTTCTTGTGACAATAATATGTGTTTAATAATCAACAGTAATGGTGTTCAGTGTTATTAAATCGACCCCCTTGTGACAATAATAGTGTTTAATAATCAACAGTAATGGTGTTCAGTGTTATAAATCGCCCTTGTGCAAATAAATATTCGCCCCCTTGTGACAAAAATGTGTTTAATAATCAACAGTAATGGTGTTCAGTGTTATTAAATCGACCCCTTTAATTCTTGTGACAATAATATGTGTTTAATAATCAACAGTAATGGTGTTCAGTGTTATTAAATACATTGGCATTTGAATGTCTTGCATGTATCACCCATTGTATTGACAGAAATAGTTGGGAAAGCCTATAAACAATACGCCTGTTTATTTTTTATTTTTTTTTTTGGTATAAGCTCAGATATAGATGATCCGGTTTTATTTAATGAAATGCCTTTAATTAATTAATTAATTAGTTAATTATTCCCGTGCTTCTGTGCCACTCGCACGTCTCAGAACTAATTCCATTAAGCCTCAGGAAGGCATTGACTCTATAAAACCCTATCCAATGTATTCACCTTCATCTGAACATTTGCAGTATTCACGTGGTGCATATAACCTTTATATAGGTGGTACTTTGCTTTTGCCAGTTTAGATTGTCCTCTCCTCAGAGGATTTAAGAAATTAGTCTATATATAGACTCATTGATTGTTCCGCTGGCACTGCACGGAAATCTTTCAGTAAAAGGCGAAATGTTTAGGCGTGACAGTACTTAACCCATTTTTTAATTGATAGAGCATTAAATTATTATTGTGTCACAATTCTTTTTTTTAAATCTTTTTAAGTTTGACTTAACAATTGAATAGATCTTTAAGAGTAAGTGAATACGTAAAATGTAATTGTAAATTGAATTAAAATTAAAGGGAGACAACCAGTGATGTTCGGCAGGTAAATGTTTATCTACACTATCGTGATTTATATATTCGGAAGAGAATATCATAATTACCTCCCTTTATTTGAAATATATAATAGTTCATTTAATTCCGAAGTTATGTGTATTGAATAATTGTCATATTTTATAATTTAACTATTTTGCAAAGAATAATCTGAAAACAAACAAATAATGAAAAGTAAAAGTTACTTTTAAACCTTAAATGTTGAAAATAATACTTGACTATATATTCACCAGAATCATACACTAGGTTAACTCTGGTTTCACTACAATCACGCTTAAATCTTTCGCCTTTTACTAAAGATTTCCGTGCAGTGGAACAATCAATGAGTCTATAGACTTATTTCTGAAATCCTCTGTAAAGAGGATACTCAATTAATTTTAATAACAGAACACTTAAATGCGTCACTGCAGTAGAACTCGTCAAAAAGAAATAATATAGAAGATATAAATTATATACCCATTTTTATTCTATGTTTTCTGGTCTGAGTCACCTTGATCTAACGTGATTCTCCTGTTCAGTTTTTGATAAAATGTTGGTAAAAGTTTTGGATTCGAAAGAATTTCTGTTTTGATAAAAAAGCTAAAATTCAGTATCACATAAAGGAAATTTGAACAAATTGTCAAACATGAAAACGTAGAAACCAAAAAATGGGAAAAGAAAATTTCAGTTTATTGCACTTGAAAGAGAGTTTGATTACTTATACTCCTTTACAAGACAGTGAAACTATACGTTAAGTTGGAAAGAAGACGTACATTCGTGCTGAAATTAGATCTACTTTCTTTTCTTGTTAAAATGAAGATATATTCATTTATAATAGTAGATCAAACAGTAAATATATCACTGTGTGCAAGACAGTGCTCATGTGAATAAATTAGAATGGAAACAATAAAATGGTGTTTATGTTGTTCTATACAGGTGATAAATGAGCTGGATGAAGTCCTCAATGAAGAATCAGCGACCGGGTAAGATAAATTAATCATAAATGTAAAAATAATTGAGATATTTATAACCGCCTAGCTGTTGTTTACTTCATTACTGATGAACAAATCTTTAAACTCTATCAAGATGCTACCCTTGATATTGAAACAATTACATTGAAGAGAAAGAGTCAGTAGAATGTATTACTGGAAACAATATTCCGAGTGCCGTGAGGCCTGTTATTCAGGACAATACCTCATTTGGCTGGAGTTGAAATCGAATCTTGCATACTAGTCATCTAGCTGGATTGACTTTAATAATGCGGATGGTCAGTCCATCACCACACAACATATATTGATCATTACCTAAATAAAATCTGAAAAGATGGCGTTCACGATATTCAATATTTGTTGTATTTTTTAAGGAATGCACACAGAAATATTTCTCTCAGTGTGGTTGAGAAGGCCAGTCCCGTATTGGTATCTCCTGCCAAAGGCCGGGCACGTCCTCCCGCTATCACCGGCATGAAAGGAAGTTATACTAGTAAATCCGAGGACGCCCCAGAAGCACCGACATACGACTTTATTCCGGAACCAGATTATTCGCCACCGCCATCACCTACAAATCGGTCTGAATCTTCGTCAGGAATTGGGACACTTGAAAGAGACAAACAATCTTCTGGTATATACAAACAAGTAATAACCAGAAATGACTCATATAATGAGAATCAAAACTTTATTAACCGTGATTCAGGAAATTATAATCAAGTCATTCGGACTGAACCACAGAATAGACGCGTATCAGGAGAATACGCAAAAGCTATTAAACCAGCCCCTGGTGCAGTGAATGTTATGCCTAATTTAACAGAAATCCCGAAACTGCGAAGAGTTGGATCTAAAGACACAAATGAAATCTTAGATGAATCTGAAAGAAAGAGTCCGAGAGAAAAAATATCCCGTGATTCTGTTCATGCTGACCAACAGGACACAAATAATAAAATTTCTGTCAAACAGATGCAAGCAAATATTGAAAACACTTACACGAATGAAATGAAAGACAAATCTGACGAGAAAACCGATAGAATCACAAGTCCTAGAGACGAAATACCAAGTCCTAGAGATAAGACAAAGTTTCCGCCACCAGCTCCGTCAGGACCACGGCGAGCGCCGCCGCCTCCTCCTTTAAGCAACGTACCACCAGTCCCTCCGCCTTGTAATGCTCCGGCCCCTCCAGCAGTGCCTTCACTGGCACTAAACAAGCAGGCTAAAGGTAGATTAAAGCAGGTCCACTGGAATCGAACACCAAAACCACTGGTAAGACGAGCGTGTTAGTTTGGCTTTAAAGTAGTAACTTCGACTTGCTTTTACAACAAGAATACAATATAATTTTTTACAGAGATTAATACACATAGAATATATAAAGGTTGGAAACTCACATGTATTGTTAAGATTGTGCCAATCATTCTTCATTCCTCCATTTTATTGTCACAACATGCGACCAGTGATTTTTGAGATAGATCAATTTCTTTCGTCTTAGGTACAAAATTCAATATGGGAACGACCACATGATATGACTTCAAAGTTGAATCTCAGACTTCTTGAGGATCAGTTTTCGTTGAAAGAGAGAGATACACCGCCTACACCAGGTAAAATATTGTTGCAGGGTACACTACAGGATAGGAAAGAAGTAGTTTTATTGATGCCACTGTGTGTGCATAAGTCCCCATCACAAATCGATCAGACTAATATACTTGCAATAAGGCTTATCACGAGCTATGAAATCCCTAGTTTTACTTGTAACAAATGTATTTTCCTCTATTTAAAGTGTTTGTAATTGGTGCATTTACAGTGGACATTGTCTGCTCTCTTAATTCGCACCTGTGGTAGGCCGAGAACCTAGGTTCTCACTAGCTCTATATAGGTAATCCTGCCTGTCAGTTTAAGCAAGAATGTACAAACACTCTTGGTTTGAATTGTGTCTATTTGTCTATGTTTTGGCCTGCTCAAACAGGAAAGTTAGGTTAGACATCTGCCTACAATATGTTTTTTATGAATATTTCATGGAAGGCCCAAAAACTCCCACGAGTGGCAAACAACAACTGTTAGTCGACGCAAAGCGAGCACAAATTCTTGACATATTCATGTCCGGTTTAAAGAACGAGGGTACAAGAAAAATTGTCGATGTCTTAAACAATGTCACTGAGGACGACAGTTTCCCAGCTGAAAAACTCAACACAATTAGAAGGTAAGGATGTGTGGCCAACTTTTTATCGTTGTCCAAAAATGCATTGCTTTGTTGTTAAGAATTCTATTATAAAACATTTCAAGATTACTTTAGATTTGCAAACTCGGTTATTAACTGTATTTTATAAATTTATTTTATCATGATTTTAAAATATATCCTTTGTTATTATAGATGAAAAAGCAACCACTTTGTTTTAAATGGTTATAAATTTGTATAAATCTGAGAAGAAAGTACTATATAAACGTTGCAAATATTCGTGCTTATACCGAAAACGCAAACCCACACCTCACACTCATATCCTTTATTGTCACCAGATACCAACCAAGCGAAGACGAAATTGATATGTACAAAGCGTACGCACACAAGAAGCATGAACTCCACCCAGTAGATCAATTCATGCTCGAGTTATGTGAGATTCCGTGCCTGAGTATAAGAATAGATATTTGCCTGACATTGTGGGAATTCCCATGGCAGTTTGACTCAACATGCCAGGTGAGATTAAATTTTAATTTCCTTTTCTGCTGCGATATGTTAGTTGATGCGATGAATAGATCTCATACTCATAGAGTGAGTGCAATTGTAAATCTACAGACAACACCATATGCTACATCTGTCTGCTACCTTCTTTGAAAATTTCCAGTTTCACAGCGTCTCTGACGTAAAATGGCATATTCTCCCTGGCTGTGTATGGTGTGACATTTAGGTGATATAATTTTAAGGAAGTTTACGATAAATACAATGCATTAGTTTCGGCGTGAACTTAACGTGTCTCAGTATCATTGATATTGAAAGCTTATTAGATAGTTACCTCACAAAGTTGGAATCGTTTTTGTTGCCTTCATGTCGTTTTCTTCGCCCCTGGATGGTACTGATTTTTAAACGCATGTCCTTACATGCCTCCGGAAATGCTCAAGCTATCTAAATATTTGTTTGAAATGTTGTAGTCGTTGTATTTCGGATCTTTAAATTATCGGTATCGCCAGAAAACGCTTAAATATTTTTCTTATTAAAGATTGCAATGAAAACGGAATTCTTTATATCGCTTCAAACTTTTTCTGCAATACAATTTGAACTTGAATTTGGATACCACATTATTGACTGCTTCAGGCAGGTGTTTGCTTAATTGAGGTTACCACGAACACTTATTTACCTGTACACAAGTCTCCCTTTAATTTGTTGCAGCTTGTTGACCAGGTACACGCAGCGTGTGACGAGCTACTGAACAGCCAAATGTTTATTCTTGTACTAGAATACCTTCTTGCTATCGGGAACCATTTGAACAGGAACTGGTCGGAAAGTCACGTGACTTCAGGCTTTCAAATTACATCATTGGATAAGGTATAATAGTAAAGATGTATGGTATAATATTGTACTGACACAACGATATTGCCATAAGCATAGTAGAAGATAAGCTTCGAATTCTGAGAACATTATCTTTACGTACATTTTCAGTCAACCAATATCTTCGGATGTATCATACACGCAGTGGTATCATTTAGTTTGCTTTCTAGCTAAATGATTATTTCTACTTACAATGAAGCGGTACTTCAGTTTCTTATTCTATGCCTTGACCATGTCATTTTTACATATGAATGGTAGACTCAAGTTTTTTTTCTATTGATACATAATTTATAGTATACTCAAAGGCAAAAGAAACACAACATTTCTCATTTTCATATTAGTTTTTACAGAAAGGTGTCAGCGTATATTTTCTCATTAAAACATGTAAAGTTTAATTTCCCTACTGTGTACCATTTGAAAATTCATTCAGAAATATTTACTATTTCTTCTCTACGTCTTTGTTCCAGGAGAATTCTTTTTAAAATGCACCAGATATAATAATTTCTAAGTTAATTGCGTTTGTTTTGCCGGTCAGTATATTATAGCTGTAAACTTTTATGGCATTTTCGTTTAACATTCAATTCACAGGTGGAAGGAACATACCTTTGACTTTTTTCTCTTAAGCTAATGTCTTTTTCTATGCATTTTAACATTGATATCAGAATAAATAAACTTATTGGAAAAATAAATACAACAGTTTCATATTGCAGATACTGGGTCAGAATAGAAGATAAATCTGGCATTTTAATGAAATGTGAGCATATGATTGAATCGGAATATAGGGCAAACTGTAATATACTTTATAAACATACCTTTAAAATGCATTTTCAGTCTGTATTTAGCTCTCTGTCGTGGCATTACAGTTTGTATATAGCTTCCCGTCTTATTACAATGCCATGACATTCTCTTACTTATTTCTGGGCTTCAATTGTTATTATTTACCATTGTGCATGATTAACTGTGGACTGATATATTAAAGATTCTGAGCATACGTGGAAAGGATACTGGGTACACGCTGATCCACTTTCTTGTTGAGCAACTACGTATGTCTGATCCCTGTCTGTTACAATGGACGGACACTGTGCAGATGGTGAAGAAATGCGAACAAATTTCTGTGAAGTCAGTAGCAGCTGAAAGTGAAGGTAAACAAGAGTTCAGCTTTTAATCTAAATCGTTTCTTGTTTATGCAGTTACTGATCGATTTTTTAAACAAGTTGAATGTCTTTTTTGTCAATTCTTGTTCATAATTTACTATGTTTATTCTTCTCTCTGGGTAAAGGAAGAAATAAATGTTAAAAGTATCAGGGTGCATGACTGTCTGCCGCTGAAATGGTGTGGACCCTCTGTTTTGTTTTCATATACATCATATACCAACGTATCGTTTATTTCAGTACTAAAAGGTGACTTATCGAAAGTGAAGAAGCATATCAAAATATTGAAGGCCCAGGCGGTATATTGCTCTAGACAAGACAACAAGTTTCAGCAAGATGCTCAGGTAAGCTGTCTTATTTAGTCCTTCCTTAATATTTCTATATTTCGATGAATCAATGCAATATAAAGGATGGGCGTATATTTTGCTCTGATCTTTTCATTTGTCCGTTTAGCTGAGAAAAAAGTATTGTATAACGCATTAAGATCTTGTTTATGGATAATAATCATAACCTGTGTTCGTTACTTTACCATCCTGGTTTATTTGTTAAAGTTCAAGTTTTGTATATGATTGATATTCCAGGAATAGCCCATGATTGGTTATAAAATATTCTATTCTATTTATTACATTCTATACCTAGTTTCAGGTTAGTTTTAAGGATACTTTAGCATATGATCATATTAATGTAAAGTTTGTTCATAGCGATCATTGATTACATTTGTACTATTTAATACTATACCAGCCCTTTTTGCAGAATTTAACTGTTGAATACGAGATGAAACTGGAGAAGCTAGATAGGCGTGGTGGTGAATTACATAACAAATACAGGAAAATACTGGTAGGTAACTAGATGTATACTTACATCAGTTAATTACGGTACGCCGTTTCAACAAGTATTTCAATAACTTCGACAGCAGAATTTGACCTTCATCTCCACAATTCCTGCTTTTAATTCAAGTACTGGTCAGAATCCAAGGAAGTTTGCATCGATACTACTAGTGTTAATTAAATACAAGTTACCTTAAACATTAGCTTAGACTCGACGTGTTTAATTATAAACAGCAAATACAGTAAAATGCTAAAGTAATTCTGTAACCGCATAACGTAAAGTGCATTCAGTCTGAATATATAGAGAAAAACTGACAAAATACAAAATGTATCGGGGAGGATTACATAACATATAAGTTAGTAACTATACATTGTAGATTAGTATGTAAGAAATCCTTGAGAACCATTCTTAAAAACAATTTGAATTATGACGTGCTTTATGCGTCTCATTTCAGACACGTTTTGGAGAACCTTTGTATCAGAAATCAGACCAATTGTTTGCTGTTGTGGCAAACTTCGCTGACAAATTTAAAGCTGCAATAAAAGACGTAGACACAAAAACAGTTGAGCGGAAGACTTCGGCTTGATGAATTAGGAGACTTGGAGAAAAGGAAAAGGATATTTGAACCTTCAATTTAAGTTTACCTTTGAAACTTCAAGTTTGCTGTATTTTGTGGATACAGTATACACACTGTTTTAAGCCATAGCGTGTTGGAGATATCATATAATAACTTATTTCCTGCGCGTCTAGGTTTTTTTTCAGGACCGAACAAACAAGTTTGCGGTTTGTAAAAGTCGTATCAGTGTGAGTTGACCTATTTTGATTAAATAATCTAAGATCTGTGTGATCTGAACAAGTGCGGGACTGCTTGTTCAGTATTCATTTGAATACATTTGTTAACACTCGTCTATATAATATATTATGTTCATGATGCCATTTTAATATTAAATGTACGGTATCATATTTTATTTCTTGTTTTTTTAGCTCACCTGGCTTTGCCAGTGTGAGCTTTTCCGTCGTCCGTTGTAAGTCAACATTTTGATTCAAACGACATCTCCTTTGAAACCACTAGGCCAATGTTGATGAAACTATTCAGGGATGTTCCTTGAATGAAGCTCTACGAAAAGAGTTAAAAGAATTCCATTCCATGCAGACGTGGCAATAGGGAAAAGGTGACCCTTGGCAAAATGACCCCGCGAGTCACTTGGTTACATCTTAAACCTTACATCCTTAAATCTTCTTTTCTGAGACCACAAGGCCTAGAGTTTAGATATTTGGCATGTAGCATTGTCTAGTAGACCAAGATTGTTCAAATTATGAGCCTCGGGTCAAAATTGACTCCGCCGTGGGGGAGGGGGTGGGGGGGGTCGGCCACTAGGCTTATATAGGACAAACCTTAAAAATTTTCTTCTCTGTAACCATAGGGCTTAGAACTTAGATAGTTGCATGCAGCATTGCCTAGTGGACCTCTACCAAGTTTGATCAAATCATGACCCCTAGGTTAAAACTGACCAAGCCCGGGGGTCTCTTTATTTTACATAGGAAAAACTTAAAAATTCTTCTTCTCTGAAACCACAAGGCCAAGAACTTAGATATTTAGCATGTAGCATGGCCTTGTGGACCTTAATCAAGATTGTTCAAATCATGACCCCGGCTGAAAATTAACCCTTCCCGGAGGGGGCGGGGTGTCACTTGATTCTGCATAGGCTTATACAGTGGACTATACATGAATTATGTTAAAGTCATGACCCCTTGTATTATTGGCAATTGATATGCAGGTGAGCGATATAGGGCCATCTTGGCCCTCTTGTTTTTATTTCCATCCTTCATTTTGCTTTATGTTCCTTTTTCATGCGGATTTTATAAAAACACGAACGTAAAACAGACTGAATTAAAAAATGATCACGTAATGCTTTTAAACTATTATAAGATGACATGCCCGAATTATTAAGTTATCCAAGATATAAGCGCTAACTACCGACAAGAAAAGCCACTGAGCACACGAAAGTAAAATCTACAACATACCCCATAGACATTTTGACATCCATCTTGGACTGAACTTTATAATGATTGCGCGTGTGGCTCGACAGGAGATTTACCGCTCCGGCACGAAGGTACCGCCTCAGGTACAAGTAAACACTGTGGTCTGTCCGATAGGTAGCATACGTCAAGATTTAAACAAATGAACTGACCAAATAACTCTCTTCAATCTAAAAATTGTCATTTTTTAACGAATTGATTATCAATTTATAAAGGAGTAGTTTGGTTGAATTTGAATGCATTGTTCCGTATGGAACGCCAAATCTACATTTACTCAAATATTTGACGAGTTCTAACTGATTTGAAGACCTCTGTAATTTTTTTAAAGCTCGCTACAAATTAAATAGGGTCTGGAATTCAAATAGATATCACTCTAAATCAATTTGAAGCCGGCGCAATTCAATTTTGAATCTGGAAGACCTGCCAATCTACATATTTAAGAGTGACAATAAAAAAGCTGTAAGAGTCGATAATTAAACAACTGTACATTTCGGAACTTTTCGGACTGTAATCTGTCAACATTGAAGAAGGCTAAATAACTTGGCACAAACATTTAAACACATCAACACGATATGTCTTTGGCAAAACCCATGACCCTACCCCCAAATGTAAAGGTAACGCCTAGAGTCTAAATTCTGGAATGTCAAGCATAAAAAATTCTTTTAGGATCCAGTGTTGTTACCGTGAAGGTCAATTCATATAAAGTCAAGGTTTTAGAATCCTGTATATGACATGTTCATGTCCGAATTGTAACACTGTTATACTCTGAAGTATTTTAAAAGAAGTGGCCACAAAAGTTAGCACCTTGGATGGAGCTAATTAAAGTACTTTATTAAAGTCTATTGCAAGTACCGGGTCCTTATTTAAAGGTCAAGGGCACAGACTGAATCCAAATTCATCACTAATGAGGGGCAGCTTTTGTTAATATAGACATGTTCACGTTACATCTAATTTTACAAATCAAGAGGAGGAACAGAGAAGTTTTAGTACTCTTTAAATAGGAATCACGTGACTCCTTGTTTTTGTAAGGCAATTTGAAAACGACTAAGCGTTTGCCCCTGACAGTTCGAACAGCCATAGGCTTCCCATTTCGCCTGCAAAGTATATCGTCTCTTGCTGAAACGCGTTGGGACCGTGTTTGCAAACTCAGCTTAAAAATGGATTAAAAATCATTTCCGTTGCCTTAAATATGTGTTGATGCTGTAAATAATTGTAAAACTAACGGAGGCAAAATTCATAATATATTACAGGCAGTCATAATTTTTTCTTTAAGTTTTTTAATAAAATAATTCCATAACTTGGCTGAAACTTTTAGGTTAAGTTATAATATATGTACTTCCACAGATCTTTTTTAGGTTAATTCGTATGGCATCAGTTATAGGGTATGTCCCTTTCAGAAAAAAATGCTGCACTTGCTTTTATATGATTTCTGATCGGATATCGTTGTTGTAGGAGTTAAACGCCCACTTCAAAAGAACATGTATTTGGCCAGTTTAATAGGCAGCTAGTTTCCGTAACATCGTACTAGAAAGGACCAGTACTAGGCTCCGACTCTTCGCTAGACACTGCCAACTTCCTCACTTAAAGAGACAAATTCGGAGGTTACATTGATTTCAAGTAAGCTTCTCTAACCACGAGACCACGGAGGCGGATCTGGTCGGACATTATTATGAAAAAATGACCGGTATTATATGTTTCATGATGTTAGGAAACATAATGCACCACCACTTATTTTTTATGTTTCGTGAAAATTTCGTGAAATAATAGACGATTTCATGTAAAGGGCTGAGTAGGTCGTGTTACGTATTCCTGAAGGATGTGTCATAAACAAAGCTGGTTACATACAATTCAAAAGCACTGTTTTTTACTTTGTCAAAAAGTCTCAAGCATAACTGTTTTAGCTTGAGGGATTTTGAAAAAAATTAAAAAAACAACAGCAGCATGATGTGTTATCAATGAACTGCAGGTCTGTGATTAAAATAAACGGATAGTAACCCAAATCAAGTACTGTTAGCGAATTATTGACACAAATGATCACTCATTGTCTGTAATATAGATAATCCCCTTGTGCCCAATTTCTCAGTGGGCTCCTTGTTGTCAGCACTTTCAGTGCTTTGATTAACTAAGTCATACTCTTCACTCAGGAGGCGTCCAATGTCATTCGTCCTCAAGATGGCAACGAACCGGTTGAGTTACCTTTTCCGAGCGCAGCTGAGGTCAGGATGCTTCAGAAACAGACTGCAGCTTCTTAGAAAGGTATACTTCTACTTTGTCTTTTAAAAATGTCCATCATTATTGTCGAAGAAAATAAATGCTGTGGTAGAAATCTAACTAGAAACTGTATGTGATATTATTCGTACATAAAATTTTTCGAACTTTTACAGCTTTTTGCAAAAGATACAAGAATCTTTATTTAAAGTGGTCATGCATAAGTATACAACACTAGCTTTAAGCTTTTCACCGAGAAAAAGATAAAAAATAAAATCTCTTTCACAAAAAACGAAGTTATTCATGTCAATTATGTCTCCTCAGACAAATTTATTTTTGCTGTCTGTCAGTCCCTCTGTCTACAAAGTTTGTCTGCACAACTCCTACACCGCTGCAAGGGTTTTACTACAATTTGGTAGAAATCATGTTATATATAACTTTAGTTCCATTTGTACATATTGTCAGGATTTTCCGCTTCTTTGATTTTTGTATGAGTTATTGGACTTTGAACAGGCTGGTATCATTGCCTAAATTTGGCCCTGTTCGGGCTTAAAAGCCCAGTCAAGCTTTTATTGCCAGATTAGGCTTAAATTTATCAATAGAAATTATCTCTTTCGTAAATATTTTCATAAGTATATTATAGATAACTATTGAAGTCATAGAATATGTTACATGCAACATTACAGTATGTTAGAAGTCAACATCACCCAACTATAATCAGCCAATTCTGGCACTTTTACTTTCACTTTCCATGTACTTTTATTGTAAAATAAGCAAAGCCTCTTGAGCAGAAAAGTGTATGTTTTATACCAGCTGAAGATATGTAGTACTTTCAAAGCAATTCATTAGAAATATTTATATAGATCTTGTGTCATTATAAAAAAGGGAATACCAAGCTTGATTGAGCTTCTAAGCCTGTAGTAATGTTCAAGCCAGTTGATTAAATATCTGTTGAAACCTATTTATATAGATCTGATAATTTAAAATTTTTCCTGCTTCTTCTCCAATACCCGCTGGATTTTCATAAAACTTTGCATGAAGAATCAGTATGAAGTCTAGTTGTGCATATTATAAATTGGGGTCACTAACTCAAAGGTCAAGGTCACAGGGACCTGAAAACAAACCCTTTTCTGCACTTCTTCATCAAGGGCCCTAGTCTTACTATTTCCACTTGAAGGCAAACTGATTCTCGGAACACGTGAAGTCATACTGGCCAGTTAACCAGTAAGATCATGTTCATTCCTTCATCCAGTAAAAGTTGAAACTCTGTCTTTACCTTAGACTCATTTGCAAGTTAAAATTTATTTCAAACGAAACAAAAAGCTTTGAACTACTGTACATCAAAAGAAATTGAATTTAAAAAAAAAAAAAAAGATGCTAAGCAGAGAGACCAGTGATGAAAGCTGTGACGATTCCATTGATTCATTTTAAGTAAATAATCGTGCCTTTCTGTGGTGTGCCATCAATGTCAAGGACCACAATGAAAATAAGGGAGAATAACTTTTCCCTTTTTAGCTCAACTGGCACAAAGTGCCAGAGTGAGCTATTAGGATTGCATTCCATCCGGCGTCCGTAGTATGTCGTACGTCTGTCCGTCCGTCCGTCCGTCTGTCTACCATTTCCTTCAAACGACATCTCCTCTGAAACCACTAGGCCAATGTTGATGAGACTTTGCAGAGATGTTCCTTGCATGAAGCTCTATCAAAGTTGTTCAAAGAATTCCATTCCATGCAGAACTCTGGTTGCTATGGCAACAAATAGGAAAAACTTAAAAAATCTTCTTTTCTGAAACCACCAGGCCTAGAGCTTGGATATTTGGCATGTAGCATTGTCTAGTGGACCTCTACAAAGCTTGTTCAAATTATGACCCCTGGGTCAAAATTGACCCCGCGCGGGTGGTCACTTAGTTTTGCATAGGCTTTATATAGGAAAAACTTTAAAAATCTTCTTCTCTGAAACCACAAGGTCTAGAGCTTAGATATTTTGCATGTAGCATTGGCTAGTGGACCTCTACCAAGATTGTTCAAAATTGATCCCACATGGGGGTCACTTAGATTTACATAGTCTTATATAGGAATAAAAATTAAAAATCTTCTCTGAAACCACAAGGCCTAGAGCTTAGATATTGGGCATGTAGCATTGGCTAGTGGAACTCTACCAAGATTGTGCAAATAATGACCCCCGGATCAAAATTGACCCAGCATGGGGGTCACTTAGTTTTACATAGGCTTGTATAGGAAAAACTTCAAAAATCTTCTCTGAAACCACAAGGCCTAGAGCTTAGATATTTTGCATGTAGCATTGCCTAGTAGACCTCTTCAAAGTTTGTTCAAATTATGCCCCTGGGGTCAAAATTGGCCTTACCTGTGGCGGGGGGTTATTTGTTTTACAAAGACCTATATACATGTAGGAAAACCTATTGGGTATATAACATTGTCTAGTGATCTTCCACCAGGCAAGTGGACTTGTACCAAGGTGAGCGATATAGGGCCATCTTGGCCCTCTTCTTTGTATTATCTTTGGTTTTGATGTGCATATTATGGTTTATAGACTTGTGTATACATGATTACATCTCATTACATTGTATCTGTATGTATGCATCATGTTTGTTTTAACCATGTTTGTACATCTGTGATATACTAAAATAAATCTACATGTCTATCTCTTCTCCAAAACATTTTGCTGGATTTCAATAAAACTTTGCAGGAAGCATCAGTATGAAGTTTAATTGTGCAAATTATAATTTGGGGTTACTAAGTCAGAGGTCAAGGTCATAGGGGTGGTATACATCTCGAGAAAAACAATCGCTAGTTTACATTTTTCTACATAACATTGTTTCAGTTTCATAGTTGTCAAAGTAAAGTAAAAAAGCTGCATGCTGCAAGATGATTGGAAACCAGAAGTAAGCAGTAACTTTGTGCTTTACTAATGTTTCTGGGTTTGATCGGAATTTTGTTGTCTAGTAGGGAATTGCTGAAACATTTGAAGTCAGTGTTATGACCATGTTTCGCTTATGTTTTTGTCTGCTTGATTTTTCCAGGAGTCCAGAACTTGGAATGGCTGCAAAAATTGTTACAGGAAGTTGATAGTTCCCTTCATGACAGGAAATGCAGTTTATGCTTTTACTATACCAGGATTCAGCTGGGGGAAGAAGGATGAAGAGAAGAAAGGTAATTACATTCCTAATATAGAAGTAAGTGTTTGTCTTAGGTAATATACATTGGATATATTTTTGCATAATACCGGGCCTCCAAACACCATAAACGAGAAAAAATTGTTCAATGACAAACAAAAACACGTTGAAAGCAGGAAAAGCGAAAGAAATGGACCCAAAAATTGGGGGGAAAAAACCCCCAACCCCCAAAAAAAGCCCCCCTATTTTTTAACCCACAGCCGCTGTCAGCCATTCAGAACAGAATACCTGCCGCTCCACCGCTATTTAGTGTTCGATTATTTAAAAACTAAGAATAAAACACAGTCAAGCCATCTTAAGGCTTGAGCAGAACCAACAAATGGCAAAAAGTAGCCCCCAAACCAAACCTGCCGCCTTATAGGCCACATTCAAAAAAGTCTTTGTTTGCTGTCTCCCAACCCTACTTTTTGAAATTGGGAAGGTAGGTAGGCAATTTATTATTTTTTATTTGAAAAATAAACAACAGTACTTTATGTGATAGTTTCTAACAGAATACTTCTTATGTAAAACAAGATACAAATCTGTATATGGTGAATAAAATAATAAAAATGAAACATACAGTTTTAAACTATCATATTCATCTGTCTCATCCTCGAAATTTCCATGTTGACATGATAAAAAAAAATTCAATTTTTTTTTTTTTTGGAAAAAAAAATAGATCACTGTTGTCCAATTTAAATATTCAGAGCGCAGCATTTTAAGCGGGTCGGTTGGGACACAGTAAACAAACTTATGTTTAATTTTGGCCTTGAATAGTTTGCAGTTTGAAAGCAGACAAGCCAATCCATGAACTTTACATTGGGAATCATAGTACATTGTATCAACTTAAAAGTGAGATTTCTCTAATTATAAGTCTATTCGAAATGAATCTTTTAGAAAACTTTTGAATTAGTGCAGAGCTAAGGAATTCACAAAATGTTTGGAAAATTAAAATTAATGATTGCAAAAATTTCTTACCCAATTTTATATTGTATTTGATGTCTACAAAACATTTGACTCTAATTTGTGACATTAGTTCTTAGCGCCTTTCAATAATCATTTATATACAAAATAATGACACAAATCATGCAGTCTTTGTTATGTGATGCAAAATTTTCGGCTCTGAGATTGGTCTTCCTGAAACGTTTTCTAACAGCACATAACATCCCATAAGGCAAACAAAACTTTGCCTGACCAACAAAATTTTAGTATTGTGTAAAAGGCCATAAATTGCCTGACATTCGATCAGACATCAGAAACAAATTGCCTGAGTGGCTAAAACTGTCCGTCACTGATAATTATGTCCGGCAGACAGGCACTTAACGGCAATACTGTAAGATAGCAAAAAATGAGATTTTTTCACTTGTTATAAACACAGCTATACAGTTGCATCCTCAGTTGTCTCTGTTTTACAGATTCAGTTACCAATAAAAACAAGAAATTTGAAATAATGGACCTGTTTTATTTTAACACTTATGAGTAACTGGTATCACAGATTCGTCTTAAGTTATGGTTTCTGATAAAACGGGCCCAATAAGTTTTGATGAAAATAAATTTGACTTCTGTTCTTAGAACAACTTGCATAAGTAAAGTATAAGTACTTAATCTGGAAACAAATTCTATGTTGTTTTTTTAGAGGAAGTAAAAGAGGCTGTTGTAGACAAGACACAACAGATTCTGAATGAGGCAGATCGGCTATACTCTGAGAATGAGGCTCTTGCCCTTTACGAATATCTGATTCAATTTAAGGTAAGACGTTTGTTTAAGGCCTTCTTTTTAGCACAAATATGGCTACATCAGTGGAGGGAATTTGACTAACCATTCCCATTAGCGAAATTTCTTTGTTTAAAACTTTCAGTCATATTTTACTCTTATTCTCAGCTCCTTTAGGGCTACATCATTGACAGGGGATTAGATTAACCTTTATTATAATAGCAAAGACCATGAAATATACAGCAAGGCTCTGCTTGAGGTACAGCTTCTGGTAATATGCTGTGCAGATTTTGCAGTTATTTTCTATGTGTGGTTATTATTAGCACCAGTGTCAGACATCCCCTGTTGGTAATTTATTGGTAAATGGATCAAATAGCTGTTATTTTGTGAGGGGTCAGGTGTTATTTGTCAAGGCTGTCTGAGATACATGCAGGTTTGATCATCAATAATGGATAATGACTTTCACCAGTCAATATCATAAGATCAGAGAGCTACTGTATATAAGAAAAAAATTGCCATGGTTTTAGTGTGTTTCTGAAAGTGAATTTGTTTCTATTGGTGGTCATGAAATGTCTTGAAAAACTTCTTATATCCAATTGTTCGTTTTACGTGCAATTTTTCTTTAAAAATGAACAAAATTAGCACAATGGCTGTTTTAAACTATAAGAATGGTGAGCTGTTTGCCATGGTATAGTAGTGAACTGTATGACCCACTGTATGACATTATATTGGTATACAGTTAAACCTGTGTTGGTAGTCACCTGAATTAGGCAGCCATCTGTCAAAAGCAGCCAATATTGATATTTATTTTATGTTTTCCAGTGAAGTTATAGGGGGGGGGGGGGGGGGGGGGGGGGGGGGGGGGGGGGGGGGGGGGGGGTTGTGCATTTTCCTTTCAGTGAAATTAAAAAGTTATGAATAAACTTCAACAATTTCACATGAAAGGAAGTGGAGTAAGAACCATCTATTTTCATTACAGAGTTTTCACTGTTTTACTTTTCCTTGTCAGGAGCATTACGTCAAAAGTACTGGTTGGAATTATTACAACTGCATAAAATGGCTTGCACAATGAGAGGAAGTGCATGTACAAGAACCATAACGTCTTAATAATTACAGATTATTCCCTGTTACTATGTTTTCTGATGACTAATTTAAAACTACTGGTTGGAATTACTTCATACAAGTTTAAGCACAATATAGGAAGACAAGAACCAGAACTCAATATTAAAATACAGAGTTTTAACCATAACAATAACCTTTTTAGCCGAGGGTGGAAAAATTGTCCTGGTCTGTCCAGTGCGGAGCACTTAAAATTTCCGACTGTAACTTGGTCATGCATTGAAGGTTTAGAATAACTTGGCATAAATGTCTACACTCAAGGCGCGTGTCCAGTGCAAGACCAAAACTCTACTTCAAACGTCAAGGTCACACTTAGATTTGAATAATGGATCCTTATATATCATATATCACACATGTGTCCAACTTAACTGTCATGCATTGAAGAATTTTAAAATAGCTTGGCACAAATGTATATACTGGGGGGCCCCCCCCCCCCCCCTCAAGGTCAGGTCATTTTAAATTTCAGTAAAGGAATACTGTTTAATTTTGTGAAATTATAAGTAGTCACCTGCAACTAGTGGTCACTTACACTGTATCTTCTTTGACTGGTTGCTTAAAACAGGTGTGTTTGCAGGCAAACAACACAAAGATTGTCATTGGATTAAAATGTCTCATAGTTACCTTAGCTCTAAAAGTATATTCTGACTGTTATGAAAAAAGGAATTAAGTTTGTGTTGTGTAGCCAGTTTAAAGGTATATGCAACAAAAGTGGCCAGTTAGAATACAATTAATACAGACTATTGACTAAGGTTCTTTCAACTTATATTAATCACTCTCGAGATTTGCTTGAGGTGGACTCTCTCGAGACTCAGTCCACATGAAATCAACTTTCAAGAGACAAAAGCACTGTGGAATTGTTGTATCTTGCCTAGGGACAGTACGACTGCATGGCTCTGGTAGGAATCAAACTCGGGACCCTTGAATCAGTGAGGTGAATGCCCTACCACTGTGCCATGGCATTAAACAGGTTATTATCCATAAAACTGGTTGTTTAAGTTATTACAGCAATGACTGCTTAAAGCAATTGGATACCTAGGTAAGGTAACTAATTTATACAGGTTGTACTGTAAATTAAGCAATGAGTTGATTGTTTGTAGGATATGCAGAATGATGAAGTGTTGTGGAGGCTGGCACGTGCAGCGGTGGACAAGGGGAAACTGTCAGAGGATGCAAAGGAAAAGAAACGATTATACTACGAAGCTTATGATTACATCTTAAGAGCATTGGATTTGAATGAAAAGAACTTTGCAGTACATAAGGTAATCACCAGTATGGTCATCCTAAAAAGTACTTGTTTGCTCAACCCAGTCTTTTTTTTTTACACAGTGGAATTGTTTTGCTATTTGTAAAGATAAAAAATGCGAGAAGTAAATATTTTGGGGAGTTTGTCAAGAAGATACTGGAAACAAACAAGTTTTTAAGGACAGCCTAAATTTTTGACACTCACTGAGTCTGATTGAAATGCTTCATATAATAGCTTTTATCTTAGTCTAGTAAATTCAACATAAAAGCCCGAGAGATAGTTTTTGGATTGGCGTTCGCTTCCATGGCTCGAATGTTTGACAATTACAAAAATATCGGATAAAAAAAGGCAGGTCAAAAAGGAGAGCGAGATAAATTAAGCTATCTACAGTGCAATACTGTTTGTATATTGTGACAACTTTGAAAATTCTCCATATTTTCAATTGAAATCTGTGTTTTTGTCAGACTACACTTTTCTTAACTCGGGGTTCAACCCACACTTTTAAAACTGGGAGACATTTTTGCCAATGTTTGGCTTTTTTAGGAGGAAGTCAAAACAGTAATGTTCCTATATGTTCGTTGTGAAATGACTTCTCCCCCAGCTGAAAACAGGGAGAAGTTCGGTAGTTTTGGGAGACTATTGCTCCCAAGGCTGCCTCCAGGTCAATCCTTGTCATTGGTTAAACGCAATGATAATTACTCATTTCAGCAGTACATGCACAGGCTGTTGTTGGTCTAAGCTAGTTTGCACTTTAGCCTACAAGCTTAATAAAATTTGCATTTCCCAACTAGGTAATTTTCGTCACAGTTATTGACGCCTGATTTGAATCAACAGAAAATTGGAGTTTAGAAGGCTAAGAAATAGTCAATGATTAAGGGTTGGAGTGTTATATTGAAAATTCAAGCATTTCCTGAAAGATATTTGCCAGGTATATGTTACAGGATAATTCATAAGATAGCCCTTGTGCATTACAGTGTTTATATATTAAGTACATGTACATGGTATGTCACTTTATTTTGTATTTCAGTGGTATGCTATATTACTGGACTATACAGGGGAGCTTGAGGGAACCAAACAGAGGCTGGGGAACTCTCTAAAAGTTAAAGAACACTTTCTGGTAAATAAACATTTAAAACAGTTACTTTTAAATTTATTGACTGTTCAAGTCTCGTGAGATCTCTCTAAAGTTTAAACTTTTACCCAGAGAAATAAGTATGAATTTATGATAGAATCATGGTAGAAAATTAATGTGCTTTATTTAAACCCAAAATAAGTATGAATTTATGTGCTGTAGTGCCTTTCATTTCTTAAAGTTATGATGCTTCTTCATGAGAAATAAGTATGAATTTATGATCCAATCACTTAACTGGCTTTTTTAAAACAAGGTTGGCTTGTGACTGTCTTATATGATTATGCATGCTTCTTAGTGAAAAGAGTATCATTTGATGCTCTCTTGCTGGGACTTAAAAGCTTTGCAAATGTATGCAGTTTGACGGAGCTATTGTTGTTAGATTTCATAGTTAGCAGACTACAATCTTACTTTTGAGTAATCTAAAGCGGTCTTTATTGACGGATGGTTTTTATTCACACGTGTTTCTTATATGGATGACTAGTTCCCAGTCTTTCCCAGTTGGTTTTCTTCAAGAGGTGGTTTTTATTTAAAGCTTGTCGCTACACAGATTTGTCTGTATCTGAAAAGTGATCAAGAGTTTATACTTGAGAGTGAGAAGTGGTATGAATGTAGTCAGACTTGTCTTAAGCAGTCAGTCAAGTGAAGTGGTTAGTTAGAGGTATGTGACTGCTGAATACAGGATATGTTTAATTTCAAAATGGGTCAGTTTGAATACATCAGCATTGCTGGCTTAAGGCAGTTAACTACTTGATTAATGTTTGAACAACTTTGAACACTGGTTTAGTCTGTATTTACTGTACTAATATAAACAAGAACTTTGACCATTCAGAAATGGTTCATAAGGGAATCATTTCATTATGAAATAATTGAAAGAACTTTCCCAAACTTGTTTCAGTTGGCAGTTAATCTCAACCCTAAAGATGCCACATCTATACATTCCTTAGGCCAATGGTAAGCTTAACATATTTACTTCACTGGGAGATTATTGCACAGAGTAAGTTTTCTCTGTATTTGTTTACAAAAGTCATAACATTGTTGCATGTAATTCTCATGAAATTGTCTTTTAAAGTTTTCCCCTTTTTATGCCCCCGAAGGGTGGCAAAAAAATCGCCCTGTTTCCGTCCGTCTGTCCGTCTGTCGTCCGTCCGTGTTTCCTCCACTTACAAAATCCTGGCCGACTGTAACTTTGTCATGCATTGAAGGATTTTAAAATAAATTGGCACACTATGTCTAGAAAATGAAGACGCGTGTAGCGTGTAATGACCCACATCCCTACCTCAAAAAGGTAAGGTCACATTTGAGGAGTTTTAAGGTTATGGATCCTTATATATGCACACATTGGTGTCCGAGAAGGTAACTTTGTCATGCATTGAAGGATTTTCAAATAACTAGACACACATGTCTAGCATATCAAGACGAGGTAACTTAAAATACCCACGTCCCTAGCTCAAAGGTCATGGTCATAATTAGAGTTTGAAGGTAATGGATTCCTCTATATAGTGCATATATGCACACAATCGTTGCAGACTGTAACTTTGTCATGCATTGAAGGATTTTTGGATTATGTTAAAAAACACTGGCACAAATGTCCATATCACATCAACCCATGGACGATCTAGTTACAGGGTGTCAAGACCCACGTCCCTAGCTCAAAGGTCAAGGTCACACTTAGAGTTTGAAGGTAATGGATTCCTCTATAGATGCATATATGCACACATTCGGTCCGGACTGTAACTTTGTCATGCCTTGAAGGATTTTAAAATAATTTGGCACAAATGTCTAGCACATCATGACGATGTGTCGTCGTGGCAAGACCCACATCCCTACCACAAAGGTCAAGGTCACACTTAGAGTTTATAGGTAATGGAATCCTGTATATATGCATACATTTGTGTCCGGACTATAACTTTATTATGCTTTGAAGGATTTTAAAATAACTTGGCACAAATGTCTAGCACATCAAGCGGATGTGTCGCGTGCAATACCCAAGTCCCTACCTCAAAGGTCAAGGTCACACTTAGTGTTTAAAGTAATGGAATACTGTATGCATGATTACTCTGTCATGCATGGAAGGATTTTAAAATTACATAGCACATTTATTGAGCACATGGAGAGGACACAGACTGTGAGGCACCTCTTTCGGGGGCATTCGTCACTTGTGAGGGACAGCTCTTGTTTATGACAAAAACTGTTTCACAGATTTTTAATCTTCGTATTTTTACTCACAAAATCCTGGCAGATGCTCAATGAGATTGATAAAGTTGTAAGATAAATACACTATAACTGAAAATAAGAGTTTGCTTGTAATGCGTACTGGAAATGAGATTTAATTAGAAAAAGAAATATTTCTTTTCTGCAGGTGTTTTACCTTTGCCGATATGCCATGGTATCAGAGAAGAGTTGCAGCAGTTATTTATGGCTCTCCGCCAGCCTCTACATATGAGGAGGTAAATTAAAATAATATTTCATATTCATAATTTTTTATGTAACATACACAATTTCAGTGAACATAGAGCAAGTTGAAGAAATGTATCACATTCAAGTTAAAATATTTTTGGATTATGTTAAAAGACAGCCTGACGCCTTTTCTCGTTTGTCCCCATCATCAGCTTCCTATCTCCCCATGTGCTCACCATACTAGTTACTGAAAAGGGATAAGTCATTATAGTAATTTTCCTATTTATGGGAAAGTTTTATTCTAAGCTTATTTTGAGGGTTGACCACATAACTGGCATAACTTGTATGAAATAAAGGAATTACAACAGTTTTGCGGTCAACCCTTGATTTGTTTTAGTCTCGGTTACACCATAAGTTCTAACTACTTGGATTAATTGCTCTTGGGACTTGCATTAGATGAACTTGATCTCATAGTGGGAGAGAGATGCAATATGGAATAAAAATGTCTTGGCTAACTAAAGGGGATCAAACCCTGGACCCTGTGACTCTTGAGACTCCATGCAATATAATATATTATAGGCATTAGGTAAATCCCCACAGCAACGCAAGTTTAGTAGAGAAAGTTAGATATAGTGTGCAAACCCAGTGTTTTGGAGCTGATAATTAATGAAGAAACTGTTTACATTTTTTGAATAACCAATTTCCTTTTTACACTTCTAACGCATGTAATCTCAGATGGGCAATTTTTGTGAGAGAAATATGAAATATTAAAAGTGATTTTTTGAAAGGAAACTTTTTATTTAATGAGCTTCCATAGCAGTTTGGCACTTGAACCTGTACCCTGCTGGGGGCAAATGATTCTGTCTTTCCAGCCATTGTAGATCATTACCAATCCACACATCCATTGTGACCATGATCTGCATTGTTCCCAATTCAAGTAATAACTTTTTCAAAAGGCACCCCTTTGAAAAGTTAATGGTACTGTCAAATATGGTCAAGTCCTTTTAAGAAATCAAGCAGGGTAAATGGTTAATATATCCTGTTGATAATATTTCACTATAGAATCTATCTCTTGGTAACTGATACAAAATGTTCAATGGACGTGATTTGTTTTACTAACTGTAAACTGACTGATAACACTCATCTGTTGAAATGAAATCAGCTGTAAATATTTTCTGAATATTTCATTTTCCCTTTTTTGCAGGCATTACAGTATTTTTTAAAGGCAGAGGAAAGTAAGTAACTTCACAAGTTTTTAATGCACTTGTAATGTAAATACTTTATTCACTGACCCAGTTTTACTAATTCTTGTTTATTTACCAACTTTCTTGAACTTTTGTGCACAGCTTCTTTATATTAACACCATAACCCCTAGTACCATGCTGGTGGCAAGTGATTCTGTCTTTTTACTTTCAGTGCAGATTATGATTTGCCTGCACATTTGTGCAGTTTGATCATAACCTGCACTGTTTGATACTCAGTCTGTACATTTAGTGAGCTTCCCTGAAAACAGTTAAGTAATGTACAAATTGAAATATGGACGAGACAATTATTGTAGTTTTATCATGGTAAGGCTTTAATTATTGGACTGCTATGTGTTGTTTACATTTTCTTAAGTTAGTTCTTAGAGCAAACATTTAATCATAGAAAATCACAGATTATTTCTTAATTTTATCAAAAGCTGGTGAATGTTATGGAAAAATTGTATCTCATCCGATACTGTATGTGTATGAATATCCAATGGCTTCTTAATTTGCAATGATTTGTGATAATTGTCTGGAAATTAATGTTTAATTTATGTTCATATTTCTACTAATTTTGACTTTGTGTTTCTCTTCACTTTAAAATTGTGCTAATATCTTTAAATCCTTTGAAAAAAAAACCAACTTTTTTTATAAAAACACACAGTAGACATTAGCTTTGTTTTAGTAATATTTCTGTCTTTGTTTTTCCATAATCACTAGTTAAAGTAGCAGGTAATATGCATGATTCTTGTATCATCACAGTGACTTTCCTTGGTATCATTACCTCCCTTGATGTTGTGTAGTAAATTCTGTGTAATCCACTGATTATAGGAAAGGGGGGGCAGGGGGATCAATGGGATTTTATACTGTTGCTTTTTTCGGACGAGCTGGAATTTGACATGTGTGATTAAAAGTGGGATTGAAATTGAACTTTATTCGACCTTTTCCTGGGGACATAGACACAAAATCAAACACCTGCCCCCAAAAATAAACTCGGGTTCTTCCACAGCTGTTGAAAATTAGACAAACTTAAGTTGAATTTTGTCTAAATCCCCAGGATACATGTACCAACACTCCCTTATTTGGGGAAAACAATGCTATGTGCATATTGTTTACTGTTTTATCGTACTGCAAATGTGATGACAAAAACAACTTCCTTGTTAGAAAGAACTTTACATGGAAGAATATATGCACATACGTCAGTTATAATAATAATAATAATAATAATAATAATAATAATAATATTACTCTTTATTTAATGAAGGTGACTCGGTAAGCCAACAGGCTTATCTTACTCAAGGCCTGCAAACATATACATATTCAAACATGCAAAATCAAAGACATGTTAAACAAAAAAACAATTAAAGTAATATTAGTAATAAAGTAATATTAGTAATAAAGTGCAAATTAAAAGAAGTGAAATATGAAAATTGGTAAGAATAACTATTTATGTACCAAACCATTGTCATTTAGTTTTTAATAGAGCCCCGAGCCAAGGGATTTTATGTTTAGAAATTGTAGTTTTAAAGAACAATTGCTTTTATAATGAAAAACAAAATTTATTATTTTTGCAAGGACTAGTATGTTACTTGTGTTACCTGTAATGGATAGAAGAAAAGATATATTATCAAATGAGACTGTAGAGGTTAAGTCCAGAGTTGTTGCAAAGGCATGTTGGTCTTTTGTACAATGGCTCTCATTAATTGTTTCAGCCGAGCCCAACTTTTACAGCATGAACTTACTGATGCTGGGGAAAACATACATGAAACTTAGGGATGCAGAGATGGCATATACTTATCTTACAAGATGTAGAGACTATCCAGTGAAGACACCTGATGATCGACAGGTGATTATGTTTCCACTACTTATGCTTGATAACTAACTTGTTGATTTGTTTCAAGCTTTACTGAGAACGGGAGCTTAAAGACTTCTGTCACAGCTTTAGCATCCCACGTTTATTTAAAGGTCCAACACTTTACAGCTGATGGGTATCATTTATCAGCAAGTATTTTCATACTGTAATCAGCATGTCATTAACTGTTGTTTTGTTATATAATTTAGACTTTGACAAGAATGAAGTATCACTTTTAAGTAAATATACATTAAACTTTACACTGTTTTCAGCAAATTCACAAAAAGACCAAAAACATAATTTGTATGGTCGCTACTTTGAGGAAAAAAGTGCTTGTCAATCATCCTGTTTTTTTGGACATATGTTGATATATGTATTGGCCTTTGAAAAATTTGACACTTCTTTTTCTTTGATTGATATCTCAATTTGTTAAGGGTCTTCCTAAGAGTTGGAATGATGGCTAATTAAGATTACCTTGATTGGGATTGCACACGTATAAGTAGTTTAATAACACATGTAGGTAATAATACTTAACTTATGTTTTGAGGAGGGGGGGGCGGGGGGGAAACCCAATAGAAAGGGGGGGCGGGGGAAACCCAATAGAAAGTTTAACAGCAGGGGTTTATCGATCCTATGCCTTATTGACACACATAAACTAACCCTAAATGGATAAAATGTCTCAAAAACAAAATAGGCCAATGCGGGCCCTTCTTTTTATACTCGAACCTTTGTCCATAGTAAAAAGAATAAACGATTCATATGGCCCAGAATAATTTTTGTAGTGCACAAAACTTTTTCTAAAATTGTAGAAAAAAAAAGGAAAAAGAAAATGAGTTTTCATCTTTTCATCAATTTTGTTGCACTTGATATTAAAGGCTGACACAAACCTTCTTTATTTTTTGTTTACTTGTACTATTGTTAATGAAAAAGATAAATGAAATTCACCCATTTGTATATTATACTGAAATAACCTTTCTTAAAAGGTCTCTGAAAAGAATATTCACAGGTACATTTAAAGATATGTACATTTTACAAATATGTACCAAATATAAGTATCTACAGAGATAAGTCACTGTTTGAGACCAAGTGTAAAGAATAAAGAGTGATATAAAATAACATAATAGCCTCTTAACAAGAACATAAGAGTATTTTAAAACTTCTATTCTAATCATTATACGATTAAATACAGCATGTTTACCCAAGGAAGACATGCCGGGTAATGATGTGATATATGTAAACAAGCGCTTCCAATTGCATTTTGCATTTTGAAGTAACAATGATGTACTGCTACAAGCTGAAAATAGTTCAAGATAGTTTTCAAAGAAAATGACATGTTATAATCGAAATAATAAATATGTGCCAATATTTTATCGTTAAATAAAATACAGTCAGTCGTTCGAATGCAAAAAATTAAATCACTCATGCTATGCACTTGTGATTTAATTACTATGCATTCTAACTCCTGACTGTATTTTATTCAACAACAAAATATAGGGACACATATATTATTTCTTAAGACACAAGACGGCAGCTAAAACCACTTTGTTCAAACTAAATTTGGTTAGGAAATCCTGAGGACAGGTAGTGTTGTCAACGTCAACCTGTCTAGAAAACATGTTTAAGACCAGTGTAAATTTTTTATTTGTATGTATTGTAGGCTAAGCAGGAAGCAACCCATTTTTTGAATATGCTGGGACAAAAAAGTGTTAATGCAGCCAAATGATGATATTCACACGTGTGTAGTTTGTATGACAGTTTTGAAATGTGTAGTTTGTTTGACAGTTTTGAAAACCACGTTTTTATATTTCCAACTTATTAAAAATTTCTAATTGTTAGACCAATTATATAATCTTATGCCAGGTGATCTTAAACAACTCTCGGTTATGTATAAATGACACTTATTAATATAAAAAAAAATATTCAATCAACCAAAGTGATGTTACATGCTGTTTAATTTAGTTGTATAAGCAAGATTTGGGATCGTATGTTTTATTTTGACTGTTTACTAGTTGCATCTAAAGTGTTAGATCAAAATAGCATATTACAACAAAATAATACAATGACTGTAAAAGTGTTTAGTTATGCAGTTTGTGTTTGACAAAGCAGATAAAAGTAGTTGAAATAGTTCTGGTAAAGTTTAAAATAAAGAATCTATTCCTGTGGGTGCATGTATTTTTTGAATTTTTGCTTTTTGAAATGTGTGTACATATAAATGACCGTTTAGTATGTAAGTTAATACTTACCTAAATGCAGTAAATCAGTTGACCTCTATGAAGATGTGTGGTCATTTATAGGGGGAAGTTTTCTTATGCATTGTTCTTTATTTTCAATAGAGCATTCTTCTACTTGTTGAATGTTTCTGTTAATGTTGACAGCTGTGAGGTGAAAGGAAAGAACCAGTATGAATATCAACATATCCAGGAAATTCTTTAAAAAAAAAGCACGTTTGCACGGCATTTTGTTCATATTTTCCTCAAAATGTGCAGTAGTTTGTTCACAACTATTGAAACCTCATATTTTGCTGGACAGATCAATTACAAAATGCTGTCATCATGGTGTTTACTTGAGACAGAAAAAGGTTGGTTGAAAGCCAGCTTCGGTGAAATATCTTGCCATAGCCAGACAAACGCATACGGATGCAAGCAATGATCTCTTTGTTTCTATTTTCAGGCACGTGATGAAGCTATACATATGTTGAAAGTAATGGGAGTACAAAAATAACCATGTTTGAAAAGTTAGTGAAAGGACGCCTTATCTCGATATGGATTTTATTTTATGACTTTGTATTCATGTCGCCTTGTTTAGTAGAACAGACAGTCGGACAACTAGGTGTGATTTTTTATGTTGCTCTGAAGTTTGTTAGAATGAGAGAGTTGAGAGACTACTATTGTTTAAAAGTTTTATTAAGCATTGAATAGATGCCACTTACTGTTTACATCAGCACTCACAAAGGAGAAATTTTGTCCAGTTTCAAATTTGATTACAAAAAGATTTTGATCCGTTTGTAAACTTGTAAAATTTACATGTCGATGGTTGAATGTGAAAGTATTACATCTGCTTCTTTGTTTATATGCAGATATAATTATTACACAATCAGTCCTCATATTGAATATGTCAGTTGTTATTTATTTAATGCACAATGAAGGTATTTATATCAAATTACTCCTTTGAAATTATAGATTAAATATGATATTTTCTAGTGACAGCAGCTTGCTGAATGGATAAGTCAAGTTATTGCAACATGACACCAGATATTTCTTCTACTTTCCCTCTATTTATTTGATATGAAATAGTTTTATTGGTGAGTGCATTAATTCCCGAGAAAGAAAGAGTTATGTCGAGTGAATTCATGTTTAATTATTCTGAAAAACTACGAAGTTCTTTTTCATTTTCGTTGAGAGCTTGTGCAATATGTCTTTGATTAATGTTGTAGTGTTAAGTGCTATTATTTTTCAATTATTATAGTGGACTTCGTTATCCTATTATTCACACTTTTATTATTTCAAACAGTCCAAGATTTTTATGCTTCTAATTAAAAATGATTGCATATTTTCTACACTGCTTTTTGGCAAAAGTATTGCAGCTGCTCATATACATATACTTGGTTTGAGCCATTTACATTAAACATTTTGAAATAAGGACCAAAGGTTACAGAACAATGCTGCTTTTGGAAAATCTGAATTTATTTTATGTATTTTTTAATGGTCTCGAACATTTGCTGAAAAAATATTAAGTTTTAGAAAATGCATTTAAAATATGCATAACTTTAACCAGTATTAAATAATAACGTAGTTAAAAACTGGTATTGTTTAAGATTCTCGTGTTTTGTTATGACATTACATTGTAGTCTTGCAGGAAGTTTAATTTTCATGTGTAGAAAGTTTTTGCTTGGAATCGATCATTTATATCTGTAAAGAACAATATCTTTAAGCTGTTTCTTTTGTATTTATTGATACACATGTATCTTGGCCCTTTTGTTGGGAAAACATTTTACAAGAGTATTATGTTTACAAATTACAAACTTGAATGAATAATATATGAAAAATCATGACATGTAAAATAAATTAAGAAAAATGTACTTACTTTTTACTCTTTGAAGTCATAATTTTTAGCAAGACGATTCGGAGAATATGGAGAGCTATGTACAATCACTTGCGTGTCGATGCGTTGCTTCTTTGGTTAAAGTTTTGCATGCTAAGTACTATCTGCCTATCTCAGTTTCCACTTATGATATTGACATGAAACTTAGTTCATGTCTAGGTGTGTCATACAATCAAGTCAGATAACTGTTGTTTAAATTTAGTGCAAATTATGGCGGTAGTTTGACTTTGAAAATTTGATTAAGTTTTGCATTATAAATTAACTATGATATACATTTCTCAGTGACCACTTGTGATATTGACTTGAACTTTGTTAATGTCTTAAGGGGTGTCACACATGTCAAGTCAGATAACTCTCTTATAAATTTTACTACAAATTATGGCCCTTGTTTGACATTGAAAATTTGGTTAAAGTATTTGCCTGATTGGTACTATTATGCACATATCTCAAGTAACTACTTATGATATTGACTTGTAAACTTTGTTAATGTCTTAAGTGGTGTGACACAGTCAAGACAGATAACTCTTTTTAATTTTAGTTCAAAGTTTGGCCATTGTCTTTGACTTTGAAAATGTTGGTTAGAGTTTTGCCTGCAAGGTATTATCATTCACATATATTATGATGGACTTAGTTATGCTAGTTATATCAAACTTTATCAATTCATGAACAGTGCAAGATTTTTATGAAACAATTAATTTACCAAAAATTAAATATATAGTGATAGACTTTGACTTTTTTGCGATGGATTCAAGTTTCTCAGTTTATACATAATAGTTAGGAGAATTTTATTGCTATTATACATGATAAAATTTTTGAAATATTAGGAAACACCCACAAGGTTACAGAACATGCTGTCTTATGGACAGCTCTGATTTATTTTTGCCCTTTTAAATGGAATAAACGTTAAAACTATGTGGATTGAAACCGATAAACACATGCCAAGTTTTAGAATAGTACGATTTACTGTTTAAAAGATGGTTGTAGGAACAACGGTCCAATATGAAGAGCGGTAACGTTAACGTAGTAGCCGTAAACCAACTGGTTAATTGTTTAAGATCGAATGCTCGTGATCCTTGGATACGTAGGCATGGCATGCTACATTAGAAGATCTTCTGTAGGTAATTAATTTGCAGTGTAGAAAGTTTTAGCCTATGGAATCGGTCATTGGTAGATCTATCAGTAGTTGGGCAAGAAAAAACGCTTTCAGACTTCTGTATTTCAATGCTTTGCTATAAACAATTACCATAGTCTAAATCTGAAGGTCATAAAACATTTGTAAGAATGATCCATATAACTGCTCTCTTTAAAATTAAATTCGAGTGCTCGCCTAAATCTTTATTTAAGGGAAACCATTAGTCAAATTGTGAAATAGCTTTTCAGAAATGACTCCAACGTGACCGACTGGTTCATCTGGCTCTTAATGGGAGAAAGATGGTACGGTTTCCCTTATAAAGGAGTAAGTTCAGAACGTATGTGGATTCCGAACGATAAAGATGTTGAGGTAAACTGCCAGAAGATATTAAGCCCCAATTTAAAAAAGAGTCGTCAGGAAACACTACGTTCCAGTCTAGAAATACTTAGTATACATTGTTGTCTGTCGATTTTAAACAATTTCTGAACACGTACGGACTAGAATTTTGTTTTCTGTACCGGTAAAACAGGACAGTAGCTGTAACTATGAGACAGACCAGGAAAACTGCACCTACAGAACCGCCGACTATTGCACCAATAGATGTTCCTTTCTCCGCCAATTCAGCCGCTGAAATAAACACAAGAAATACGTGTTGTTTATTTTAGATCTTTACCGACAGATTTGAATAAAACACCGGTAACACATTTCTTTCTGATACGACAATCATTTGATCCATGATACATCTTTAAGTTATTAATCTCTTGGCCACTTTATAAACAGATCCACAGGCCTTCGTTGAGGATTCCAGTTCCAGTTCCATTCAGACAGAGAATGGAATGGACGTTGCAAATTCAATAGCGATTTCGGTAGTAGGGTGTTATGAGTACTTCCTGTTTTATGACCATTTGGAATACTTTGGATTTTTCTTTTTTAGTACATAAACATTTATGTCATTTTGCAAGATACGAGAACGGTGTCTAAATTTTCTTTAATTTTATCATTCTGTACAATTACTTCTAAATAATGCCAGTATTTCTTAAGTGGGGGTGGTTCAAAGCTATGGGAACATTTTCTCGTTTGGTATTGCCGAACTAGCTTTCCAAGGTGAATACAGATGTACTATTACGAATAACGCGACAGAATTAATCCATATAAAACTACGCTTACTGTGACAGTGGACATGTAAGTCTTTGTAGATGGTATACATTTTGTAGTAATCAACTTCTTTGGAATGTCAATACATTTGGTTGAAATGGACGTACCATAGCATGTTAAAGGAGTTCTGCTACGTGACAAAACCAATATCAGTACATATATGACACAAATATTTCAAATTTCTCCTCTTTTTTAACTGAATGTTTACAAAAGAGGAGAAATTTGAACCCGATTTTTCCTAATTTATAATTTTTCTTTATATAAGTATGAAATACATGATGATTAATGTAATTGATATTGGATCATCTTAGTTATTACTGTTGATTTTTTAAGTACTGAATGCATGCTACTAATTTAATACGTATATTATATTGCAGCATTACAGCACATTGCTCTAATAATTAAAAAGATTAAATTAATTAACATGATATTTATAGTGACTGTTAAAATACCGTTTAATGAAAATAATAACATACTTATATGTAAGTTTTAATAAATGATCTGAGATCATGCGCGTGGACAAAGCAGACTGAACTTGAGATAGTAGAGAGATATAAGTTAGAGAGAAGACTAAGAGCCAGAGTAAGAAACAGAGAGAAGATATAGTTTAAATTCTTGTTGTATGTTGTTGTTTTTTTTTGTTGTTTTTTTAAGGCATATGGAAAAAGATATGTTTCGATTTACATTGTAATTCTTTATATGCCTTATGCTACCTTCATAAAATAGAAAATTTTATTATTATTCTAATATTATTATTATTATTATTATATCCGTTCATCAACATTTTTAGGCTTAATGCCAGAGTAAAAAAAAAACATCAGACAAGGGTAGAATTATAACTTTATTAAAAATTAGCACGCATCTTGTGTGTACAAAAGCACATTTTTAGCTCTAGAGAACTTAAGTTATGTTTCGCATGTCATATATTTGCTGTTCATTTGGCTGTTGATCTACAAATTTAGAAAGGGAGAGCTGGATCGAGCTCAACATATGACAGTTGTCCCGTTTTCAGATCGGCTTTATTTGTGATTGTGTTTGGTCTCTGCGCTGCATTTCCTGTTACATCTTTTCTTGTATATCAAATGTTGCATTAAGCAAAATGCGTTTAGTATTGCCATTTATGTCAAAATAGTGTGGACATATCTTCTTTTTATCGGACAGTACGCCAGAATTGAATTTATGTGTGTATGAAACCGATGAATGGTTGCTTTTTGTTATGGGCTTAAAATAATCTTTGGAGAGACACGCTTATATGTAAACAAACATGTAAGTAGTGAATCTGTCTATTGTAAAAATGGCATCAAACTGCAAAAGTCCCTTGGGTATACAGTCCTGCGTTACTACGGAAACGGTTATGAAGAACATACATGCGAAATCAGTTAATTTATATCTTTAATCGCGTTCAAAAATATGAACACAGGTACGAGTGTACTTTTAACAGACAAAAATGGTCATGCAATATAAAACTCAAAATAGATTAGATACTTGAGTCACTAAATATGTTACAAGTCCGCATCTGTTTTAGATACTGAGACACTAATGGTTATTATCCTCTAAGCAAATATTTGCTTGGCTTTACAATTTTTATGTTGCAAAAGAAAGGCTTAGGCTGTCGACATATATAAAATGCTAGCCCTAAATATATGCAACAAAGTATCAAAATTACAGCAACGTATGCTTAACATGCGCATTGATAGCGCATCAATAAGATATTGACTTTACAAAACGTCATACAATTATTTGAGTACAACCTTAGGAAACAGAGATTGAGACTCTGAAAACTTATTGTGCTGAAAAATATTCTTGAATGGTAAAACGCCAAAAATGATCGATAACAGCAGATAAATTATTTGTTGGTAATGGCGTTCAAAAATAAGAACACGTAGTGTACAAATGGTACCCTTTAAAGCCGGAGAGGGTAAGAATTGAGATACCTTGGTCAAGCTGTTAGCTTTAAAACAAGACAACGAAAATATTCAGTCGATGCATGCAATGTGTCATTCATAATCCGTCAAAGGCTGTGTTAGTGTAAAAATAATATAGTCACTATTTCTCAGGTTATTGCGTCTTAAGCGTGAAATACTTTGCTTTGGCTTTATCAATTATACTATGTTGCAAAAGAAAGACAACTCTTAGGTTTTTGTTAAAAACAGATTTTATATATCAGTTTTTACCACAAATATATGAGGTTTAGCATCAAAATTTAGCAGCAATGTAGTGCTTAATTTCATGTGCATTGATAGCGCATTCAATCGACAGTAAATAGTGTATAAATGTAGTGTTCGTAATTTGAGACCGATACGTTTATCAAAATGGATATATTTAAATTAAAAAAGTGCACACTTTCTTTTGCGACTGAGTATAGTTGTCTAGCAAGCAGAATAAATAATCAAACGAAGATATGATTTATGGACCAAGCTAAAACCATTACAATTCTTGACACTGTCATTGATAGTAAAATAACTCATAGTTTTATCATTCAAGTTAAAAAAATAAATATAGATCTAGTAGCTGAAATCATGGACGGAGAAACAAGAATTAAATCTCCGGCAGCCTGGCGATTTTCAGTAACTAAGGCACACTTATATAAAGTTCCCCACTGATACTAAAATGAATCGTCAGGAAAAGGTGAAACTATTAACTAGAAAATCATGTTCTTCCATAGCGGTGTCTGGATTTGTGCTTGCATTTCTGTGAGCTTTTCTCAAACTCCAGTTACAGTAAAAACAAATGTTGGTAGTATAATGGGATTCCAGGAATATGTTTCTGTCGACGGCGAACAAAAATTAATATCCAAGTTTCTCGGCATTCCGTACGCCGAATCTACAGCCGGACAGAACAGGTTTAGAAAACCGGTCCCAAAGGCTCCGTTTCAATCGACATTTGATGCTCGGAAGATTCCGCTCGCTTGCTATCGGCAGTCCGGCCGAGACTCGGACTCCTATTTGAAAACTTATGGTGTGCCTGGATTTTCTGAAGACTGTCTTACTCTAAATATTTATGTACCACATGGACTTCATTCACGAGATATGTCGCCTGTTATGATTTGGATCTACGGAGGGGGTTTCGCATCAGGAGCTGCTTCAATATACAATCCGGAAATCTTGGCTCTGTTTGGAAAGGTCATCGTAGTTACCATTAACCACCGAGTAGGAATGTTCGGCTTTTTGCGAGACAAAAAGGGGATTTTACCTGGAAATCAGGGACTCTGGGATCAACATTTAGCTTTCAAGTGGGTCCGTGACAATATTGATATGTTTACCGGATACAAAAACGAAATCACGATATTTGGTCAATCTTCGGGTGCTGCATCTGTTCTCTTTCAATCATTATATCCAGGGAATGATGGCTTGTTTAAAAGGGTCATTGCTGAAAGTGGGACGCCTTTAACACACTGGGCGATGGCAGAAATTTCTAGTTTCGAGGTATACCTAACCGAACAAGGTTGCCTGCCCGATACTTCGACCTTTATCACATGTCTACAGGCAAAAAGTCCAACTGCGCTTCAATCCGGTATCACAAGTTTTGCGCCAGTCGTTGATGGTGAATTTTTGGTCGATACACCAAGGGAAATCATGAAATGGAATACTGCTAAAACTACAAGGACAAAAGATTTCTTTGCTTCTCTCGATATAATTTTAGGTGCAAATGATATCGATAATTCGGGATATTTCCCGTACTTTGCCGATGCATTTGGCTATTCCAAACAAATCTTCAACATAACGAGGAAGGATTTTAGAGAACAGATTGTTCCGTCGGTTGTAAAGTCAACATTTAACCCAAAAGATAACGATACAAGAGTTGCATTAGAAAAGGTGCTGACCACTCTCTATACGAACTGGAACGACCCAGATGATTATAGAACTATTCGTGACGGTGTGATGGATATGGTTAACGACGCGGGTTTCTATGCACCAGCTATACAGGTAGCCGATGCCCACTCAAAATTAAAACGAGGAAAGACATACATCTATGAATTCGCTGTTCAAGTACATCACCATGCTATCCCGGTCCTTCCATGGATGACTGGTAAGCATGCATGTTATCGTCAAGAAAGACTTGACATTATCTCATATGTATCGTTTTGGAATGCTTTTATTAAATTTTAAAATGTACCGAGTATGTCAGATTTGAGAAAAATCTTAATCGGCGGGCCGGGCTTCAAACAGCTTAAAAATGATTTCCCTTGGAAAAAGGTGTGACACGTCAAGAGAAAAACATCTCAAAAGGAGTAAAAGATAGAAGCGTTTTCCTGCAAAAATTTGTCTCCGATTGTCAAAAAGACATTTTGGCATTTTCTTTCAACTTATCGACAGAAAGTTCAAAACAGCTCAGATTCATAGAAAAGCACACTAATTTAAAGAAACCCAAATTAAGATACACAAAGGTATAGTTTGTTGCGCCGGTCTTTTTCTGTTTCCTATAAAATATATGGAAACTGAAAGTAGAAGGGAATGCCAAAACCTGGCGCAAGAAAGGCAGGATGGTGGGTGTGGGTTTTCATTACCTACTAAGCAAATAACATTCCCTAGCGTTTCGAACATTCATGGAAGATTTGCACTGAAAACTTAAAAGTGTTTTTCAGATTTTCAAACTTATTTTCAAGATACTTTTACACTTTTAATTTATCCCTACATCGACTTTGTAATAGCAATAAATTGTGAGGAACGAAACTTAATAAGGCCCTAGAACTCGGGTATAAAGACAAGAAAAAACAAAATGGAAGAAGAAGAGCGCACAGGTCAGTATAAGGAATACAGACTTTTTTTTAAAAATATAGACTTGACCTTATTCCAGGCAACAGTTTGAATAGTTAATTATTAGAATTGTTATAATAACCGTGGACTATTTTAAAATGTGTCTTGAAATTTACTGACTAAATAATGAACAGTACAAATAATGACCAGGCTGTACAGATGTACATGTATCGGCAGAACCATTTACTACCAGAAGGACAAAAGTTCACGATTTTTTAGTTTTCTGATAATATATGTGCACATCATAATGTATTTTAGGTTCAAATCATGTGGATGAAGTACCGTATGTATTTGGGTTGATACTAGGAAACACGTCCTTCTATGGGAATCCTCCATTCAACAGCACTGCTGAAGAAAAACAGACTTCTCGCGCTGTGATGGCGTCATGGTCGAATTTTGCTAAATCCGGGTATGCGTAAAATAGTGTTTATTTATAAATACAGTAGAGACTGTCTTATCACAAATCCTTGTGGTCGGTTAAAGCAGACTGCTGGTTAAACCAGGTTTTCCTTTAGACAATTTATGCTTCTTACTGCGACCGATACAATCGGGTGCCAGATAATAAGATTTAACTGTAAGAAGCATAAGTTCAAGCATTCATTTAACCGATTCTAGAGATTATTAACAATGTTTCACAACTTGGAATGCATTTTTTATTGTAGAAAGTTTATATAATGTAATGTTGAAAGAGACCTAAGTGTTTAACTCGAACATTGAAATCCATCTATATTGCAGAAATCCCAATGTACCAATGAACGTGACTCAAATCACCAACACTTTGTGGCCGGAATACACCATGACGTCACATCGTTATATCAAAATATCCAATCAAATGACTGCAGCCTCAGTACATGAGGATTTTTATCCAATGAGAATGGCGATTTGGTCCAACGTGATCTCTCTGATCGTGGAGAAACAAAATTGCCCAAAGTTACAACCAGACATTGTCCACTTCGATCCGTCTTCCGGCCTAGTAGGGTAAGACTGGGAAAAGTAGTCGATTAGAAATGTCCTAGACTGCAGACGACGAACAATATGTTCTATTAAGTGACGATTATAACTTGTAAACGTTCAAACAACGGATAAATAATATAATTAATGCGAACATATATCGTGCCTGTTGCATTTTTACATCTGATATCAACAAACTATTGCATATACTTAGCAATCTTCGCCAAACTTCGAAGACAGATCAGTGAATGTTCAATAAGTAGATAAAATAATTGGTGAATATGAAAATTACTTTGCGCAAAACATACAGATATAAGGATTGCTTCTTATTATCAATTCAATCAACTGATATACTCATTCAATGTTCACATAAAATTTGCAATTTTGAACACAGTTATTTCGAAATAACGACAATAAATAAATTAACACATCCTTTTATCCCAACATTACTATGTTTGTCACTTACTGTCTTTCCAAGGCCATTTCCTGTAATATACATCCATATTAGCTGTCGCAATTTCGCGAGCGTTTTTCCGAGATGCTCAAAATTCGTTTTTCGAGTTTGTTCATGAATGTATGCATGTCGGCATTTCAATCAAGTTTCATCATGTATTTTCTTATATAATCACCTGCATCTATCTCATGTACTCCCAGCAATTTGATTTTCAAATTATACTCTCTGAGCTGCAAGTTACGAATTCCTTTTGCAGATGGCCTAGAAATGCATTTTTTACACGCCATCGCTGCAATAATGTTCTGATCTACCAAGTGACCATAATTATATAATCAGCCCGAAATGAAATTAACCCTAAACAAAGAAATACTCTTGCTTTAGCAACACGTCGCATAAATATTCTAAGAAGTTCGGGTACATGTATCTGCTGTTACTATAAACGTCACTTATAGACTTTCCAATATCATTTTCTGTACAAAACATCTACAATAGCTGTTGCTCGGGTCGTACCGTCTATAGACTCTTTAGAGGATGGTGGACCTAATAAGCACAATTACAAACAAACAATAGCTGTTGCAGTATCAATGGCGTTCTGTTGGGATGCTCAAGATTTCCTTTCAGAATTCGATGTACCTGCTTGAATATTTGCCTGTCTGCATTCTGAATAAGTTCATAAGCCATTATGTATAAAATAATCTTGATTTTTATCTTCTCCTTTTATAGTTTGATTTTCAGATCGTACTCTGTTTGCTGCATGTTAAGAATTCTTTTTGCCGATGGCCTAGAAAGTGTAACCGATGTTGCAGTTTTCACTCCATCGGCAATTTGGAATCAGTGTGTGTCAGTCATAACATCTCTATAAAGATTTTTATCAATTCCTTCACGTCGGAACTAAATCCCGACATTTTCTGCAAAGGTATGATGAAGAGAATCGAAATTTCTGACTCTCTTATAGTAAGGTTCAAAGTTATACTTTCATGCACTGTCTTATATCCGTTGTCACTACTGCATCAGTTTG
Organism: Saxidomus purpurata; assembly: GCA_022818135.1. Taxonomy (NCBI): domain Eukaryota; kingdom Metazoa; phylum Mollusca; class Bivalvia; order Venerida; family Veneridae; genus Saxidomus; species Saxidomus purpurata. The sequence goes on from JAFMSR010000012.1 coordinate 12,041,553, forward strand.
TACTATCTTTTCCATTTCCAGTGCAAATGTACGATATACATGATTTTCAGCGGACTAAATACCTTTAGTCTGAATTATCTCGATATTTCAGTTCTCAAGACCGCATTTGAAGTTTGTCACTGGACACCGTTCCCTCAGTTTTATTTTCGATCACCATATTTAGTGAAGGTGGAAAAGTGTTACTAATACATCTAAACCTAACGCACATCTTTTGATCCTATTCGCCCTTAACGTGGGTATAATCAAATTTATCTATTGAATCATGATTTGCTAAATATACTAGAAGCAGGAAATGTATAGACTGTCTAGGCCAACGTGTTTATCCAGAGTGGTTCTCTTTATGAAGATGTGTATGGAATCAGGTATGGTAAACTACAAAAAAGGACACTGCATATCTGTTATTAAAGATCGATTGATTGCTTTTAGCTCATTACTTTTAAGATATGAAATTGAATTACTGAAAGGGGTTTGTTACAAATTTGCCATTAAATACATGCAGACAATAAATGCAAAAACAGGGAAAAAAACACCATGGTTAAATGAAGATGAAATAGTGGCTAAAACAGAACTGAATTGTTCAAAAAACGTGTTTTAGAGACGGAGAACACGAGACTTGCTGCAGAAATTAAAGGAAAAAGAAACAGAAAATTTATAAGAATGTTAGTAATCTAGGTAAATCTGAGTGGGTTGATAAATCATGTGAACAACAAATATTCTCGTTTTCGACCTTTTAATTCTAGATGTGACTTTGACCCTGGATTTAAAGACAAGATTCTTTCGCGAACTGTTTTATCTTACACCGATGGACATACGTGAATAATTATTATGTGCGTTATGTGCGTATTTCAGAAATTATCTATGAAATTTTCAAAAAATGCAGAAAATGCCCCCAAAAATCATTTTCCAAACCTAAACTTTTTGTGCAACGTTATGATTCGTGGTTTCTAGCCAGGATGCAAAAAAAACTTTTCTCCTAACGTCAAAATGTCAAAAGTTGAGACCCGCACTAAATTTGTGTAAATCGTCAGTATATTTTTATGAATAAGTGCGTATTGAATATACAGATTTTCTTAACTTTACGGTGAAAACGTAGAACTTTGAATTCACTATCAAATAATTTTAAAATCAAATATCAAAGGCGACATTTGGGAAAAAGTTTGGGCTCGAATATCAAGGTACATATAATGGGTATGTAACAGTTGACTAATATATGCTCTATATAGTATCCTTCTGTTTACTGGTAAAACGCATGAAAACTTGCAAGTAATGTCCTTTGGTATGCCCACCTAATTTCTGTCTGAAATCATGAATAAGATAGATGCGTTTTCCAGAATTAGTATGCAGAACGGTATGAGTATGAGAATGAGTAAAATGTGTAATATTTTCTAGAATGTTTTTTTTTATGTTCGTGTTAAAATTTAGCTTAAATGAATACTACTGAGCCTAGCTTGGATAACTTTTGATTTAGGTCCACCTACGTGGCCGAGTGGTTCGAGTCGCCAACTCGATATCACTGTTACCTTTCATAGATTGAAGGTCATGGCTTCGAGCCCTGCTATCTACGGAGGATCGGAGTCTAGTTTTGGTTCTTCACAGGACCGATTTTTCTAGGTAAACTGTCCGCCTGTTAAAAAAACACGATTTACGGCGTTTGCCTTTACTAAAACACTAGTGACCATAGCTTGGAAGACATTCCACCACTTTACAAACTTAAACAATTGCTAAAGCGAGCGTTTAAAATTGTCCAGTTTCTGTAAAGCTGTAAGTTCCTGTCTTTATTCCCCCGAAGGCATAGTTTTATTTGTCGAGAAGTATTTCGTATTTGGCTTTTTCTTTAAGTTGCGAGTACAGTTATGACCAATAAATAAATAAATAAATAAATAAATAAATAAATAAATATATATAAATAAATAAATATAAAATAAATAAATAAATAAATAAATAAAAAGTCCAGACACACATACAGGGCTTTTAGAAACAGATGTCGTCTTTACCAGGTGTCCACGGTGTAACAGTAATGCACGAAAATCCTGCTTATTTCAAGATACGCAGAAACAATATCGTGCGTGGATTATATGGAATTCATATTTGATATACATGCATGAAACACAAATACAAGTCTGTAAAAATGTATAGATGTAATTTGTGACGTTTGTGGGATTCAGTGTTAAAAGTGTAACGGCTATTTCTGCTACAAAGTAAGTGTTCAGTACCTAGTTGTGTTGCACTTAGATATGATACGCGGGATATTTCTACTTTAATTTGTGACATTCAAAGTACGAACAGAGTACGTACTGTTTCAGCGCATTCTGCTGCGTCTGTGACAATTTGTGACGTAACAGCGTGACTTACAGGACACCCGGGCGTCACTTTGTGACTTTAAAAAATTAGACGAACTTATGTATAACAATATTCAGTGAACCGTGTCAACATTTTTAGCATGTTGATTCCAATTTCAATATGCGAATAAAGACCACCTGTCAACAGAAACCGCTTTAGCTTCTTCCCGAGAATGGTCTTTGTTCACAGGTTAAACTGTACTGAGGTTAACATATAGATCGTAGCTCAATGGTCAAATTAAGACTATAAATCTATATATACAACGATAAACACAGAGGAGACCGCGTAAGGTGTGTCACATACACTCTTGTTGAACTATTGTTCTTGAAACAAATCGTAATGACAAGGTGTAGCCAGAAAACTTTTTTAAAAGTCACTGCAGACGAACGTTGTCATGTGATTTAGTTCGTCTGCAAGCATATTCCTAGAGGATGCCATATTTCCGCCAGGAAAGGTGTAAAATATTCAGGATTTACAGAAATAAAAGAAAGAGTAAGAAGTATTTAGATGAAGAAGAGATCCTGGGGTAAGTGTTATCATAACTTTTTAAACAGAGAAAGGTGGTCAATCGTTCAGTACAATAATTATTCCGTGTTTCTTGACTACAGTCAGACCTGTGAACAAAGACCACTCTTGGAAAAAAGCAAAAATGTCTTTGATGATAGGTGGTCTTTACATACAGGTGTTTACAAAATGTTTGAATATTGTGCGCTTTTCTCCTTGCTGGTCTTTAACTGCAGGGTGGTCTTTATTCAGATGTGGTCTTTAGCACAGGTTTGACTGTACTCATTATTACATGGAATTAGTTTAATATGTTTTTGATAAGGCTTGTTCGTGTAACACCTTAGTTTGTACCAGTTGCGGAAGCTGCTGAATCAGATTTAGGGACCTGTCAGATTTCTTAATATTAGTAACTACATGTATTTTCTTCGTCACGTGTTATCAAAAGTTGTTTCTATAGCAGTTCTTAAGCATTTCTGCCATGGATCAGCAGCTTCGGCACGACTTGTACCTGCTATTTAGTAATGTATGTGCTTTGCATGCGATGTTTGTTTTACAGCTTTTATTTACTTGCTAATATGAGTTTAGAATTGTTATTGCGGGGTCGAGCGCCACTGGGGTCACAGCCCTACCTCCTCATATGACACCAGTACTGGTTTTTCTAGGAAGCGGACCCAGAGTGACTCAATAAGCTTTAATAAGCTTTATTCTCAATCGAGCTAAAATAAATTAATATAAACTATAAACTAATTGTTATTCGTAGTTAGTTCCAAAGCTAGATAAGAGCTTATATTATATGTTACTTGACTTAAGATAAATTTACTCTGATTTTTATCTTATCAGTTCGGTTACGTTAATCGTGAAAAAACCTTCAACCCGAGCGGGAATCGAACTCGGGTTCTCTAGTATCCAAACACGTCACCATAAGAGCTAGCTCAATGGCAAGTGTCATGCAACTTTCGTATCATACCTCTTCTATATTATTTTCAAAGTTAGTGCAACACAACTTTGTCCGAGGAACAATATGAACTAAGACGTTGAGTTCGATTTCATATTTACTCAAGGTGTAGAGACTGCAGTTTATAAAACCACTTTAAAGTCCCAGGATCTTTTTGAATTTACTGATATGGTAAAATAAATTAACTGACAGGATGATGATAGAACCATGTTCTTCTCACTCTAAAACAATGTTGACTTATGCCTTTCTTTCGTATTCAAGTCGTTTCGTCATGAGAAACAGTTGTCTGAAAGCCTTTCTTACTTTTTTGCAATATCATTGAAAAAAAATACTGCGCAATATTTCTTACTTGTACTTTTCGATTCAAAAAGCAAACTAAAGTCTTATGAATGCTTTTGGTACAAATAAAGATCATTTCTACCAGTAACACATCTTTGTTTATCAAATTAAAGCTACTTGTAATTGTGATCCTGTCACTTTAAACTGTAACACTAATCAGGTTGTTATTGTGCAAAACGTAACACGTAAACTAATATTTCACTTATTCATTGAACATTTATGTACAGCAACCACTGAATTTGTTGAAGACGACAACGGTAAGTGTTCTTTCTAAATTAGAAATTTTCTGAAGAATGTCCACCAAATGTGTTCACTTTTCATGGAGTTTGGCGAAATCGTTTAAATCAACTTAGAAAGCAGGGATTCGAATCTGCACCATACGGAGTAAGAACGCCTTAAACTTTTCGTCCATCGCAACAACCCAGAAAAAGGATGGGCAAACAACCGATATTTAAGGAACGTTTATCCTTATCAAGGATAGTGAAAAACATGATTTAATCTGCCTTATGGTTAATAATATACGAAAGTAGTTTGCAAATCCACATATTTTGCAGTCAATTACCTTTGCAGAGTAGATAGGCGTTGATTGTTTCAACCTAATAATTACTTAGACTCTACCAACAACTGAGCTTTATCTGATTATTCTAGTATCGCATAACTGTTGAAAGCTATTTCACTATAAAATTTATGCCAAGAAGAGATATATCTTTAATTTCACAGGAATATCTTTCGTTTTAATAGAGATATCTCTTTCACGCTGAGATATAGCTTTGTAACGCAGAAAGATATCTGCAGAACTTTACGTTTCTTCGTATGGATATCTGTTTAACATAATTTTATAAATATCTTTTTATTTTTGTGATATATATCTCAAAGTTACAGAGATATCTCTCCAATTTAAAGAGATATATCTCTATTTCAAACAGATATATTTTTACAGAAATTTCTTTCGAGGCAGGAGTGATATCTCTGACCGGTAGAGAAATATCTCTATAACTTTGAGAGACATCTCTTTAGTATATGGAGATAGCTTTCAAAACAGGTGAGGTATCTCTATTAAAAGAAAGATATCTCCTAAGTTACAGACATATCATTAAATTTAAGAGATATCTCCCCTATTTTAGGATGTATTTCTATGTAATCATAGAGATAATCTCTCTTTTGATGAAATTGTAAATTGTCTAGCCATAGATGAAATCTGAAAAAACAACACCTCTCTCATTCCTAAATGGAAGATTTCTCTTCCCACAGGGGGCTCTCATTTGTACAAAAGATTATGGAAATTCCTGTGGAATTTCAAAAATAGTGAGTTTGTAGCTTTTACTTAAAACAGTTTCGTTTCGATCCCAAGTCCAAAATATTATATGTTGAATTCCCCCACACCTTTTACAGGAGATCTCTATACCGCGTGAGTTTTGGTGACATTATTTTTTACAGTTAACAGTACGCCATGACAATGTTTATTTGATGTTTGTTTGAAACATAAATTTGTATAAATTAAAGAATTTTAGTCTGGTGTACTCTTACTGGGATAGGGTACTCCGATGTTTAATTTTATACGTTTGACCACCTTTCGAACAGGTGTGCTCGCTGGACTATTTCGAAACACTTCAGATCATGTGACTTAGATCATGTGAACATTTCTTCTAGTAAATCAAAAATCGTTTTTCTTCAAAATTGATAGTATTTTAAATGGAAGAATAAATTTAATGTTTTTCTGTTGTGTGTTGACAGAACACTTACTGACGAAACAGTTCAACCTAACCCCTTGAGCTGATGCCGTATTTCTGGAATAGCCACCTAGCACACCATTTATCTTTGTATTAATAAAATTTACCATTGTATACATGTAAATAGTTTATGGAATTGAAAAGGCATCTACCTACTAGTAGATGGAAATCTGTGTCGATCTTGGTTTTATAAGTTTTTCGTAGAAAGGTTAACATGTACACACTATTTATATAAAATGGAATGTTGTAGAGTTTTCAAACTTACTTTGGACTAGAGTGTTCTGTATTATTTTGTGAATGATTTCCGGTATTCTCGAATTGGTAATGTTTTCGTGTAATTGGATACAAAAAGAGCTCAGTTGGCCTTATTTGTTCCAATCGTGTTTACTTTCGGCAGTATTCTTTGTTGTTGGCATTGGAGTAATTGTGCGAGTGTTGTGTTTTCTGGTATTCCCATTCTGATTTTAAAGTATCGTTTCGTAATGTTTTGCCATTCTTGGACAAGACGTTACAGATGTTTCAGAACTGTGTGACGCCATTTTATTTCGACTTTGTGTGGAAAGCTTTGATACTTTAACACTAGTTTTGTGACTCTTTTTGCTGCTGGAGATTATTGTACTTGTCTGAAATGAACATGGTTATAACTGAAATCGCTTTAAATCTTACATAGTACTACAAGGACTTGTATTTATTTTATTGATGAAAGAACAAAACAGTACTTTAACACATAGCTATGGCTGAATTAAGTCTGTTTAATGTAATACGTTGAGAAATATGAAATATGTGTCAGTTGAAAGACTACTAAATGGACCTTGTCAAGTAAAAGAGTTTTAAAAAAACAATAACAACTAAATCTACAGTGTCTAAGCACACTGACTTCGTTTAACAAACGGGTTGATATGAATATCGGCCACAGCTTCTATCGATCTGTTATTTTATACTCTACGGATGTTTACTGGTCAGTTGATGATGCTTAGGGGACAACTGCTGTGAGGGATTGCATAAAGTTGTGGAGGGATAGCATAAGTATTGAGGAGACAAGTGGTGGTTGATAAAAAATAGGATTGTGATACCAAGTTGTTGTTGTCGGTCAAAAGCTATTCATTGGTTATGTTTATTGTTTTATCCCATACCGACAAGAAATGAATATTTGTATTTTGTATTTGTTTTTTGTATTTGTATTTGGTGGGAGGGATTACTTAAGTATTGGGAGAAGTCTACGTCTCCGCGAGGGCTTTAACATCAAAGGATGATAGTTGGATAGACAAGTGGTAAGAGTGATTGCATAAATATTGAGGAAGCAACACATACACTGAATTGAGTGCTGAGGAAAAAAAAGCTGATATACTAATGTAGGCAGTTGAAGAGTATTCTGTTTGGAGGTGCTTCATTAGCATAAAATGCAGTGGTAATTAAGAAAAGATCGGTACTGTATTAAACCGTACGATTTAGACTGTAACAATATTGTTTTCTTTTCTTTCTGTTATAATGACAGAGAAGTAACCAGAAACAAGCTGGCAGTTTGCATACATGGAATCGATCATTTGTATTTATATCCGTAGAGAACAATGTCTTAAAGCTGTTTCTGTTGTAATTGTTGATATACATGTATATTGAATCAACAGGAAAAACAAACTATTTTACTGAGATTTAAGGGCTATATTGGGCTAATGAAAGGTTTTGTTACTTCTTTCGAAAGACGTAATAATAGCTTGATTAATAAAGGAAGTATGAGTTAATTAGTCAAGTTGTGGTAGCGCGATCGTTTGTAAATGCAGTCTGAACATCCTATCAAATTTGTCAAATATCAAAGAGCATTTCCGCTTTAGATACTGGTCATACAAAAGTAGTCTGTTGCATATTTTAGCTCACCTGGCACGAAGTGCCAGGGAGAGCTATTGTGATCACCCGGCGTTCGAATAATTGTCGTTAACATAGGTACCAACGTTCCAAATAAAGAAGCATTAACCGTTAATGTGATGTATCCGCTACCAACGTCTAATTGTTCAACATCGAATGCCAGAAGCTCGTCATCCTGGAAATACGTAGGAATGGACTGCTATATTAGTAGATTAACCTATAGGTAAGTAATTGCAGTTATAGTTTGAACTTTATACAGACAATAGCAGATCAACCTTGTGCTCAGACAAGCTTAAACGCTTTCAGACTCTGTCCGTTTTAAATGCTTTGTTATAGACATTTACTCTAAATCTGAAGTTCATAAGAACTTGGTATGAATGATCCTTATAACTGTTCTCTTTAAAATGTAAATAGAGTCCTTGCCAAAATCTTTATCATAAAGAGATACCATTGGTCAAATTATGAAATACCTTTTCAGAAATAATTCTGACGTGACCAACTGGTTTAAGCTCGGGTACAGATCTGGCTCTTCACGGGAGAAAGATGGTAGTTTCCTTCAGAAGATGGAATTTCTTAACATGTACTGACTGATGGTAAGAACGGGAGCATTTGAATGCCAGTTTTACATCATTTCCGCAACCAAAAAGACTGGAAATAAAACCATATCCATAACGTATATTCTAAAAGTATGCAAAGTCATTGTAAAATTCAAGTAAAAAGGCAAATAAAACATAAAATATATGACCAATTGTTGATGCATAAAATTGTCGACACATGTTTGAAACTTGTTTATATTATATATATATACATGTCATAAACTTAAACTTGTGTCGTTTAACAGGGTAAAACATGTTGCCACTTTACATGACTTGTATAATCGAACTACTTTCCCGCAGTCTATATGAAAATAAAACAAATTTTATTATAAAACCTTTGAAACGATACATTCTAGCAAAAAAGATACAAAAAACAAAAAAAAAAAAAACATAAATGACATGTAGCTGATACATAACATTTCAATAAATCGCGTCAAATAAAGTCAGACAAAACCTATAAGCCTCTTGTCTTGTTTTTAAAGCAAAAGAGACATATAATTCACCATCGATACCAGTAAACATTTGCTTGAAGTTTCAGCCTCAAAGTGAAGCAATACTCGACTATTGAATGTTAGGATAAACAAAACCAACCGTGTTTAAGAAATTGAAGAAATGATGTCTTATTTTGTTTTGCAACCTTTTCTTTAGGCTGTTTTCATTAGAAGAAATAGCACAAATGACGTCAGTTTAACGACGTCATTGTCGCATGGTTTCCAGCATTTATTACGTTGGGTATACTTTTTGATGTCAATCCGGGTTAAAGATTGCAGACACAGTGAAAATAAAAACAACATCAAAACTGTGGATTATCACTTTTATTTCTCTGAGAAAACTCTATAACTCACCGGAAAACATAAAATAAATTGCAATTCACATTTAACACAATTTGTGAAATTTGCATTTATCCTTTAAGTTTTAGGGAAAAAAAACAAATGTGAAAATCCTGCCATTGTATTATCTGTATTATATGATACCATACCACGTCGATTAACAATGGTTTATATACTACAAAGTAATTCATATAGATGCCAAACTGCTAATGTGTTTATGCCATGTTTTGAATTTTTACATAAATCACTACATTACATGCTGTCACAGTCCAAGTCCACATGTATAGAATGTTTTGGTGTGAAATTAATCATGCACAATTTCATTATTAAAGAACAATGTCTTCAAACTATCAGTTCATCTGTATTTGTTGATTTATTTAGTTAAGATAATGAAATTTTTGCATGAAAAAAATCTTTGTTATCAGTATAAATTGTATGGCATATTGTATTGTGCTGATTGAAAGCTTTGCATTTTTTTGTTTTGATTAAGATAGAATTAATAATCAAAGATTGACGATGCTTAATGAAGGAAATGTTAGCTACTAAATCAAGACGCTTAAGGTTGACAGCTTCTTTGACAGCTGAAGCAGCATCAGGCAGCGACATTCTTTTATTGTTAAACTTGTCAAATCTGATGTATACTACAGAAAATGTCTGCTGTAAAAAACAAAGGTACTTCGAAGCTAGTACGACTGACTGCATTGCAAATGCTCGCAAAACGAACACTTGATGCTCTGCGATCCATCTTCCCGTCATGTTATCATAATTATAGCTAAATCAGACTCGATCCATTTTCGTTGTTTGAAAATATGGCGAGGGGTAAACCTTGCAGTTTTTTGTATATCTGAGAGTGTAAACATTTCTTTTTGATTTATGTTTGAAGAAAAAGATATTTAATTCACGTCGGGTAACTATTGCTCAGATCACGACGAGTTGTATCTGCAATGTAACGATGGTGAGTTGCAAAGCTACGATAGAAAAAAATCGTGTATCGTATAGCATCATTGTCACTCTGCGTATCGCTTCCTTGACCAGAAGGCGGTATGCGATGAGCGAAGTGACGATGGCAATACGTGCGGTTACGATGCCGATGCGCGAAGTTACGTTGACGAAACTCTAAATCAAGATGGCGAAGTGACGATGGCGATGTGTGATACACGAAGTGATGATGTCGATACGAGTTGTCAGGATGACGATACTCAATGTTTTGCCACTGTTACTTCACAAAACGCCATCGTTAGTGCGCAGGTACAACTCGCCGTGATCTATGTTGTATTTTAAGCGTGACTTCGCGAACCATCATTGTTGTTCGCGTTATCGACTAATAAATTAACGGATCATCGTCTGTATTGGTATATTCTAACGAACCTTCACAAATGTCATCAGCTCAACCCATCTGCGTAACAGTGACACACGCTACCGGGGGGGGGGGAAAAAAAAAAAATTATTTTTTTTTTTTTTTTTTTTTTTTTTTTTTTTTTTTTTTTTTTTTTTTTTTTTTTTTTTTTTTTTTTTTTTTTTTTTTTTTTTTTTTTGGTTTTTTTTTTTTTTTTGGGGGGGTTTTTTTTTTTTTTAAAAATTTTCTTTTTTTTTAAAAAAAAAAAGAACGACCAATACGTATAGATCGGGTTATCAGATAAAAAATAAATGCAAACATACAACAGCAAAATTTCTTGCTACACAAAACTAAATGAGCAGTATTGGTGAATATTTTCATAGCACATATTGTCAGTTAGTTTGAGAATAATTTCCATCCTGTGAAACTTGTAAAAGCATACATGTCTCGAACAGTGCACCCTTTACCCATTAGTCTTCGTATAAAAACGTGATCACCAGCACTAACGTTGGCAATGATAAAGCCGGTCGAGGTTATCTCCCCACTCCCTCTACTAGAATCTGCTACACTCAAGCCTTTCTTTGCACCATTGATCACGATCTCTGACTGGAACCATTCATGGTCCATGGCAACAGTTGTCCATGTGAAAACGTAGTATCCTGTATCCGGTACAATGTAAATACCATCCTGGTTGTTATAGCCATTCCCTGTGTCTATTTCCTTCACATTGAAGACGAGGACCTCATGGTCATGAAGACAGATCTGACCAGACACGTATGCATGAAATGCTATATTTTCCGACTGTCCTGTGAAATAAACAAACGAGAGGATTATAGTAGTACTATATCGCTCACCTGTGTTTCATTGCAAGATTTTTTCTAACACAAATCTACATCTCTTGAGCAATTTTAGAAAATAAACACACGGAAATTTTTAATGAAATTCTAGCCATCTATGTAACCATGTTTTCAAGTCAAACGGCTTGAGCAATCTTAGTAGAGGGTCACAAGCACATTTTGGTAAAATTACTTTTAAATCGAAAGATTGGTTACTGAGAAGAAGCTTTTGGACGATTTTCCTATATAAGTCTATACAAAACAAATGAAAAGTGTCGCAAATTGGACCCTAATGGCACAATATGAAGAAACTTGGAAAAGGCCACAGGGCACAAACCAAATATGTAAGCTGTTGGTCTTGCACTTTTGGACAAGTTAATTTTCAAAAATATTTCTTTGGTTGCAATGTAAGCTAGAGTTCTACATAAAATGAAATTATTTCTCAATTTCGGTAGGGGACCACCAAAGAAACATTTCTGTGAAGTTTAACAGTAACTGGCGCAGTTTTTGTCGAGCCCGCTTGCGGTGAGCTCGACATAGTTGTCACTTTTGGCGGTTTGGTGTATGTGCGTGCGTCCGTCCGTCCGTCCGATTTTGTCCGGACCATATCTTTTTTATGCATGGAGGGATTTTGATGTTACTTGGCACACATTTTCACCATCATGAGACGGAGTGTCATGCGCAAGAACCAGGTCCCTAGATCTAAGGTCAAGGTCACACTTGGAGGTTAAATGTCAAATTCAAGAATGACTGTCCGGAGCATATCTTTTTCATGCATGGCGGAATTTTAATTTAACTTGGCACAAATGTTCACCATCATGAGACGGAGTGTCATGCGCAAGAACCAGGTCCTTAGGTCTAAGGTCAAGGTCACATTTAGAGGTTAAAGTTCAAAGTCAAGAATATCTTTGTCTGGAGCATTTCTTCTTCATGCATGGAGGGATTTTGATGTTACTTTGTACAAATGTTCACCACCATGGGCTACCCTTGTTTTTAGAATTACTTCCCTTTGTTGTTACTATAAATAGCTTATATTGTAACTTTTTTATTACTGGCCGTAGAGAAAAATCGAGACCACTTTTCTGTGGTACAGCATGCATGTTACATCCAATATTTAGGTGTATTTGACCCATCTCTACTTGGTAAGGAGTTAGCTCTTTTGACATATGGCGGTCTCGACATGTTGCAGATGGGTATCTAGTTTAGGAGGTGATGTCGTTTGAAGTTAATTGATGACGACCTGCAGAAGGCACATGCGTGATTACAAATGCTAACAACGAGCAATTCATGCTCAAGTGTTTCCTTCTTCGATTTGATAAATAATCTGAAAATGTTTTATCTTTGTTATTAAAGAGGGATTTTGAAAAGTTTATATTGATTAAATGTACGAACAACTTTGACTAATTAATATAGCTTATTAGATATTTGAATTTTGTTTAAAATTATAATAAAGAACGATATGTATGACTTTTAACAATAATTAAACGAGAAAGTATAAAAGGTAATCACTGCGGATGAACGACCACCAGATATTGGGGCAAAATTGAGCACAGATAATTAGTTTTCGCGAGAAATTTATAACAACTGGGGTAAGCTAAAACCCGATATTCACTCTGATGCATATCATATTGTGTCTATTTGTGTGTTTTCAGATACTTTAATGACTGTCCAAGCCGAATGTATTCTCGTTGTGCAACATATATATGTTGAAATGTTGAAAATGTCCAAAACAAATAGTGTGCTCACTCGAAAATCTCGACCGTTGGCAAAGTATGCCGTTTCATTTGATAAATCATTAATATATTAATAATCTGAATACGGCATATCATTTGCCTAACGACAAAATATTAATGGTTAAAATTTTATCATTTAAGACGAAAGTATAGCGGAGATACTGTTCTCGAAACATTTTAATTACTGTACTGGGTATTGGTTAAACGTGTACTGAGTATTGACGGAGTGAGCGAATCACTGTACTGAGTATTGCGTCAAGAAATGAGTAAAAAATAAAAATTTTGAAACTGGAAATGTACTTATTTGTTATCAGTTGAAGGTATGAATTCAGGAAGTGTGTTGTTTTGCACAAGTCATATTAAACGTTGATAATTTATACTATAAAAGTGCATTATAAAGTGTTTTGCCTGGCGTTTTCAGTATTAGACACACATTAGACACACATGTACAATTATATTTATATTTTTAAATTTTCACCAAATAATCAACAATATCGCGTGTAAATGGATATGCTGTGCAGTACTGCACTAACCGTTCAATGACTCGGACATTAAGTGACTTTAAATGTTATCTACAACTACTAAACATTTGTCTAAAATACGTATAAGTTGTAAGATAAAATGCAGTGTTCTCTTCTAGTTAATGCAAAATAGCGGAACTCTCTGCCACAATTCCAGTGTGTGTGTGCGTGCGTGCGTGCGTGCGTGTGAGTGTTGTATAGTAACACAATAAAGAACATTTTTTTTTACGAATTATCATAAAAGCATTACTGCAACATTCATTTTTATCGAAATGTTAATACCTATCGATAAAAATGAATTACACGATGCTGTGAAAAAATGGTCCGTTAATCCCTACTATTATCTAAACAATTACGTCAGATTTTCAGGTTTGTACAAAGTATCATTATCCCGCATCTTGTCAAAGATGAAATGGACCATCCTTCCCTCAGACATCACACGCTTTTGCTTTGTTCGATGTATACAAAGGCAATCAACGTGAGGACATACTAATCAATTTTAAACACTTGCCCGTGATGTGAATATTTAGTTTTCCGGGATGTGTAAATTCAAATTATTTTATAGAATTGATTTTGGATATGCAACATGTCATACTGTACCTTAAATTGGTATGATCTAAAACATTTTAAAATAAATTTAAAAAGGTATATCAACTAGCATAGAATATTGCAAAAACAAGGTTTTTTCTATGAGTTTACCCACTGACCTAGTTTTGGACCACATATGACCCATATGCAAACTCAATCTAGAGTTCACCAAGACTGTACATAATTCCGACTAAGGATTATGAAGATTCAATGAAAAATGGAACATTCTATCGTATACACAAGGGTTTTCTTTGATTTGATCCAGTGACCTAATTTTTGACCCAACTTGACTCATATTAGAACTCGACCTAAAGTTCAGCAAAGAAATCATACTAACCAAGTTCATGGAGATCGAATGAAAAATGAAACCTTTATTGCATACAAAAGCTTTGTCTATGATTTGATCCCATGACCAAGTTTTTGAAACAAGATGACCCATATTCGAATCGACGTAGATTACATAAAGGCAGTCACTCTGATCAGGTTTCCTGAAGCTCCAGTGAAAATGCAGTCTCATTTGCATACACAAGGTAAAATGTGCACAGGCGACACGCAGACGATAGAAAGACATAAAGACGACGGACACCATAAGATCACAATTACCAACCTTGGGTACTTCGTGTTGTGTTTAGCTAATAAAACGCTTTAAAAAGCAGCAGAATATTTATATTACTCACTTTTAATGCCCAATACTCAGTACACGTTAGTATCAATACTCCGGTACACCAGAAATCAAAATAAACAATACCCAGTACACTAACTTTAGTTATATATCTATCAATATTTTGGCCCCGAAATAACGTTTGTTGACAAGATCTTGGACACTTATGTCTGGTACTTGCCCAAATAAATTGCTCGATTCAGATTATTCAAATCTAAGCACATTAGCGAAATAAAACGGTAAACAGTACTAACGGTCGAACTTTTCAAGTGAGCAGGCGATCTTGTTTTTGGTAATTGAACATATTAACCGACATCATTTACAGCTCGGGTATACAATTGACTAAGATAGTCATCGAAATATCCCAAAACACAAAAAGAAACACAAGATAATGTGCATAAAATTAAATATCGGATTTTAACTTACCCCAATTGTAAACGTTCCTCGCGAAAACTAATCATCTGTGCTCACTTTCGTCCCAATATCCGGTGGTCGTTCATCCGCAGTGTTAATGGAGCCCCGAAAAGGATGGGGAGGATGAAATTGGGGAAAAATCTCATTCGCTGACCACGGTTGTTAACTTACTAGTAAATAATGACTTTTGATACATTTAAAACTAGTAGTAACATCGATATGTAAGATTAAAAGTAAAATGGCTATGCTGTGAATTTATCCGACTTACTTCTGTCCTGTTACCAATGATTTTAGATCGCTGTTTGCCTTGAATTCTGGCATTTCAGCAGCACGGGAATCTTGGTCTGTCTCTGACAACGTTTCAACTTGGGCTGAATCAGCGTTCTTAGATTTCTTGATTAATGTCTTGTCATCTTTCAGTTCGGCAATTTCTTCTTCCAGGCTTTTAAGTCTTATTTTGAGATCTACCTTTTCTCTTTCATGGAACCTTATCATAGCCGCTTGATCTCGAATGATTTGTTCATGCTTTTCCGTCTGAATTTTCAATACCCTTTCAACTTCGGATAAACGTTCTTCAACCGAGAGCGCACCAACCCCGTGAATAAAAGCAACACAAATTAAAAGAAATGAGAGTTTGTCCATATTGTATCTGTTTTTGTATTTCCGTCAAATTCACTGCCTAGATGATTTAATAAATTATTCAACAAAGAATTTTAAAACTCGAACGATGTTCTATTTGTTTGACAAAGATAAGATAAATGTCATAAATATGAAGACAGACGACTTTGTGACAAAATTCATTTAGGTTACCTAGTAAACACTGATTATTTATACAGTAACGTTTCAGTGCGATACTCAGTTCATTTAAGACTTGTGTTAAAGACCACTTACTGATAAAGACCACCGTGCGAATAAAGACCAGCAGGTAGAAAACCCTGAAAACCCCGATCTGTTTTACTATTGTGCTAACACCTGGGAATGATGACCACCTTTCATAGCTTATTCCGGTCAGTGATCTTTGCTCACAGGTACTTCGATTGTGGCAATATATCGCATGGCTTTTGTTGCAAGATTGGGATTTTATAATAATTGTCTAATCGTGGATCACGGCGTTAATCACTCTTAGAAAAAAACTCTATTTTTAAGGAATATCAAATTTCGCTAAACGCGTTCCAGGTTAATTCCATGTATTTTTGATGAACCCTTTACAAGTGCAAACTTTGTCTCAAACCTAATAACCGTTTTCAACCCAAATAATACGAAACGTTTGCTCTTTTTGTGTACATGTACTAAATTGTTACTATGAAAGACATCTTTTCATTTGCATGTGATAAGGTTTTGAAATAGATTAAGGTTATTATTACGTTCTTCTTCTTCTATGTTAAGGGGTTAGGTAGTGTCTGAGGGATTTGTATATAAATGTATGCATCTTAAACACTTTCCCCTTTTAGCTGACCGCAGCTGGCAGTAAAGAGATGAACATTTTCGTCAAATGTGTCCTTTGTTTTAGTCAAGTACTAACGTCTTATTAAAAACTTGATGTGCTGAACATAAATTTTGTGCTAAGTTATTTTAAAATCAATCAATACATGACAAAATTACAGTCCGGACACGAATGTGGATTTCATTACCTTTACACTCTAAAGGTGACTTTGGGATGTGAGTATTGCTTGCGACATACCGCCTTGATGAGCTAAACATTCGTACCAAGTTATTTTAAAATCGGTCGATGCACCACAAAGTTACATACCTAACACGAAACAATGAAGCACGGACGCACGGACCGTGAGTATGCAAACCTTTGGGGGCATGCATACATAAGCATATCAAAAGAAATACTCAAATCGGTTTCCCTCCCCTACATATTTGCGATAATATTTTACAATTATTCATTAATCATCACACTTAAGCACAAGCGATTAAACTTCTGTGGTTTTGCTTTTGCGGCTGTATATACAAGTACTTCGCCGTCACAAATATTTCGCGACCATGAAAAACCGTTGCAACTATCAAAATAACATACCAATTAACCATATATGGGGTATATTCGTCGTGTACCCCACAATATGTACCGCGTTTTCTTCGTATGAATACGTGGTCACCGGCAGAAACATGTGCGACAAGTATTCCAGTAGCCGCAGCCTCGTTCTGAACAGTTATCCATCCACTTACAATGCCGTCTATAACGATATCTGTACGGTACCAAATTAATGGTCGTTGTAGGAACTAACAGTCCACGTAAAGACGTAATAACCAGTATCGGGAACGACATAGATTCCATCTCGGGTTCCGTAGCCATTCCCAACGTCTAATATTTTTACCAGGAGCTGATGATTCTGGAAACATGGCTTCCCAGATACGTAGGCATGGAATGCTACATTCCTATCATCAGTGGACTGGCCTGTTGGTAATTAATTACAATTAATGTGACTATTTTGACAGTGACCAATCACCCGCGGTACGATCTTTCTGGGAGGTATTTCGATGAACAGCAATTGTCTTCAATTGCATATTCTATTAAATATCTGCTTTTTCTTGTGACACCGTGGTATTTTAATGTAATTTATTGTTACAAATTTTACAATCATAGATAGTGTACAAATAGGTCTCTGCTGCTTAAATATCCGTAACAAACAGGACCAAGATGGCACTGTTTCGCTCATCTGAGATTACTTGCAACATTGGCTGGACCAACATGGTATAAATCTCTCAACATTATCAATTATATTTGATGCTGATTAGGAACAAACTGATATAGCGTCTGAAGTGTTCACAAATGTTTTATATGATTTCAGCGATTGACCTAGTTTTTGATACATGTGATCGAGTTTCAAACTCGACCTACAGTTCTGATACACTTTCATGATCATTTTTACATGTACTTAAATATGGTCATGGCTCTAGAGTTCTGAAGGATTTTTCAGTGATGACCTGGTTTCCTTCTCGGCCTAGAGGTATTTAGACAAACATTCTGACATATTTTAATGATAATTTGGTACAAAATGTAGTTTCTCGAGCATTAACACGGTTGTCCTATGATTTGACATAATGACTGAGGCTTTGACCCAACGTGACTCAGTTTCAAACTTAGGCTGTAGTTCATCAACCAACTTTCATGCTGTCTGGGCACAAAACGATGGTTAAGTAAACTGCCCACCAGTTCATTACTGGAACACTGTCGAAACCAACGTTCAACCCCAAGAAGGCAAATATAATATCAAAACTCAGACACAATCAAAACATTATTTGTTTGTCACTGTGACACAATTTCTGATCATGCACATATTTATTACCCGGACGTTCTATGTGCACCTCACATAGATTTATACTGATCATTTCGACACAAACAACCGTTGCAAAGAAATTATATACCATGCGCACATACGTTTCACTATCTGAGTGTGTTTAGTGTTTGAATCGAGATCGCTGACAACGCTATTTTCTCCATTATCCTTGTAATCGGCGATGGTACCTGACGAGTTATCCATTTGGTCGGAGTCCGGGTAGTTATATGCACACTTTGAAATGACTTCTCAAAAACAGTCGTTGACTCAGGTCCTCGTTCTGCCATTTCATTTTCTAGACTTTCAACCCGCAATTTCAGTTTACAATTCTCGTTTTCAAAGTTTTCAATGAGAAAAGTTTTGGACCTGAATGATTTCTCATGGTTTTTCAATGTTGTGCTTTGAAGCCTTATAACACGTTCTAATTCTGATAATTGTTTTTCCATAAACATCGCGAACACTCCGGCAATGTAAAGAAGGAACGTCATGTAGATGAAAATAACGTTCATCCTTCCTGAGTGGTTTTAGGAAATCAGCGACTCTGTAAGTCTGTTTCACCCAGAAAAGTGAGAAGTTCACGTTCCTTTTAAAAATAAGATAAGGAGAAAGTTCATCGACTCTGTAGAATACTCAGTACATTTAAAAACGCAACACTTACATGTTGTGTTGTAGGAGTTTAATGCCCGTTCCAACCGTCTTTTGGGTCATTTTAACAGGAGGGTAATTTATTAAACAATCGTTTCTTGGAAGAACCAGTAGTAGACAATTATTTTTGAAAATTAAACTTTTATGCATTCACATCGACGGAGAATTGATTTTCAGATGTATACTGAGCGAAAAAAGAGCGCCGGCTGGCAACTTCTTATCGATATTGATTGTTTCAAATAAAGAAAATGGGATATAAGTCGTGAAAATTGTTAACACCAAAGTATTGGTTTAGTCTGAAATAACATGTTGCGATAGTGTTGCATCAATCATAAATGTTTTGTGGGGTATATGGTTAAATGAAAAAATTGCCATATTTACGGAATATCGATTAAATCATTCAAAATTTGTTAGAAAAATGGGAATATTTCACAAATTTGATGCTTAAAATAGTGGTTTCAAATACAAAAAGGAGAATGTAGCAAAGTTTTAACAAAATTACAAAATTAATAAACATACCAGATTTTTATGATTTTCTGCGATTTTGAAAACCAGTTTTCATTTTGGTTATGACAAACTATATCACTGTTAAGTAATTTTTCTTAGGTTATCTAAATTCTAAACATATTGATTTGTTAACCTTTTCGAAAAAATAGCAGAATAACAATTTAATTGCAAATATTGATTTTTTTTTATTTTTGCACGGGGGGGGGAGGAGAACAGGGGGGGGGGGGGGGGGGGGGGGGGGGGGGGGGGGGGGGGGGGGGGGGCCAAAAAAAGGAGGGGGGGGGGGGGGGGGGGGGGGGGGAAAAAAAAAAAAAAAAAGGAAGGGAAAAAAAAAAAAATTAAAAAAAAAAAAAAAAAAAAAAAAATTATACTTACAATTTTTTTCTAGCTTATAAGAAATTAAACCTATTAACTTAAGGTAAAGCATGTTGCCACTTTGCATGACTTGTATAATCGAACTCCTGTCCCGCAGTCTATATGAAAATAAAAAGTATGTTATAATAAAATTATAAAAAATAAAAAAAAAAAAGAAAAAATAATTTTTTTTTTTTTTTTTTTATTTTTTTTATTATTTGGGTGGGATTTTTTGAAAACCTAGTTTTATAAGTAAAATATCTTGTCTTGCTATGGCAAAAGAGACATATAAATCACCATTAATAATCTTTTGTTTAAAGTTTCAGACCCATAGTGAAACAATACACGACTGTTTTTGTTGAAAGTTAGGACGAACATTGTGTAATTGAATATACATTTATCACAAAATTGAAATTTTCACTTAGGGAGCAAAACACAAATTTTGTAATGATGATGTAGGGATCCTGCCATTGTATTTATGTGTATCATAAGATGCCATAACACTCCGATTTACAACAGTTTATATCTTGTAACAAAGTAATACATTTAGATGTAAAAGTGCTAATGTGTTTTCTGCCATGTAATGAAACTTTACATAAATCATTTCATTATATGCTGTCACAGTCCAAGTCCACATGTGTAGAATGTTTGGTTTGGAATTAATCATGTACAATTCCATTATTAAAGAACAGTGTCTCCATCCTATCACTTTTTCTGTATCTGTTGATTTATTTTGTTGAGATATTGAATTTTCTGCATGAAAAAATCTTTGCTATCAGTATAAATTGTAAGGCATATTGTGCTAATGGAAAGCTTTGTAATTTTTTGTTTTGATTATGCTAGAGTTAATAATATCAAAGATTGACGATGCTTAATAAAGGAAATGTTAGCTAGTAAATCAAGACGCTTAAGGTTGATTGCTTGTTTGACAGCATCAGGTAGGCATCATTTCCATGATTGTTAAACGTGTACTACAACACATGCCTGCTCTCTAAGACCAAAAGTAACTTGTAGCAAGTACGACTGACTTCACTGAAAGTTTTCGCGCATGTGCAATTTATGTTCCCGGCAAACGTTGAGCCGGGCTCAGTCCACTATTTGGTCAGATGCATATTTTACATTGTGGTTCGTAAAATTCCATATTCTTTGATTGATTGTTTGGATTTGTTAATAAATTTACGTCAGGTAACTATGGTACAGATCACGACATGTTGTACCTGTCTTGAAAATGGTAACAAGTGTGAAACTGATCACAAATGTGAAACAATGTTATCCTATATGTAAAAACTGTTTTTCACTTTCGGAAGTTTTTACATATTGGGTAAATTATTTCACATTTAAGTAAGGATTAGGGTTTCTCATTTGTCGAACGTTTTTACTTATGGGGTAAATTTATTTCACATTTGTTACCATTGTCACATTTGGGGGTCCTACAGTGCTGTCCTTTGCATTTGCGCTTTATATAGTGAATGTTTGAGCTGTAGTATGCTCCTTGCCTGTAGGCTATTCTCATAGTTCGAAGGATTCCTTCCTTTTGTGCAAAGTGTGACTGTTGGTGAGTGCTGTGCTTGATAGTATTAAGGTAGGACGACTGTAAAGATGTCCCGCCATAATTTCGAAGATCGGTACAGACATAAACTTCCGTAGATTCCGGAGACTTTTTTACATGTGATTTATTTTTGGATCGATTGAATTTTCAATCGGTCCAATGTTAAAAGAGTATAACGAGGGGTCAAAGCAAAACTAGTCTAAGTGTACATGAAAATAGAAGCAGATAGGATAGTTTCGTGTAAGCTTCCTTACGGCCGAACGCTTTACATACAAAAAAGTAGTTCCGTATATTCAGTTGTTTCGAATTATACTGTATTAATCTGTTTTAAAAATTATATATTAACAGATCTAAATAATATCAAAACATTTCAGAATAGCATAATATTAAATTGTTGTTTTTCTTATAATTTGTAATTAAAGATAAACGAGGTATCTGTTCTGTATAAAACTATTTTCCTACGCGGTTTTGATCATAACAGTTTTCTAGTCAGACCGGAGACACTAGTTTAGTGTTTCCGCGAGGGCGCGTTTTGTTTTTGAAAAGCACTCATTTTGTTAACGAACGAATAGCAAGGCGTCTTTTATGAGGCAATTAAAATGTGTATGATCAAATTACTACAAAAACAACATTTCAAAATCTCTCAAAATGCTTCGAAATGCAAGATAAGTTGTTTACAAAATACGCTTCCGGTATGGGATATGTCTAATTTTGACCCTATTCCGTCGTCGTTGTCGTCTGATTTCGGATCGATCCGCATTTTGTACCATTGCGTTTTTGTGTGTATTGGTTCGTATGATACCGTCAAGAGATGGTCGACGAACCTTAACAGAAGAAACAGAAACGTCTTTCTGAGTGATTTTAATGATCATTTTGTAGTAATTTCGATCAGACTGTCACTGTTGAAAGGGGTTTCAGTGTGCCAAATAATATCAAAGTTCAATTTCTACGGTTGAATGCACTTATGAAAAATTCGCTTTGTGGACAAAGTTTACTTTTGAGATGCAATGTCAAAATAAAGAGAAACAGATGTTGTCTTGCCAACCCTTTGATTACCCACCGTTTTGTGATGTATCTCATGCAGTTTTACAGAAGTAAACTGAATAAAACTTCTTTAACATTATAGTCATGCCTTTTATTTTTTGACCATAAAGAGTATCACACTCGGAATTTCTAAATGACCCCCAAATTCTGATACAGGGGGTCACAAATGACCCCTTAAAATTCTGATATCACACATGTATGTGTACAGTCTGTGTTGTCCTGATATTTACACATGTATATGTGCAGACTGTGTTTTCAGAGACAATCGATCCTCCAACACTTTCAGTCCTTTGATTTATCTACGAAATAGTATTTCATTTAGTTCCCTATTTCTTTCATTATATTGAATTTAACTACTATAATTTGCTTGAATAAGTTTACTCGTTGTATCTTTGCTAATACCCAGTAAAACATAAGCATTGGGGAATAAATGATTAGAAGTTATACCAAAGACAAACACCACTGTGTGCCATAGGTAACATTTCCCGAGTTGCTTGTGCAATAGGTTTATTTAGAGGTGTTTTTTCATTTGTTAGAAACATAAAAAAACTCACATATTTTATCACCTTAGAAACCGACACATACATACAATCTGTTCTCTGCGAGACCGAAATCTCTCAATAGAGATAAGAAATTCAGCATTTTAGCCGACAACTGACTATGGAATTTGGTTTTCGGTCATAAGGTTTAAAGGTTTACGAATTTCACGAGATTTGATGAAGTTAAAATAAAAGGTTTTCTTAACAAATGAACGATCTCAATAAAACCGCATTTAAAAAAAAAGAAAAGTTAGCTTTACATGCAATCGTTTTGTGAAAAATAAACGCATTTAATCAATTTTGAAACCCAAGATATATCATTGATACACCATGACTGAAACGTAGTTTAAAAAGTAAATAAAAGCTCCTTTCTGAAGGTATCAGTTGTTTAGGTCTGTAATCATATGTAAGTTTTATAATTTGAATCTAACAATTTATATGACAAAGACGAACAGTAAAAACCAGTTTTAAAAGTGTGGATTGTTGCTACTAGTATTTCAAACATGTGCGATTTTAATTCATAGGAAACTATATAGTCACACTTAGGCTAAGTCTTAAAATGTGTGCCAAATACAAAGTAAAACATGTTCAAACATGTATGCAGAAAATTAGTTTTCACATAGAAACGGAACATTTATTTAGAGATTTAGAATAGTTTCCAATCAGAGAAAGTCGAGCGAGTAAAATTATCAGTAATATTGCAAGCTATACCTTGAACTTGAATTTTAACGTGATCGCCGGCATTTACAGGTACAATCACCGTGCCAGATGCTGCATTTTTTCTGGCGGTAGTTACCCATCCCGCTGATTTGCCACATATAATGATGTCTGCCCGGTACCAGTCATCCGATACAGATGTCGACGTCCAGGTGAAGACGTAAAATCCCGTGACCGGAACATCATAGATCCCGTCCCGCTTGTCGTATCCGTTTCCTTCGTCTACTCCTTCTGTATCGAAGACAAAAACTTCATGGTCATGGAAACATCGCTGGCCTGTCATATAAGCATGGAATGCAATTTCACTCGTTTATCCTGCAGATGATACAATTTTAAATCAACAAATAGGATATAACAAATTGCTTAGTCATTTGATATAACACATGCTTCAGTCGCTTTGTGCGATACATCAGCTGAATAACGTAATCGTTACAGACATATCTCGGATCCAGTTCAGCCGCTTTGATAAATATAATTTGTATACAAACTGAAAACAAACCTTGAAATGATCATTCACAATTTAAGTAGCCCAGTGTTAATCATCAGCCACATGTATAAATCTACCAGAATTATTGCTTCTAATAAGCTCGCCTGAGAACTAGTGTAAGCTCGTTAAATACGTTTCCTTTTTCTGTTTTTGATCAGAGAACAACCGGACTATATTAATTTTAATTTTCTTGTAACAGTTAAATATTCGTATGCACTAACTTATGTTTAGTGCTAAAACAATTTTAAGCAAAATCAACATGACGCAGCAAGTCAATTAAATCATCCAATTGACAGTATTTCACACACATCCACGTGACACTGTTCTGTTGTCCGACAGGCTAGCTATTTGCCGAATTAAAAGCGCTTGGGTATACACTAGCGCCTCAGCTTGTTAGTATATACTAATTTATTCATTCTCGATTGCGAAACAAGTTATTATAACTTGGATTAATCGCTCTCGAGACTCATTCCAGACAGAATCAACCTCGAAGAGAGAGAGGTAATGTGGAATTTTTTGTGTCTTGCCTAAGGACACTTCCGTCATGGCGATGGTAGGGATCGAACCCGGCTTGAGTATGTAAAGTTATTCTCTCCGTGGATAAAGGAATGTATGATATAGAATTATATAAAAATGACGAAGAGGTTATCCCTGTCCCGTATTTAAAATTTGTTTTAAATCAGTAAGATCTAAATTTTGAAGTCTTCTCTGGACAGTTAGTAACCGCGTTCTGCGGGCCGCGAGGGGGCCCGCTATATTTAATACATGGTTGGAAAATGTAACATGTAGGTGAAGTAGTGTGTAGTTTTTGAACAGAATGTTATGAAAATCGCCTAGGAAGTTACTATAAAGAATGGCTTAAACCACTGTTCATTGTGTAGCTTTAAAATTGTCAAAAAATTGATATTTCTATCTTTTATCCGTATAAAACGACAAATTATTTTATACGCTTATGTAACGTCTAATAAGTTGTGAAAAGTTTTTATTGTTCAGCCAGTATAAAAACCGATATCGGTCAAACATGCCGGTATCTTCCGGTATCGGGTAAAGTGGGTCCCTAACGTTACTATGACTCAATTTTTTATAGTTTAACATTTACAATCACACTTCATTTGTTTTTGAATGGAAGTATCGTTGTAACATGACTGAATGTATATTTAAATCTGTCATCTGTTATAAAGTTTGAAATAAAGTTTAATTGCAGCCCAATTTCAGAATATTTACATGAAAGCTTGTCTTTAGGCCGCTGCACTGCTATTTATTATCAGACTGTTTTACATTTTGTGTTAATACCACACTGGTATACAAAAATTGCTTGATCAGGTGTGCCAAAGTTAACTAATTGTCTAACGCACTACTCTTAATAAAGGTAGATTCTGAAAAAATAAATAATTATAACATACGTTTATCAAACGATTTTGGTTAGCCTTGAAACACGAACGAACATCACTTTTTCTTAGGATATGTAGATAAAGTATTTGGTAGTTTGTCCTATTTCTTGAGAACACCTAATTGGTCAAACATTCTGGCAGATGAATCACTTGTCAAAATTAGTCATACTCTGCCTTCGCCGATTATTTAGAACTTCCAATCGCTTTTTCAGTTGATCACTTTCGAATTAAGGCTAATAATATACAAGCTAATGCTGAAAACAACCTGAAGATTATAAAGAGCTCTACCTTGACCCTTGCAGTAAGTTCTAATTCTAACAGACAGTATTGTACAGTATCGCATTTACTCAATAAATACAAATTAGACCAAAGCTGTGTCAGATAAACTTTATGTTCATTTCGTTTCTTTTAAATCATAAATTTTGAAATACACGCGATGGATATATAGGTAGGAAAAGAGTACGATATTAAACTTGTATTAATGTGTGCAAATCAGTTTAATCAAGTATTTACTTTTAAATGTACAAACTAGAATGGCGTTTAGCAAGATATCCTGTCCTACTTGGAGCTTATAAAGTTTGTTAAGTTTCATTTGCATATGTAACAAATTCAAAATATTTCCATTAGACCCAAAGATTTGTTTGCAAAGTCTAGCTTAGATATGTGATATGACTAGCATTGCTTGTTCTCTTTACCACGACTATATTAAAATTTGCTCATTGTTCAGGTGTGGCGTTCACCCTTTTTACTAACTTTCATATTTATAAGCTAAAATAAAGGTAGGCATTGTGAATAAAATTAAAATATACGTTTCAACATATGACTGTGGTTAGACCTTGAAACACTTATTTATCAGCATCATCTTGTTCTTCTACGATCATTGTCCCCAGATAAAGTTGTGAAAATTCGCAAATGTGTGTTGCCTAAAGCCCTTAAATATATGTTCATTACTTCATTGTTTATTAAAGCTTGGCAATTTTGTAGTACATGTCTTATGCGTTTCTATGATTATTTTAGCATCTGTTCCATCGATGACATTGAACTGATATGTTTACTCCGTTCAAACAACCTCAGATTGCATATTCATTCTCTTACCTATCTCTGTACCTTTACTTTGTTTTCTGTTAGTCTGTTGTTGACCTTTGATTCTTTGATACTGGCCAATGGAGCACGGATGAACGATATGGGGCCATCATGGTTCTCTTGTTTTCAGAAAATTCAACTACTATCTTATCAGCTCTGTGACGTGACACACTTACTGTCGCATTAAAACCCAAGAATATAATAAAACCGGCTGTAACTTTTAATTTAAGACGCTTTATCTTGAGCTGTTGAAAAATTACTCGATAAGAACTTGAATGTGTTATCGATATCTAGAATGTTTTTCCCATATGACTAGAAGTTAACATTTTAGGTTAAGTAATAATTTATGTAAATATTCTGTATTTATGCTTTTGAAGTAATTAAATTTGACATTCATTAATAAATCAATACTACTTTAAAACCAAAATAGCATAGTTAGGTGTGATGCATTAGTTATGGATGGATGGCAGGGATGTAAATGTGCAGATTGGTTTCAATATTTTGGGAAGGTGATAATACAAATGGCAAGAAAATTATGCATGTTTTACAATGCATATCCGAATAATTTTGATAACCACTTCGTCCTGCATTAATTATGGATGGATGGCAGAGATGTTGATGTGCAGATTTGTTTAATTAATATACTAACACGTCTAACGATTGTGTCTCTATATACAAAGAGTAGAAACATTTTGTTAAATTAAACCATAAACAACGCGGAACCGATATGCTGTAAGCATAGTGGGCTGCAAGACGTTAAGTGAGCGTTCGCATAGAAATAACGCTTTGCAATTATTCACATTTTGTAATATTTGGTCATGTTAGAATCGAAATATCATCCTTTTCAGCGTTTTTATCGTCTTATAAACAATGATTTGTCGTACTGATGCGCAGTTATTAACCACTCAATCCCCCGGCCTTCGTGACTAATTACTGCGTATCGGTACTCCAAATCATTGTTTATTAAACGATGAACACCGCTGGAACGGATGTTAATTCATAAATGGCACATCGTACGTGGGATTTAGGCGGAAGTACACATTTCAAGAAAATTTTGCACATTGATAACCACTTCGTCTTCAATGTGACCAATGTTTCTTTTTGCAAATACAAGTGATTGTATCAATAACATGTTCTTGTACGCAAATTTGAATTTTACCTGTGTTCACAAAAAGAAGATTAAATCAATTTAGCCAAATAGTTCTGACATGAACAAGCCTTGTAGGCAGTGATTATACATCAATGACTAAGTCTTGCTACCAACTATGAGTATGTGAGGAATATAGCAGGTTACAAACAATTAATTCTCCGAATGAACAATCATAGTCTGTTCTTCAAAAAAATATCAAGCTTATTCGACGAGTTAAATTTTGATTCATGGCAAATATGGTAACACGTCTTTATGAAATAGGTTGTGAAATACACAGTGAACACCATACTTACCGACGGTCTTTGTCAGAAGAATAACTATCGCCAAACGTTTTTGATTAGGCTAAATCGCTTTTGGTTAATTTTATAAAAACAAAAATAATATCAAACAGGGAATGCCACGTACCAAAAACGCAGCAAACTAAAACTAAAAAAACTAAAAACTATTTTAGTTTGATTAAGAAGATATTATATGTAGCTCAATGAGTGGCTTTTGAACAGTTAGTCAAGATTTTGTGACCTTCGTGGAGAGATGTAGTACGTTTACTGTCACTGCTGCCCATTTCAGTTTGATGGACTAAGGCATAAGTCGGGAATCGAACGCTGGACCGATCACACCGGATTTAAACCTTTGGTGTTAAGGTCAAGATTTTTGAAAGAATTATTTGACTTAGAAAATACATTGATTATGGGTAAAATCCCCTTATTCACTTAACCCTTTAAGATATTGCTTTGAAACTTTGAATGCTTGTTCACATCATAACTCTCATCTGTAGGCGAGAGAAGTTAACTCTGTCAAGGATTTGTTTTAAAGATTAAGACCCTATATTGACTTAGAATCTTGGCTAAGGTTTTCGTACCAGTCCACTTTTTGACTTAACTGTTTGAGATATTACTTTGAAAGTTGGAATACTTGTTTACCATCATGATCCCCAACCAGAAGGTAATTCTGTCAAGGATTTTATCTAAATGATGGCCCTTTCCGACTTAGAAACTCATTTAAAAGTTTTATTCTTGACCACTTGTTGACTTAACCATTTGAGATATTACTTTGAAAGTTGGAGTACTTATGTACCATTATGACACCTATCTGTAACCAAGAGAAGATAACTCTGTGAAAATGTTTCTTAATTTTTACCTAGAAATTCCTAGTTAAAGTATGTTGTGCCCTTAACTGTCAAAGTTTTGTTTCATTGGAAAGCACTAAAAAGTTGAGCGCGCTGTCTTACTGACAGCTCTTGTTTATCATTTCATTTACTTTGTTAACATATTTGCATCACTATCATTTGGGTAGACTCATAACTTAATGTGTTGTTAATGTATTTCTACAGTGTTATGTTAAATTGTTCAATAATGGTTACTGAATATTGACAAATTATTCTTTCTGGTATACCGTTCAGTTAGTTTTTTTTTACAAGATGAGGCTAGGGGTATAAAATTCCATACATCTTTTTAATAAGACAGTAAATTTCTTTCAAAATTTGAATATGAATCATGGACAGGATACTGTTAATGAAAATAACAATTGAAAAATTGACCGTTATGGGCTGAAAACCTTACATATCAAACTTGATATCAGATCTACTCCGATGGAAAGCTTTCAACTTGCTGTTAAATAAACAATATAAAGAGCTACATTTTAGTCTTTTATTTACCGAATTGTAAAAACCAAATCGACAGTTCTGTTAATCACGGTTTTATATGCCTACGGTATATTTCTATAGCCATTTCGAGTGCATTAATATGACTCAAAGTATTAGAAAAATAGGCGGATTTGCAGACATGTAGCTCATTCCGACTTTTCGAATTTAGCCCGGCAAAAATAAAATTAGAAAATGGATATGTATACGTCTCTCCCAAGAAAAGATTTGTTTACCTAAATATTATTTTGTCGTCAAGTAAGCTCAGTATACCCTCACCTTTTTTCCTTTAAAAGGCCAAGAAATTCAGGATTACATCGTACCATGTTTATCCGGAAGACAAAACGATGAATAAAACGTTTACGTGTGGTCATTACTGCACGTAAAACTTGTACAGTTCAAATTAACGTACTTTTGTGGCTGCTTTGTTAGGTTACTGAATATGCGGCTTGACAATGTCACTCAGGTTGCTTTTTTAAATTTATGAATAGATGATTAAATAAAACAAGTTATAATATAGTTATTTTATTTTGTTGCCCGAATATTGGAGTAAACTTTCAAACTGTTTACCGCCGACTGTAAAAACCGATAGTAGTTACGATATTTTCAAAAAATCGGCTGCTTCGAAAACTATTCTTGGCTTTATCAAATGAATCCTTTCTTATTCACTCGTAATAATACACCCCCCCCCCCCCAAATAATTCCCCCGAGACAACCCCTCCCGGGAAAACTTCAAATCGATAGTTACATGTTAATGTGAAATCTGAACAACTTCTATCCCGAGAACGTGGAGCGGGAATATTCGTCGCGTATACAATATGTACTACTTTTTCTCCTTATGCATACGTGGTCGACGGCAGAAACATGTGCGACAAGTATTCCAGTAGCGGGGTCCTCGTTCTGATGTTTCTACACAGAATCCCAGATACGTAGGCATGGAATGTTACATTCCTGTTATTAGTAGACTGACCTGTTGGTAATTAGTCACAATTAACGTTATCATTTTGACACTAACCGATCACTTAATGTGCTATGGTAAGCTTTTCTCTCTTTTTGAGAGGTATTCCGATAAAAAGCAATTATCTTCAGCTGCTTATACTATTAACTAAAAATTATTTCTGCAAAATATGACATCTTGGTATTGTCTACCTGGTTTTTCTTGTTACACCGCGGTATTCTAATGTAATACATTGCTAAATATTTTACAATCGTTTATTTTGTACAAATAAATATTTGCTGCTTAAATATCCGTTACAAACAAGAGGACCAAGATGGCACTATTTCGCTCACCTCACAGCACCTGCAGCACTTGGCTGGGTCGACAAGGTATAAAGCTCTCAACAAATACTTTATCAACCATGTTTCATGCTGATTAGAAACAAACTGATTTAACATCTGAAGTGCTCGCAGGTTTTTATCTATGGTTTCAGCGGTTGACCTAGTTACTGATACACGTACATTGTAATCGAGTTTCAAACTCGACCTACATCTTATGAAGACACATTCTGATACATTTTCATGATGATGTGTACTAAAATGTGGTCACAGCTCTAGTGTCCTGAAGGATACTCGGCCTAGAGGTATTTAGACAAACATTCTGACATAAATGATACACAATATACATTTAGTTTCTTGAACATTCACATGTTTGTCTTATGATTTGACATAATGACTGAGGCTTTGACCCTAGTTTCAAACTTAGCCTAGAGATCATCAACCAACCTTCATGCTAACTGAGCACAAAACGAAGCCTGTAATATTTAGCGCATTTGTGCTGAGGTGAGCTAATAAAATTTTTAAACATTTGTGGGTTCGAATACCAACAGTGGCATTTGGCCGGAACCTGTATAATCGTCCCTTCTTTCGTCGCGAGTATTGGTCAGAAATCAAGAATGTAAACATTTAAAGTACAGGTAGTCAATGTAAGTTGCAAGAACTTGTTTTGCAATCGATATAAAATAAATAAGTTCAAATAGTTTTAATAAGCCGTTCTAAACATTCACTGAATTTAGGACCATTGATTGGCTCAAACTCCGCTAATGACCTGACTGTCTATGTAAAAGCCTGAAGTTTTTTTAACAATGGTTAGGTAAACTGTCCACTATTATGTACTGTATTACTATCCACATTACTTGAACACTGTTGAAACGAACGTTCAACCCCAGAAGAAAAATATGAAATAAAAACTCTTCAGTCCTGTAGACGCAATCAAAACAATATTTGACTGCCACTGTGAAATAAGTTCATATCATTCACACACTTATTACCCGAACGTTCGATGTGTACTACACATAGATGTATGCTGACCATCTCAACACTAGACAACTTTTTGGTCGTACATGTATATACTGCAAAAAATATATACTAAGCACACGTACGTTTACAAACTTAATGTGTTCAGCATTTTAATCGAGATCGCTGACTACGTTAATTTCTCCATTATCCTCGCTGCCGTTGATGGTATCTGACGAGTAATCAGTTTGGTCGGAGTCCCGGGATATGATAGGCACATTTTGAAATGACTTATCAAAAGTAGCCATTGACTCAGCTCCTTGTTCCACCATTTTATTTACTATACATTAAACACGGATTTTCAGATTAATATTCTCGTTTTTACGTTTTCAATTATGAATTTTTGGTCCGGTATGATTTTCTAATTGTTTTCCAATGTTGCAGTTTGAATCTTTATAATACTTTCTATTTCTGATAATCGTTTTTCCATGACATGGCGGACACTCCGGAAATGGAAAGAAGGAACGTCATGTGGATGAAAATAACGTTCATCCTTCCTGCGGGGTTTTAGGAAATCAGCGACTGTTTGAGTCTGTTTCACACAGAAAAGTGAGAAGTTCACGTTCCTAAGGAGAAAGTCCAGCAAAGAAACATCAATGACATGTTCCGATATAACATTTATAATTAGCGTCAAATTGAGCCAAAACACATAACTTGTAGTAAAATAGTCTTGTCAAGTTAAAGCAAAATAGCTATAACTCGATTAATAACATTTTGCCTAAAGTTTCATGACCAATTGAGTGAATCAAAACCCCGCAGCTGTGTGAAAGTTATGAAAAACATGTTATTATTGAATATACTTTTGAACACAATTACTAATATTTGCAAAGGAGAAACACAAATTGATATGATGTGCTGGGATTTGCCATAATATTTCATTGCGTCAAATATAGCCAAAACCTAGCTTCGATTAGTAAAACATCTTGTCTTGTTATAGATAAATAGTATATATTTAGCATGTATAACATTTTGCTTAATGAGTTTAAGCCCATTAGTAAGCAATTTTCGACATTAATCATTTATAACAAACATTTTTTTATTGAAGTATACATTGTTTAGAATTAGCTTTAATATTTGTAATTAGGGAGCAAGCACAAATTTCGTTATGATAAGTACAGATGTTGCCATAATATCAGTTCTTTGTAGTGATAACATTATTCTTGTTTTAGATAATGAGTTTTATATGTAAAAAAGTAATTTATATTTATGATGTCTAAATGTATATAGTTTATTGCCATGCTAAAGGAAATTTTTAAATTTTGTTTTGATTACAGATAGCATGTAACAGTCCAAGTCCAAAGATTAGACGATGCTTTAATAAAGGAAATGTTAGCTACTAAATCAAGACGCCTTAGGTTGATTGCTTGTTTGACAGCTTAAGAAGCATCAGGCAGGCAACATTTTTATGCCCCCGAAGGGTGGCATATTAAAATCGCACCGTCCGTCTGTCCGTCCGTCCGTCTGTCCGTCTGTGCGTCCCCACTTACAAATTCGTGTCCGGACTGTAACTCTGTCATGCATTGAAGGATTTTAAAATAACTTGGCACACATGTCTAGCACATCAAGACGACGTGTCGCGTGTAAGACCCACACCCCTACCTCAAAGGTCAAGGTCACACTTGGAGTATGAAGGTTATGGAATCCTCTATATATGCACACATTCGTGTCCGGACTGTAACTTTGTCATGCATTGAAGGATTTTAAAATAACTTGGCACACATGTCTAGCACATCAAGACGACGTGTTGCGTGCAAGACCCACGTCCCTAGCTCAAAGGTCAAGGTCATACTTAGAGTTTGAAGGTAATGGATTCCTCTATATATGCATATATGCACACATTCGTGTCCGGACTGTAACTTTGTCATGCATTGAAGGATTTTAAAATAATTTGGCACAAATGTCTAGCACAGCAAGATAACGTGTCGCGTGCAAGACCCACATCCCTACCACAAAGGTCAAGGTCACACTTAGAGTTTATAGCTAATGGAATCCTGTATATATGCATACATTTGTGTCCGGATTATAACTTTATCATGCTTTGAAGGATTTTAAAATAACTAGGCACAAATGTCTAGCATATCAAGCAGCTGTGTCGCGTGCAAAAGTCCCTAACTCAAAGGTCAAGGTCACACTTAGTGTTTAAAGTCATGGAAAACTGTATGCATGGTTACTCTGTCATGCATGGACGGATTTTAAAATTACATAGCACATTTATTGAGCACATGGAGAGGACACAAACTGTGAGGCACCTCTTTTTGGGGCATTCGTCACTTGTGAGGGACAGCTCTTGTTTTATTGTTAAGATGTATACTACAAATCAAGTTTGCTGTAAGAACAAAGATACTTCGTAGCGAGTACGACTGACTGCATTGCAAATGCTCGCAAAACGAACACGTGAAACTCCGCGATTCATGTTCCCGTCATGTGTATGCATCATATAGCTAAGTCGGACTCAATCTACTTTCGTTGTTTGAAAATATAGCGAGAGGCAAACCTTGTAGTTTATTGTATATCTGACAGTGTAATAATTCTTTTTTGAACGAGTATTTGTATCGATTTGTTTTAAGATGAAGAAATTCAATTCACGCCGGGTAACTATTGCACATATCACGGCGAGTTGTATCCGCGTTTTAACGATTGTGATCGTAATCGTAATCACCATATTCACTTCGCGTATCATCATCGTCACTTTGCGTATTGCTTCCTTGACCAGAATGCGGTATGCGATGCGCGAAGTGAAGATGGCAATACGTGAAGTTACAATGCCGATTCGCATAGTCACGATGGCGAACTGACGATGGTGATGTGCGATGCGCGAAGTAACGATGTCGATATGAGAAGTCAGGATGACGATACTCGATGTTTTGCCGCCGTAACTTCGCAAATCGCCATCGTTGCTTCACACGTACAACTCGCCGTGATCTGTGATGATTTTCCAGCGTGACTACGCGAACTGTCATTATTATTTCGCAGTATCGCCTGATTAATTATTGCAGAGAAGGCGATGGCTCTAACGGATCGTCGTCTCTGTATCGGTATATCAAAACGAACCTTCATGAATGACATAAACTCCATCCGTCAACAATGCGAAGCCGTTATCTGCTCCAAAAGTGGTCACACACGCTACCGTGAGCTACGGCATGAGAAAAAAAACAATAAAACTTTAATTGTTCGACTTTTTATAGTCTGCTGCTATATTACAAAACATTATGCAATACAGTAAGAATACTAAAGGTGCTATTTACTTACAGGCTGAATACATTCTTAATAACAAACTGCCACTGACTTAAGAATAAAACTATCACAGCCAATACGTATAGATGGGGCCATAAGATATACAATAAATGCAAACATACAACAGCAGAATTCTTGCTACACAAAAAGTAAATGAACAGTATTTGTGAATGGATTTTATTTCAACGCACATGTTTCCAATTAATTTGAAAATAACTTCCATCCTGTGAAACTTGTAACAGCATACGCGTCTCGCACAGTGCATCCTACACCTCTTGTCCTTCGTATGAAAACGTGATCACCAGCGCTAACGTTGGCAATGATAAACCCGGTCGCTGTTATCTCCTCTGTGTCATCACCGCCACCAGAATCTGCTACACTCCAGCCTTTCTTTACACCATTGATCACAATCTCTGACTGGAACCATTCACGGCCAATAGCAACAGTTGTCCATGTGAAAACGTAGTATCCTGTATCCGGTACAGTGTAAATACCATCCTGGTTGTTATAGCCATTCCCTGTGTCGGTTTCCTTCACATTGAAGACGAGGACCTCATGGTCATGAAGACAGATCTGACCAGACACGTACGCATGAAATGCTATATTTTCCGACTGTCCTGTGAAATAAACAAACGAGAGGACCATGGTTGTACTATATCGCTCACATGAGTTTCATTACAAGATTGTTTTTCTTACACAAATCAACATCTCTTGAGCAATTTTAGAAAATATTTTATGAAATAATCACATAAGGAAATTTTAATGAAACACTAGCCATCTCAGTGACCCTGTTTTTCAAAGTCGAACGGCTTGAGCAATCTTAGTAGAGGGTCACAAGCATATTGTGGAAAAATCACTTTGAAATCGAAAGATCTGTTACTGAGAAGATGTTATTGGACAATTTTCCTATATAAGTCTATACAAAACAAGTGAAAAGGGTCGCAAATTTGACCCTAATGGCACAAGATGAAGAAACTTGGTAAAAGGCCACAGGGCACAAATTAAATAATTATATAAGATGTTGGTCTTGCACTTTTGGCCAAGTCAGTTTTCAAAAATATTTCTTAGATTTCTACATAAAATGAAATTATTTCTCAATTTCGGTACGGAACCACCAAAGAAACACTTTTGTGAAGTTTAACAGTAAC
Source organism: Saxidomus purpurata (assembly GCA_022818135.1). Lineage (NCBI taxonomy): Eukaryota > Metazoa > Mollusca > Bivalvia > Venerida > Veneridae > Saxidomus > Saxidomus purpurata. The sequence goes on from JAFMSR010000012.1 coordinate 12,077,859, forward strand.
TGGCGCAGTTTTTTAGGAGGAGATGTCGTTTGAAGTAAAATGATGACGACCTGGGTCTAACTACACACAAATGACACATGTGTGATTACAGTAGTTAACCACGATTTGTTTAATAATCTGAAAATGTTTTTTCTTTGTTATTAAAGAGGGATTTTGAAAAGTTTATATTAACAAAATGTACGAACAACTTTATCTAATTTATATAGCTTTTTTAGATATTTGAATTTTGTTTAAAAATTCTAATAAAGTACAATATGTATGACTATTTACAATGATTAAACGAAAGTATATAAGTAAATGGAGCCCCGAAAGGGATGAGGAGGATGAAATAGGTGAAAGAAACTCATTCGCTGACCACGGGTGTTAACTTATTAGTAAATAATGACTTTGGATACATTTAAAACTAGTAGTAACATCGGTATGTAAGATTAAAAGTACACTACAATGGCTAAGCTGTGAGTTTATGCGACTTACTTTTTGCTAAGCGTTTCTGACCTCTTATCAATGATTTATCGCTGTCTGCCTTGAATTCTGGCTTTTCAGCAGCACGGGAATCTTGGTCTGTCTCTGACAACGTTTCAACCAAAGCTGAATCAGCATTCTTAGATTTCTTGATTAATGTCTTGTCATCTTTCAGTTCGGCAATTTCTTCTTCCAGGCTTTTAAGTCTTATTTTGAGATCTACCTTTTCTCTTTCATGCAACTTTATCATAGCTGCTTGATCCCGAATGATTTGCTCATGTTTTTCCGTCTGAATTTTCAATACCCTTTCAACTTCGGATAAACGTTCTTCAACCGAGAGCGCACCAACCCCGTGAATAAAAGCAACACAAATTAAAAGAAATGAGAGTTTGTCCATATTGTATCTGTTTTTGTATTTCCGTCAGATACACTGCCTAGATGATATAATAAATTATTCAACAAAGGATATCGAAACTAGAACGATGTTCTATTTGTTTGACAAAGATAAGATTAATGTCATAAGTATGAAGAGAAGACAGATGACTTTGTGACAAATTCATTTAGGTTACCTAGTAAACACTGATAATTTATACATTAAGGTTTCAGTGCGATACTCAGTTCGTTATGACTTGTGTTAAAGACCACTTACAAATAAAGATCACCGTGCAAATGAAGACTAGCAGGTAGAAAACCCAGAAGTCCCCGATCTGTTTAACTATTGTGCAAACACGTTGGAATAATTGCCACCTTTCAACAAAGACGCCATAGCTTATACAGTCAGTGATCTTTGCTCACAGGTACTTCATTTGTGACTATCTATCGCATGGCTTTTGTTGCGAGATTGGGATTTTACAATTATCTAATCGTTGATCACGGCGTTAATCACTATTTTGAAGGAATGTCAAATTTCGCTAAACGCATTCCAGGTTATTCCATGTATTTTTGATGAACCCTTATACAAGTGCAAACTTTGTCTCAAACCTAGTAACCTATTTCAACCCAAACAATACGAAACATTTGCTCTTTTTGTGTACATGTACTGAAGTTTTACTATGTAAGATATATTTTCATTTGCATGTGATAAGGTTTTAAGATAAATTAAGGTTGTTCTTACCTTGTTTTTCTTCTATGTTAAGGGGTTAGGTGGTATCTGAGGGATTTTGTGTATAAATGTACGCATCTTTAACACTTTCCCATTATAGCCGACCGCAGCTGGCGGTAAAGAGATGAACATATTGGACAAATGTGTCCTTTGTTTTAGTCAAGGACTAACGTCTTATTAATCAAAGCGCTGTGAGCGCTGAAGGACTGGGGGCTGGTTAACTCCTCGAAAAACAACTTTGGCCTACGTGTTTTGCGCTGAACCTTACCTAAAGCGCGGGTCGAAATGTGCAGAGGACGAAATTCAATATATGACACAGAATGAATGATTCACAAATATATGGGTGGCAGGGAAGTTTGTTTTATTATAAAACGTACGTTAAATGAAAAACATTATAAATTGTTTAAGCCAATAAAAATAATTCGGTCTGCGCTTTGTACAACTTCAAGTTATATGATCTGATGATGTGGATCGAAAATTATTGTGTACCAAGGACAAGACCTTGAAACAGAAATAAACAAAGCAATACCAGCAATGAAATATAAATACAGTACTGTACAATGTGTATAACAGAGAAAACCAACAAAAATGATTCTGGGTTACCTTGTAGTTGTAATCGGTGAAATCGTTCACTGGGCCTTGACATGCAGCGTCCTCGGTAAATGGCGGGTGATTTTGATCACGTCAGTTCCTTCTAGGGAATGTACGTAAATTATATCTTTTTTTTTAGAGAAATTATTTTTAGGTAAATATATATGTAATCGTTCGTAAATAACAAAGTTGTCAATGAAATAACATCGGAAATTTGAAAATCAAACTACAAACTCTTATATCGAGCTCCGTACGTTTCCGTAAATTTCCGTAAATATCCGTACTTTTCCGTGATTTGCATATGAATATCTTCCGTAATCAGCTAACAGTGCATTAATTTCTAAAACAGATAAAAATGTGTAATGCAGCCCGTAAGCTATAACCTTCCTGCAATCGTTTAAAGTTGTATGTACTCTTTTTATTTGTAATATGTTCTTATCATATGCGACATTCGAACCAAAGATTGATCTGGTCTGTCTTGCACTTCTTTCACATAGCGCATGTTTACAGTTGTTATTCGCACATAGCACAGTTAAATTTCTTGCAGTGTTTGAAATGTGGTATGCTAACTTAGGCCTAGGGGACTTTCAATACCCAGGCCAATAACTAGAGCCGTCCCTCATAAGTGACAAATGGCCCTTTAAAGTGGTGTCTCACAGTCTGTATACTTAACCTTCAAGGTGACGAACCAGTACTTGCACATGACACTTTATTTCCAAGGTAAGAATGAGGGACTTCCACATGACATGTCATCTCCATGTGCTCAACAACTGTGCCATGTTATTTTAAAATCCTTACATGCTTGACAATGTAACCATGTATACAGAATTCCGTTACCTCTACAATCTAAATATAACCTTGACCTTTGAGGTAGGGTAGTAGGTTTGTATGCGACACGTTGTCTTGATGTGCTGAACATTTGTGCTAAGTTATTTTAAAATCAATCAATGCATGACAAAATTACAGTCCGGACACGAATGTGTGCATATATACAGGATTTCATTACCTTTACACTCTAAAGGTGACTTTGACTTTTTAGGTAGGGATGTGAGTCTTGCTTGCGACATACCGTCTTGATGAGATAAACATTTGTGCCAAGTCATTCAAAATACTTCGATGCACGACATGTTTTTATGTGGAGCCACCGTGGAGCAATGGTAGCGCGTTCGCATCAGGATCGAAGGGCCCCGGGTTCGATCTCTACCATCGCCATGTCGGTAGTGTCCTAAGGCAAGACTCAAATAATTCCACATTGCCTCTCTCTCTTCGAGGAGGTTGATTCCATCCGGAATGAGTCTCGAGAGCGATTAATCTAAGTTGTAAGTTTCGCAATCGAGAATAAATAAATCAGTATATATATATATAGTTACAGACCTTACACAAAACAAGCACGGACTCACGGACGCACGGACCGTGAGATTTTATATGTAAACCTTTGGGGGGCATAAATACGTAAGCATATAAAAAGAAATATTCAAATCGGTTTCCCTCCCCTACATGTTTGCGATCGACGCCTTACAATCACTCATTAACCATTGTTTATACAAAATACTTCGCCGTCACAAATATTTCGCGACTATGAAAATCTTAAAAACCGTTGCAACTATCAAAATAACATACCAATTAACCATATATGGTTGCCTTTAAGAAGTAAACGTTCAAACTGTACGGAATGTAACCGATAAATAATTAAAAAAGATGCTCACTATTATAGAATATTTTATTCATCGAAATAGGACAAAAACCAAGTCGATAATTACATGTTTATGTGAAATCAAAACAACTTCCAACCCGAGAAGGTTGAACGGGTATATTCGTCGTGTACCCCACAATATGTACCACTTTTTCTTCGTATGAATACGTGGTCACCGGCAGAAACATGTGCGACAAGTATTCCAGTAGCCGCAGCCTCGTCCTGAACAGTTATCTATCCACTTACAATGCCGTCTATAACGATATCTGTACGGTACCAATGTTCGTTGTAGGAAGTAACAGTCCACGTAAAGCCGTAGCCATTCCCAACATCTAATGTTTTTACATCGAATACCAGGAGCTGGTGATTCTGGAAATATGGCTTCCCAGATACGTAGGCATGGAATGCTACATTCCTATCATCAGTGGACTGACCTGTTGGTAAATAATTACAATTAATGTTACTATTTTGACAGTGACCGATCACCCGCGGTTCCATCTTTCTAGGAGGTATTTCGATGGACAGCAATTGTCTTAAATTGCATATACTATTAACTATCTGCTTTTTCTTGTGACACCGCGGTATTCTAATGTAATTAATTGTTACAAATTTTACAATTTACAAATAATGAACAAATAATTCTCTGCTGCTTAAATATCCGTAACAAACAGGACCAAGATGGCACTATTTCGCTCATCTGAGATTACCTGCAACATTTGCTGGACCAACATGGTATAAATCTCTCAACATTATCAATTATATTTTATGCTGATTAGGACCAACTGATATAACGTCTGAAGTGTTCACAATTGTTTTATATGATTTCAGCGGTTGACCTAGTTTTTAATACATGTGATCGAGTTTCAAACTCGACCTACAGTTCTGATACACTTTCATGATACTTATTACATGTACTAAAATGTGGTCATGGCTGTAGTGTTCTGAAGGATTTTTCAGTGTTGACCTGGTTTCCTTCTCGGCCTAGTGGTATATTAGGCAAACATTCTGACATATTTTAATGATAATTTGGTACAAAATGTAGTTTCTCGAGCATTAACACGGTTGTCCTATGATTTAACATAATGACTGAGGCTTTGACCCAACGTGACTCAGTTTCAAACTGAGGCTGTTGTTCATCAACTAACTTTCATGCTGACTGGGCAAAACACGATGGTTAAGTAAACTGCCTACCAGTTCATTACTGGAACACTGTTGAAACCAACGTTCAACCCCAAAAAGGCAAATATAATATCAAAACATTATTTGTTTGTCACTGTGACACAATTTCTGATCATGCACAGATTTATTATCCGGACGTTCTATGTGCACTACACATATATGTTAGCCGACCATTTCAACACAAACAACCGTTTAGTTGTATATACTGCAAAGAAATTATATACAATGAACACATACGTTTCACTATCTGAGTGTGTTTAGCGTTTGAATCGAGATCGCTGACAACGCTATTTTCTCCATTATCCTTGTAATCGGCGATGGTACCTGACGAGTTATCCATTTGGTCGGAGTCCCGGGTAATTATATGCACACTTTGAAATGACTTATCAAAAACAGTCGTTGACTCAGGTCCTCGTTCCGCCATTTCATTTTCTAGACTTTCAACCCGCAATTTCAGTTTATAATTCTCGTTTTCAAAGTTTTCAATGGGCCTGTTTCAATTTTCCAATGTTGCGCTTTGAAGCCTTATAACACGTTCTAATTCTGATAATCGTTTTTCCATAGACATCGCGAACACTCCGGCAATGTAAAGAAGAAACATCATGTAGATTAAAATAACCTTCATCCTTCCTGCGGGGTTTTAGGAAATCAGCGACTGTGTAAGCCTGTTTCACCCAGAAAAGTGAGAAGTTTACGTTTCTTTTGAAAATAAGATAAGGAGAAAGTCCATTGACTCTAAAGTATACTTAGTACATTTAAAAACGCAACACTTACATGGTGTGTGTTGTAGGAGTTTAACGCCCGTTCCAACCGTCTTTTGGGTCATTTTAACAGGCGGACAATTTATTGAACAATTGTTCCTGGGAAGAACCAGTACTAGTCAATTCTTTTTGAAAATTATGCTTTTATGCATTCACATTAAGGGAGAATTAATTTTCAGATGTCTACTGAGCGAAAAAAGAGCGCCGGCTGGCAATTTTTTATCAATATTGATTGTTTCAAATAAAGAAAATTGGAAATAAGTCGTGAACATTGTTAACACCAAAGTATTGTTTTAGTCTTAAATAACATGTTGCGATAGTGTTGCATCAATCATAAATGTTGTGTGGGATATATGGTTAAATGAAAAAATTGCCATATTTACGGAATATCGCTTAAATCATTCAAAATTTTAAAAAGTAGAAAAATGGGTTCATTTTACAAATTTGATTCTTAAAATAGTGGTTTCATTTACAAAAAAGGGAATGTCGCCAACTTTTAACAAAATTACAAAATTAATAGACCTACCAGATTTTTACGATTTTCTACGATTTTAAAAACCGGTTTTCATTTTGGTTATGACAAAAATTATCACTGTTAAGTAATTTTTCTAAGGTTATCTAAATTCTAAACATATTGATTTGTTAACCTTTTTGAAAAAAATAACAGAATAACAATTTAATTTGTAAATATTGATTTTTTATTTTTGCACTTTTCCAATTTTTTCGTGTCGTTTTTAAGAAAATTACACCACGAGACCATAGTCAATGGAAAGGACAATTAGAATCTATGCAATTGTTTTCCCCAATGATTTGTTAAATTAAAATATTTGACTGAAAATACGTTGCGTTTTTAAATGTACTAAGCATATATGTACTGTATAATATAGCCTATGTAGCTTAACTAGGTAAAACATGTTGCCACTTTGCAAGACTTGTATAATCGAACTCCTGTCCCGCAGTCTATATGAAAATAAAAAGTAAGTTATTATAAAACCTTTTAAAACGATACAATCTAGCAAAAAAACATAAATGATATGTTGCTGATACATAACGTTTCAATAATTCGCGTCGAATATAGTCAAAACCTAGTTTGATAAGTAAATCTCTTGTCTTGCTATGGCAAAAGAGACATATAATTCACCATTAATAATATTTTGCTTAAAGTTTTAGACCATTAGTGAAGCAATACACGACTGTTGAAAGTTCCGAGAAACATTGTGTAATAATTGAATATACATTTATCACAATTATTGAAATTTGCACTTAAGGAGCAAAACACAAATCTTGTTCTGATGATGTAGGGATCCTGCCATTGTATTTCTGTGTAGCATAAGATGCCATAACACTTCGATTTCGATTGCTTATATCTTGTAACAACGTAATATATATTTAGATGTCAAAATGCTAATATGTTTATGCCATGTAATGAAACTTTAAATAAATCATTTCAGTACAATGCTGTCACAGTCAAAGTCCACATGTGTAGAATGTTGGGTTTGGAATTAATCATGTACAATTCCATTATTAAAGAACAATGTCTCCATCCTATCACTTCTTCTGTATCTGTTGATTTATTTTGTTGAGATATTGGATTTTCTGCATGAAAAAATTTGCTTTCAGTATAAATTATAAGGCATAATGTGCTAATGGAAAGCTTTGTAATTTTTTTGTTTTGATTATGCTAGAATTAATAATATCAAAGATTTACGATGCCTAGTAAAGGAAATGTTAGCTAGTAGGAATCAAGACGCTTAAAGTTGATTGCTTGTTTGACAGCTTAAGCAGCTTCAGGTGGGCATCATTTCCATGATTGTTAAACGTGTACTACAACACATGCCTGCTCTAAGACCAAAATCAACTTGTAGCAAGTACGACTGACTTTACTGGAAGTTCTCGCGCATTTGCAATTCATGTTCCCGGCAAATGTTGAGCCGGGCTTAGTCCACTATTTGGTCAGATGCATATTTTACATTGTAGTTCGTAAAATTCCATATTCTTTGAGTGATTGTTTGGATTTGTTTAGGTCGCTGAAGATACTGAATTTACGTAGAGATCGCGACATGTTGTACCTGTCTTGGAAATGGTAACAAAATGTGAAACTGATCAAAAATGTGAAACAATGTTATCCTATATGTAAAAACTGTTTTTCACTTTCGGAAGTTTTTACATATTGGGTAAATTATTTCACATTTAAGTAAGGATTAGAGTTTCACATTTGTCGAACGTTTTTACATATGGGGTAAAATTATTTTACATTTGTGACCATTGTCACATTTGGCGGTTTAACATTCCTTTGCATTTGCGCTTTATGTAGTGAATGTTTAAGCTGTAGCATGTACCTTGCATGCAGGCCTTTCTCATGGTTTGAAGGATTCCTTCTTTTTGTGCAAAGTCTGACTGTTGGTGAGTGCTGCGCTTGATAGCATTAAGGAGTAAGTTTACTCGTTGTATCTTTGCTTATACCCAGTAAAAATTAACATGGGGAATAAATGATAAGAAGTTAAACCAAAGACAAACACCACTGTGTTTCATAGGTAACATTGTCCGAGTTGTTTGGGAGTAGATTTATTTAGAGGTGTTTTTTTCAATTGTTAGACAGATAAATAACTCACATAGTCTATCACCTTAGAAACCGACACATACGTATACTCAGTACATCTAAAAACGCAACACTTACATGTTGCGTTGTAGGCGTTTAACGCACGTTCCAACCGTGTTTGGGTTATTTTAACAGGCGGGCAATTTATTAAACAATCTAATCTTTGGAAGAACCAGTACCAGACAATTCTTGTTGAAAATTTCACTTTTATGTATTCACATTAACGGAGAATTGATTGTCAGATGTATACTGTGCAAAAAAGAGCGCCGGCTGGCAATTTGTTATCAATATTGATTGTTTCAATAAAAGAAAATGGTGAATAAGTCGTGAACAATTTTAACACCAAAGTATTGTTTTAGTCTGAAATAACATGTTGCGATAGGTTTTGCATCAATCATAAATGTTTTTGTGGGGTATATGGTAAAATGAAAACAAATGCCATATCTATGAAATATCGCTTAAGTCATTTAAAATTTGTGAGAAGAATGGGCTCATTTCACAAATTTGATACTTAAAATAGTGGTTTCATGAACAAAAAAGGGGAATGTAGTCGAGTTTTAACAAAATTACAAAATTAATAGACATACCAGATTTGAACGATTTTCTGCGATTTTAAAAACCAGTTTGCATTTTGGTTATGACAAACATTATCACTGTTAAGTGATTTTTCTTAGGTTGTCTCAATTCTACACATATTGATTTGTTAACCTTTTCGAAAAAATAATGGAATGAAAATTTAATTGCAAATATTGTTTTTTTTTTTACTTTTGCGCTTTTACAATTTTTTCGTTTCGTTTTTAAGAAAATTACACCACAAGACAATAATCAATGGAAAGGACAATTACAATTTATACAACTGTTTTTCCCCATAATTTGTTAAATTAAAGTATTTGACTTAAAAATGTTGCTTTTATAATTGTACTAAGCATACAATCTGTTCTGTGCAAGACCGAAATCTCTCAAAAGAGATAAGAAATTCAGCATTTTAGCCTACGACTGACTGTGGAATTTGTTTTTCGGTCATTAAGTTTAAAGGTTAAAATATTTACAAATTTCACGAGATTGGATGAAGTTCAAATAAAACCTTTACCAATCACACGAACGATCTCAATAAAACCGCAAAATTTAAAAAGAGTTTAGCTATATGCAAGTGTTTTTAAAAGGACAAACACAATTAATCAATTTTGAAACCCATTTACACACGATTATAGGAACATAGTTTAAAAAATAAATAAAAGCTCTTATCTGAAGATACCAGATGTTTAGGTTTGTTATCATAATGTAAGTTCTACAACTAGAATCTAATAAAATGGCATGGACGAATAGCACAAATCAGTGTGGATTGTTGCTATTTCAAACATGTGCGATTTTATTTCATGGGAAACTGTATAGAGTCTAAGTCTTGAAGTGTGTACTAAATACAAATAAAAATGTTCAAATCTCTATAGAGAAAAGTAGATATTTAGAATAGTTTCCACCCAGAGAAAGTCGGGCGAGTTAAATGATCACGAACAGTGCAAGTTGTTCCTTGAACTCTTCGAATGAAAACGTGGTCGCCCACATTCACATGTGCAATCACCGTGCCAGATGCTGCATCCTCATTATTTTTGGCGGTTGTTATCCATGCCGTTGATTCGCCGTTAATTATAATATCTGCCCGGTACCAGTCATCCCATTCAGATGCCAACGTCCAGGTGAAGACGTAGAATCCCGTGACCGGAACAACAAATATCCCGTCCCGCTTGTCGTATCCGTTTCCTTCGTCTACTCCTTCTGTATCGAAGACAAAAACTTCATGGTCATGGAAACACCGCTGGCCAGTCATATAAGCATGGAATGCAATGCCACTCGATTGTCCTGCAGATGATACAATTTTAAAATTAACAAATGAAGGACTACTAACACTATTGCTTGGTCATTTAGGGTATAAATATGATTGTTTCTTTCAGTTTTCGTGCGTTACATCAGCTGAATAAAAGCCATGAAAATAATCGTTAAAGACATAATTATATGTATTAAGCTGATCTTGTCTTAATTTATCCCTTATTGAATATAGTCCAACTAGGCAGCTTTTAATTAATATAATCTGTATACAAACTTAAAACAAACCATTCACAATTTAAGTAGCTTAATGTTAATCATCGGCAACATGTATACATCTACCAGAATTCTGATCATTAAAATTATTGCTTGTTCTTGTAGGGGTAAAACAGATCATATGTGATGTATTTTTTATGTATGTGAATATGATTTCATCAACGCCGCTTACATTCTTAAAGATAGTTATTGTTTTATATTGTTTGGTCTTTTGAGTTTGGATTTATCTCAGACAACACTGCAAAAGTTGTCAAGTAGATTGCCAAACAATGAAACAAGTTTAATGAAGATCGGTAAACTGTACCTTTGACTTCTTCGCAACATTCAACATTCATGACTTTCAGAAAGGGAATTAACAATGAATCACATAAGCTCTCCTGCGAACTTGTGGAAGCTCGTAAGATGTTACTTTTTTCTGTTTTTTTGATCGAATGAGTTGTTCCTGAGAACAACCGGACAATATTAATTTAATTTTTCTTTTAATAGTTAAATATTCATATGCATTAACTTATAATTAAGTGCCAAAATGTTTTTTCAGCGAAATTAACATGATGCAGCCAGTCAAGTAAATTGTTCGACTGAGCTATTAAAAATCAGTATGTAACACACCTCCACGTGTTCTGTTGTCCGACAAGCTAGCTATTTGTCGAGTTAAACGCGCTTGAGTATGTAGAATCATTCTCTCCGTGGATAGAGGAAAGTATTATATATAATTATATAAAAATGATGGAAAGGCAATCCCTGTCCCGTATCTAAAATTTGTTTTAAATCATTAAGATCTAAATTTTGAAGTCGTCACTGTGACACGGTAGTAAGTAAACTTCGTTTCATTCTTTACTACCACAAAATATCAAAACAAAACGTGTATTTGCTTGTTCAGGTTTATAAATCACAATTCAATCTTAAATAAAAATTGAGGCAGATTCTGAAAATAAATAACTATAACATACGTTTCATCATATGATTGTGGTTAGTCCTTGAAACACGAACTTTATCAGCATCATCTTTTCCTCTTTGGTCATTGTCCCCAGATAAAGTTTGTGGTAGTTTGTCCTTTTGTCTTGAAACACTCTTGTTGTTGGTCAAACTTTCTGGCAAAATCTGAACCGACGTGTCAAAATTAGTCATCGACTCTGCCTTCTTCTCTGCCATATTATTTTCAAGAACTTCCAATCGCTTTTTCAGTTGATCATTTTCGTTTTTAAGTCGTTCAACAATTAGGGTTTGATCCTGAAAAACATCATCGTGGTTTTCAAGTGCTCTGCTTTGAAGCTTAACAACACGTTCTAATTCTAACAGCCGGTCTTCTACAGTCACCGCATATACTCCAGAAATGAAAATAAGCAACGTCGTGCAGTTTAACTTTATGTTCATTTTGACTGCAGTTTAATCGACAATTTTGAAATACACGCCATGCGCTTACTTATATAGGTATAGCTGAAGTTGGATTACGATAAGGAAATTGTCGTACGATTTCAAAATTGTATTAATGTGTGCATATTAATTTCAATTTTTATGTCTTTTAAAGTACAAAATACATGGCTTGTAGCAAAATTTCCCTTCGCTGACTTGGAGCTAATAATACGCAATGTTATTCGCTTCATTGGGCTATGTAACAGAATAATAGTATTTTCATGAGACCTAAAGCTTAGGTTACAATGTGTAGAGCTTAGATATTTGATATGAAGCAATGTCTTGTGCTCCTCTTCCAAAACTGTATTAATGATACCTCATTGGTCAAATTTAGCCGCGTCCTTTGACTTACTTTCTTATTTTTGAAGCTAATTTGATGAAGTTGAGGCAATGTGCTTAGATTTGCAAATAGATTTCAACGCTTACCTGGGATGACCTTGACCTCTTAACCTACTTTCTTGTTCTTTGTTTTAAGCTACAGTAACGGAATAATTCACACATTTCAGTGTGTAGCCTAAACGCCCTTGAATATGACTGTTTTATATACTTTCTTGTTTACGAAGCTTGGACAACGTGTGTATTTTTGTTTTTTTGTCTTATGAGTTTCTATGATTATTTTCGCATCTTTTCCATCGATGACCTTGAACTTGATGTGTTTTGATTTCATTCAAACAACACTCAGATTTACGTAGACTTGAAAACTTACCAGTCTCTGTACTTTTACTTTGTTTTCTGTAATCCTGTTGTTGACCTTTGATACTGGGCATGGATGAACGATCATCATGGTCCTCTTTTTTTCAAAAATTCAACTACTATTTGAGCAGTTCTGTGACGTGACACACTTACTGCCGCATTAAAACCCTAGGATATAAAAAACCGGCTGTCACTTAATATAGAATATTTAGAGATTGAATAACTCGAAATTATTATCTGATACTACATTTGTAAATAACAAAGTAACATAAAGTTTCACTTCCCCAAAAAGATCATAATTGCAGTCGACATGTTAAAGCTGTTTTTCTCATAGATTGATGCCAAACTTTTAGTTAAAGATGCCTTATCTAGAGCTCAGAAAATTAAATTTGTATCTCCAATCTCTTTCGGACATTTTTTGGCAGCACATGGACATAAATCTGTCAGATAGTAAGTCAATATATGTATCATTTGTCATCTGTCATAACCAGACTAAGTAATTCCACATAAAGCAAATAGACATTCCTTTGTAGTGTCTGTGTTTTATCAGACTGATCATATTGTATTCGTTTGAATTCCCCATACGAATAAAGCACTTCTATATAGATTGGCTGTTTTAGGGATATGACCCGAAAAACTGTTCCAAAAGTATTGTCAGAAAATATTTTCTGATTCTCAAGTTCCCAAAATGTGACGTAATGTAAGTACAGATGAAACAATGCAATAAGTTTGAGCTAAAACGGAAACGCCCGAGAACAATCTCGAGGTATTAGTTGACAGTTTGGTTGGTCTTTGGCGTTTTTGCCTTTGCATTGTAGCGTTTTGCCTGTTAACGTATTGTCTTCGCACTAATGAGTGATTCGTCGATGATGTATCTTGATAAGTTTGATAAAATTGCTGCCATTTTATTATTTTAATTCTTTATCTCAAACTTTACAGGATTGTATGAACAAGACAATCCAGAACAAGTTAACCGACAGATAAGACATCCTTCTTTGCAAATCAATCGATCGTCGCTATATTGAGCATTTGAAAGAGATGGGTAGCTATTCATTGTAAAATATTCTGTGAAGAATTATCTTTATTCAGTATGAAGGCGCCAAATGCCACAGGGTGAATAAAATGTGCGCCCAGACTGGGATTCGATCTGGAGACCCTTCGCTTACGAAACGAATGCTTTCCCGACTTACCTGACCGGTCGCTCACGCATTTTCTCCCCAATTGTGATTCAATCCGTTCAGTGACATGTGCTTCAGGAAAACAAACTTAATCCTTGTTTTTCTAATCAAATATGTCACTGGAAATATACATTTTTTACCGGTTCGAGAAAGATTAATTACCCTATACTCATAACTAACATTAGTTTGGAGGTAACAGCATATTATGTTGATAGAAATGAAGTTATGAACTCTTTACGTAGTAATTTGATAAAAGCATTCATTAAAGACTGACAACGCGAGAGTATTTTATTGACCTTTTTCATGCCGTATTATCCAATTAAAATGTGCCTAATATTGTAACTGTTACAATCAAAAAAAGGTTATACATTCTTCTTGTTTTTTCATTAGCGGTTGAAAAGGTACCAACTTCCGGTCAAAAACATACTTAATACGGCTGCGCCGAAAAAGTATGATATACCAAAAACATTTAATGAAAGAATTTACATTGACATATAACATTGTATGTGAAAATACCGTACGATTCGTTTGTAATGATAACACTTACAATTACAGAACTCTTTGACAAGTTTATTTAATCTACATAGTTAAAAATTCAGATCCACTGAGACTTCTCTTTGCTAAAGCAAGAAGTAAATGCACAGTGCAGCAGACAGCTTAACAAAAGTAAAAATGTAGCTTTTAATATGTAGTCTAATAAAACCCGCCACTTTCATGGCATCTTTTCAAGTGATTTATTGGACAAAGATACGCACCTCCAACAGTGGCGTCGCTTTCTAAGTTAATGGAGACAAATGTTTACTTTGAGAGAATGTACTTACCATGCCTTTGTTAACGGAAACTGTGTCCCTATAGCCGCAGTCGCATTAATTCCACTAGCAAATGGTGATTCAGAAATGGCGTGACAATTGTCTAGGAAAAATAAGAGAGACGGAGCCCCGGTCAGAGGCTGTGTTAAGACACATACATTATAATTGTATTAATGATCGACTGACTCGATATTCTGTAAAATAAATGATTTAAAATTGGCTTTATTTTTGTGTTTCGGAAGAATTAAGACCAAACAGGCTTGGTCATACTCAAGAATATTTCGTTTAAAAGCAAAACGGTTAGAATTAAGAGACGAAGAATGTGAAACTAGACATTTACATTTCAAACTCAGAGCACTATCCTTATGATATTTCACATACGTACAGATAAAAACTGTCATTTTACAAAGTTGAAAAACAGAGGTACTATATTAATAACGAACACCCATTTCGCAATGCATTTCACTCTCAGATCCATCTTTATACATACCGTTAATTCTAATACTGGGGGATATAGATCTATAAAGTGACACTTCTGGAAAATTCAGAAACGCTTTTCAGTGTTCCCTACCCATCTATAGATGAACTAGTTAATAGAAACCCAGAGGAAGTCTCCCATGTATTAGTGCTATACACCGGGCTTGAAAAAGAACCAAGGATCTATTTGTAAAAAAAGCTAGGTTCTGGTTCCCGGATTCCCTTGTACCTACATCTGTCTCTCTTCAACCTGCACATGTAAGTAGTATTGGCAAGTTCACCCCGGGAGAGAAGTCCTAGGGTCGGCGGGGACTTATAAACATGCAAAGAAAAATAGTGACACTAGAGCAGTAAGAATACTACCTTTTACACCCATATCAAAGATTTTCTTCATTTTATCATGCTATCATTTTGTACAAGAACCGTTTGAAGAACTTTCAAAATTACTTAGTTGATACTGTATCATTCTCACTGATTAGTTCATAAGAAAATTCTATGTCTTCTTTACGCCAGTTTGTTTGGTCACTCGAAGTTCATTTGTGGCTCTTTGTTTTCAAACAGATATTTCTTTTCAGAGATACATGTATCTTCTGATTTAAGTGAGATATTTCTGTTTGGTAGAGAGATATCTCTTAAATATTGGGATATGTCTTTCAAAATATGAGATATCTGTATCAAAAGAAAAATATCTCTTAATGTATCTGAATTTTAAAGATATCCCCCTATTCTAGGAGATATCTCAATGAAATCTGAGAGATATATCATTTTTGATCAAATAGTAAAAGAGATATCTCTCTGATTTCTATAGAGATGTCACTTTCACGCTTAGAGATATATTTGCATCACATAAAGATAAATTGGCTTGCCATATCAGAGGCACTAGGCATTATTTTCGCTTTGTAAAATATTGGATTCCACTGCATTCTAGTATCAATTCAATTATGAGTTTTCACTTTCGGTCAGAACTTAAAACATAGTATTGATGAACATTTTCTGCTGTTTTCTTCTGATAACTCAATTTATTTTCAGTAATACATGTAAAAGAAATTAAGTAATGTTATATATACTAAACAAAATGAGAAACTTCCTCTAAGTTTGCTTGACCATATCTGGATGAAAGCAAAACGGAGGCTCATTGTTATATAATATGCGTTTAAAGAGTGTTTCATGATGCATCGTTTGGTGAAAAAAATGATGGTCAAAGATTAACAAAATATAGAGGAATTTTTGACCAAGTGAAGTAGGTGTTAAAAACAAAAAGAACACTTAATAACGGGTATGACCACCTCTTATTAGGACTTTTAGCGGGCCAGTCATCAATGAAATCAATGTTATTTGTTATAAGAAAATGTACAGTGTCAATAGCTGTACGAGATATGGCATTAACATGCTGAATAATCATAATATTGGCGTTGTTATGGAACAGATGAATGATTTTTCATTGATCAATAGCTTGTAAAAAGTCCTGATCTCAACCCAATCGAGCAAGTCTGTGATATTCTGGACAGACGAGTGAGGCGTTGTCCCAACCCACCTGCTAACGTCAAGAACTTCGTCAAACGCTCACTCAGGAATCGAACAGTATTCCTCAGGCAGAAATCAACACTTTAGTCAATTCTATGCGCCAGTGATACACTGCAGTGGTCAACTCAAGAGATGGTCATACCCTGTTATCAAGTGTTAACTTTGTTTTTAGTACCTACCTCACTTGTTCAAAATTTCCCCATTATTTTGTTAACCTTTGGCCATCATTTTTGCATAAAACGATGCATTATGGAACACTTTTTAAACGCATATATAACAATGATTCCACCGTTTTGTTTTCATCCATCAGTGTCCAATCAAACGAAAGTTTCTTATTTAGAATAGTATATTATTCATATTCCTTATATTTCATTTCCACAATACAGTAACAATCATGTAATGATGCAGCCGTTGTCTCCCTTTAAATTTCATACCGGTTATTTTTTAAGGTTACATATCCTTTGGACACCGGCATATTTTGTTACACACTCGACAGACATGCATGCGTTTTTGTAAACACTGTACATCACGTTTTGGCTACTTTCGGTTTACGCGCGTGTTGTTACGCAGAAAAGATTGAGCTGAACATGAAAGAAAATCCATTGGCCCCCCTACAGAGGTCACGCGCAGGGGTCACCCTGCCTGCTACCGCGCATGGACTCTTTTTTTTTTTTTTTTGCTAACGGGAGGTCAATTTCAAGGTTCTCATAAGAGTCAAATACCTAGGTTTGAGTACGACAGTCGCTTTGTCGTGAAAAAAATTGCACGCGCTCAAAACACTTCCCACAGGGGCCTGTACGCGAACGTGGAAAATGAAAATTTTCAAAGCTGGTAAAATTGTGTCCAAGGTCATTTTCAAGGTCGTCTAAAGTGTCAGCATTTGCCTCGGACGTCTGAGTTTTCAACAGTCAGGAGCTGTCGGCATAGCCTTTAAATTCATACAGACAAAACGTGTTCCATACGGCCTGTCACTTCTATGGAAGGCCAAACCTGTCTTAACCCGCGTATACGTTTTATTACGTTACAGGTGTTCAAAAGATATTGGCGGTGTACTGCAACGATTTATATATGCGTTGTTTTTATTTGGCACAATCAATGTAGCCGAAAATAACGCCCGCAAAACTGAAATGGAAAATGATAAATGTGTTCTTTAAGAAATCCCCCGATTTATTTCCGAAGTACGTATTACATTTACAGATTACGTTTAAGTTAGAAAGGTCTATTAAAAGTTCAAACATTACCTAACTACTATAACTACAAATACTACACCCGTATTTTGATCGATATTGTCTGACAGAGCCAGGCCCTGCCAGACGTTTTATTTTAAAATATGTATTCTTAGAATTTCATAGAATAAGATTATAAAATCAAGTTCAAATTAATAATGATACAAAGTTGGACAATGAAAAGATTGTTTGTTTTTGGATTGAGCAATACCTAATTTCCCAATTGTTTTCCAACAGCTTTGTGGTTTACTTTCACAATCTGAAGTTAACTCGTGTTGAAACTTTACGAGCTTTTGCATTTCTTAACTTCTCATTCAAATTCTTACGAGCAATAACAAAGTGCTCTTAACACCCTTTTCTAGGACACATTTTACATTTTAACCAAACCTTTTCAGCATTACACAAAACATTCCAGAGATCGTTTCTTATTTGACACTGTAGAATTTTTTATTGTCTAAAACTTTAACTCATCATACATTCCACATTTTAATGTTTGACAAGTACTGTAATATGCTATGTCCAGATCCGACTCTGATTTCTCAGACAACATCAGTTTGTACATTGTATCATAAATGGACTGAACAATGTTGGCTGACTGTATGATGTTTTAAGGTATATTTTACACTACAAACCTATCATAGTTTGTCATCAGACGATAAGCATTACTTTCAGCAATGTCATGAATATCAAATGAGCTACAAATAGCAAGAAAGTCAACAGTCCAGGACAAAAGACAGTGATCTGGGATTGACGATTATTTTCATCGCCCTCATTCAGCTGATATAACGCAAAAAGCAACAAGAAAGTCGTCATTAAAAATCGCACAAAAAAGTGTTCGTATGTACTCTGTTATAGTAAAAGGGGAAATAATCCGATGTCCTGAAATGGAATCCTTTAGATACCTCCCATAAAAAAAACACTGATGGTAAGAAAAAAAAAAACAGCGGTTTATACGAAAACATTTGTATAATCAAAAGTTGACGCATGTAAGAACAGCTGCGGCGAAAAATAGATAAAACTATTGACCAAAGTGTTCGTGCAAGTTTAATTGTTCATCTGGCTCTATCCAGAGAGTAAGTCATAACTGATCTAATTAATCCAAATTAGGAATGTGGACAGCTGTTCTTGATGATATTTACGGTTCTATTGAACATGTACCAGAATCGATGTTCTACCTTCTTTAACCCTTTAGGTTTCTTTACAAATCTATGAGTGCCATCTGTTACTACATAATTAATATATTTATGGTATTTGTATAGATACTTGTTTACCCATATAAGGCCGTATTATACAAAGAAGTAATGGATTATCGAGTGTATATACGAGCATTTTTTCTTAATCTTCCCAAAGTGGAAAAGACGCTTATTCGGAATTACCAACACTGACGGGGAAGATGGAATATGAGGTAAATTATAAGTTAGCGTATCTTTTTATTTAGTAATTATTTTAATAGTACTGTAATAAGTTTTTTTTAATATTCCTCAGTAGTCTTTATTTTAGACGTTATGTGCAACCATAAAGTCATGCTCTTCTAGCTCCTCATCTTCTGATACTTACGACCGATCCATTCTGTTACACTGTGGGTTAACGTGTTAAGTTATGGCCGTTTTACGTTAGATCCCAAACAGCAATTCCATTTGCGCTTCATGATTTCACGAAGACATAGACACTAGTCTCAACGTTGTTTTTGCGCTCAGGCAACGTCTCGGGCTACATTTATTTTTACCATATGCTCTATATAAGGATTATCATGATTATGCGAAGTGGCAATTTTGTTGACGTCATAAACTAAAAAGACAAACCTGTTCTGAATATATGTACTTTCATACAAAAGAAAAAATCCAGCCGCAGAAAACTAGGGATTGACCGGCATTTTCTTTTTCAACATATGAAGTCTAAAACAGAAACATGAAAAATCACTGACATTATTTAGTAAGACGACATTCTGCCATAGAAACTGAAACAAAACAGTTATTTACGTACTAGTTCAGCTTTACTGTGCTCCTAAATGACCTTTATTACATAAATAATATTAAAACCAAACAGAGGCACTATTTCCAGTGGAATAGCTTCCGTAGTGTGGTCAACCAAGGGAAAATAAGTGTGGCCTGATGCCAAAGACACATTTTCTTTCATTTTTTTTCACGGGCGCCGCCATTGTGAACAAATGTATTCTTACCAAAGAGGAACATTGTCATTGGTCATGTATTTGTTTTATTTTATTCACTAAAAAGGCAAAATGCATAGATATATGTCACGGTTGACGCAGGTAGCGAAACGGAATTGTCAAACGTAGGTACCACACGATGCTTGCTCCACAACGTAGTACATATAACTTGGGATTTAAACCACATTATTTTTATAATGCGCTGAAAAAAGGCAGGTACATATATGTACTTGAATTCCAACGACAGGCTTTTTAAAAAGACAAAACTATGAAAAAGTTAAATGCACGACAGAGTTTCTGACATCAAATAGCTTTTAAGCTATAATAATTGGTTTTAAGAAAGGAAAAGCCAGTTTTGTTAGAAAATTGTACACTGTAGCTGAAAAATTTTTACACTCAGCACAAAAATTGTTATGTTTAACCGTTCTGATTCGCTATTATTATTTGATCATAATTCACGAGTATGAATAGTCGGGGGCGGAATAAATAATCACCATTTTCTCCGTGGAGTAATACGTTTATGAAGTTCCTAACAGCGCTACTGCACACATGCATATGGTAGATAATTAATAATTTATTGTCGTATTCTTAATTAAAAATATTGATTTAACACTTTTTCGCATTTTTGAACCTTTACGATGTTCAGTTGCACTTTTTGCTTTTCCGATAAAAGAATGAAACGTGGAATTAAAAGTAACAATTTCATATACAATTGTCATAATCACTAAAAATGTGACCCATGTGAAATGTGTATTGCCAAGTGAAAGACGTAATTCGGGAGGGGCAAAGTCTTAAACAAAAAGAAATTCTGAACAATCTTAAGTACAAAAGGGTGGCCTTTGGACAAGAATACATTCATTTATGAAGGTTTCGTAAAGCTTAAAGTCTCGGGATCACACTTACAAGTATCTCTCATTTTGATCATGAAATATGTCTTAGGAAATTACCCTTTTAAACACATTCATAACTTGCATTTTAAGGTGTTCCACACCTTACGGCTGAATATTTCAACCTCCTTAGAAAACGGCTATTTGCATATGCAGTCTACGATGTATACTTTAATGTGAGTTGAAGAACACGCTTACGCGACGTTGACGTCTGACGTCGCAAGCAGCACCCATTTATTAGCCTTATATACAAATGACGTGGTATTTATGAACAGATTTGAAGATTCAAGTTCATTTTTATGTTATTACAAGTATACACAATTTGGGTGTTTATTACATAATGAGTGCATTTATAGTCTATGCCGACTATTGCGACAATTTTGACGTAAATAAGTCGTATTTTGGAAGGTACTCTTGATATTTTGCCTTTCCGGTGACCCCACCTGAATGATGCACCACTATAGTTTATTCAAATTATCAAATAAAACGATAGGAATGAAGTCAATTTTTGCAAAAGGTGTAGAAAGAAAAATATTATACTTTTGTTATATAGACGTCAATAAAGATGAGATACGACCAATGTTAACTTAAAATACGTTCTAAATACCAGAGAAACGAACGTTTGTGAAAGCGCCTAAAGAAAATGGGTAGACTGCTTGACGACGTCATGACGTCAACGTCTCGTGAGCGTGTTGCTATCAAATAGGCAACACATTAAAGTACATACATCGTAGACGCCTATGCAAAATTACCGTTTTTAAACACAGTCATAACTTGTGCACCTACCTTAAAGGTGGTCAGTTA
Organism: Saxidomus purpurata; assembly: GCA_022818135.1. Taxonomy (NCBI): domain Eukaryota; kingdom Metazoa; phylum Mollusca; class Bivalvia; order Venerida; family Veneridae; genus Saxidomus; species Saxidomus purpurata. The sequence continues at coordinate 12,099,521 of JAFMSR010000012.1, forward strand.
CTTTTAAGCAACATTTTATGACAATTTTTATTTTTTGTATATTCTGTTAGAGATTTATTTAATGAACAAAAAGACCCATTACATAGAGTTAAGTCCCTATCAGAAATTTACATTTTATTAAGTATCATAAAATTTTGTTATTACTCCCCACTTAAATTGAATAGATAAACAAACATCTTAACATTCTGAACCAAAATGCAAGTTTTAAACCTATATGTAGCTTCTGAATTGATTTATTTCAAATATATCTTGGGTGCGCACCCAAAATAGGTAAAGGGAGGTAATAATATATTTTCAAACTTGAATTTCTAATGAATTCCGTCTAAATATATGATGTTTAATGCAAATATTTCACAAATGTAATGTAATAGGTCTTATATTTATATCTTTCAGTAGGCAAAGTATGTGTATCAAATTTTTACTTATGATAAAATAACTCTATCTTGGTTGGGCAACCAGGATAGGGAAATCAAATTTTAAAAATACCTCCAGTGAAAATCTTACTTGAATTAAGCGCTAAGTGAACATAAATGAGTGTAAATGATCAGATGTTAAAGTCTCAAACAAATCTTTTACATGGCAAAATTCCAATTAAATAAGTACATACTATTAAAAACAAAGCGCAGTATTTTTTAATAATATTGCAAAAAATATGAAAGTCTCTCTGACAGCTCATTTATTTGAAGAAACGATTTGAATATGAAGAAAAGGCGTATGTCAACATTATTTTAAAGTGAATAGAACATGGTTCTATCATTATACTATCAATAAAATTATTTTTCTATACCAGTAAACTCAAATTATCCTGGGACTATAAAGTTAGTGTAATACGAAGAGAGAAATACCCGTCAAATTACTGCAGTTCTAGGGAGCGGAAATTTCCCGGTTAATTTCAGATCAAAAATGCTAATACTGACGTCTATATTAAGTTAAGTCTCGGAGAGGTTCAGTTTACTGCAAATATAATAATCTGGCCTATTTTTTCTTTTCAAAATTTTTGGAAGCTATACGCCTAAAGAAATGAATATACACACGGTTCAGCTTTTAGAGAGGTCGCTGCCGAAGCCGGTGATTAAGATACAAGAAAAACATGCCACATGTGTAACAATGATACCTTAATGCTTGAATCGTGTAACACTAAATACAATTATCTTGTCAAAATACACACCATGGCGTCAGAGTAACCTAAAGTCATAAGTATGCGTGTTCAAAATATAGAACTGGCCTTTAGTTAAGGTTTTATCTAAATTCTAATTTTTATCTCCGACTTTCGAAATTTGTATAATGGGCCTGATGACTGCTGTCTGGATAACTTAGAACTTAGAGGTATTGGTGCTGACAACTTTATGGAGACTTCAGTAAAATCCTGCTAATGACAGGGACGACTCGAACCCGCAACATTCAGCCCAGAATAAGAAGTCCGAAGTAACAATGACACTGAGCTTTTAACAATAATAATTAATGTGTTTTTGATAAATGCTGGATGCGTTGTGCCTACATTATATTATAAAAGGATTGTCCTTTGCCTTGTATCGTTTGTCTTTTATTACAGTGACATTTGTACACCATTGCAAAAAGGAACAACACAATACAAGTAAAGATGGGCCTATAAGCCACTTTGTAACAAAACAAACAACTTTGCTGATCTGAAAAGAAAATAATTTAAATAATGTAAATAAATACAGATTATATAGTTTAATCATAATTTAAAGTCAGTTTGAATTAGCGATGGGTTAGTGTCCTTCGCCTAGCAAACACACTTACGGGAGATTTAGCTGTTTTTTCTCGGGAAGTTCAACAATAAACTTCTTCATCTGACTGGATATTTAGATGTAGCACAGTGTCATCAATTAATTCATAAGCTGAGATTTGTACATTGTTTGCTGCCTTTTCTCATAGTTGGGGGGGAGGGGGGGGGGGTATTATTCTTCGTATAAGACTTGCTGTGCTTGATGTTGTTTAGGTTGTTTATGTCTTTAATATATTTCACTTCTTAAGTTTTTATCAAGACTGCATCAAGGAGCATACTTGTATCATTTGTGACGTGCATTTCTTCAACTTGCAGAACACATTTATTTGGCAAAATTGTAATAGCAGAAGTACCCAAGATGTACTTATAATGTAAATAAGACTTGAAAGCAAATATGACCTGATCGTTCATTACTGTTATTGTGTTACAATTTTTATCAACTGGCCTTTTTGAAGAAAAGTTTGTTTTAATTACAAAGTGACGTAGTGTTGTCAATTATATAGTAGTATATTTGTATGAACAGTGGATTTCTATAGATCGCTTTTCATCTATATTTGGCAACAGATCGTGGTAACTTAAACCGATTCTATTGAAACAAAAATTGTGGGAGTATAATCTATTAACATTTTACCCATTGTTACTGGTGTGGTATTTGAACTAATGTAGATAGAGTATATATTCATAATCTACTTTGTCGATTATTGCAATACGTAAATAGTCAAGTAGGTATTTTAACAGTTATTGAAATTATCACTGTTTGAACAAATGACTATTGAATCATAACATTTTGCTTTTACGAAACAAAGCGATACGTTAGGACGTGCAAGTTAGCAAAGATTACAAAAAAAAATTTAGAAAAACACTTAATGATATTCGCATGATATAGACTTATTTATGTATTGAATTGTTTATAACCGTTTTATTCAAAGATATGCATCATGCAAGATCAGATACCGAGATACTGTAAGGTTACAGCTTACTTCTTTCGGAAAACAAATGAAAGTACACATGTCCCCGATTGTACTAGAGATAGCCTACACTGAACGATGAACTTAGCGAAATCACTGTTACCTGTCACAGACTCAGGGTCCTGAGTTCTAGCCCTACCGAGCATGTCTCTTTATATGTTAGGGACCTAGTACTGGTTCTTGTTAGGAACGATGGTTAGGTAAACTGTCCGTTTGTAAAAAATACCACAGCAATTTAGGTAAACTATCCGTTTGTAAAAAATACCACAGCAATTTAGCGAAAAGAACATTTAACAATAGTAAAGACGTGTCTTCTTTTCTTTAAATACTCTTAATAAAGTCTTTCAAAGCTAAATTTTAAGATATCGATTTATTTGTTATTATTTCACTTATTCTAACGTTTGAATAGTGGTAGTGGTAAATTAATGTACTCAGTATACATAATAGTGTTAGCAGTGAATTATTATAAATCAACGCAAAAACGGTTCCCTCGTGGACAATACACAATAAAAAGCTTAAACAACCTTGGATTGAATTATTTTTTAAGTTTCATTTAGTTTAACATTGCTCATACCTTTTTACCCCGATATTTTAATAATGGAATTGGGAACTTACACTAACATTAAATAATATTGACGTGGCGTTTGTTGATAATGGCCACAGGTTTGATAGAACTCAGAAATGTTGGAGAATTTACAAATCTGCATGGTAGCCAGACGGGTTCAACTCATGGAGTAAAAGTGGCACAATCAAATCAGGTTAGTTTTTGAAATTGCATTATTGCAAATTGTACATAATCCAACTCGAAATTCAAAATTCAATTCGATCATACATTTAAGATCAATCGTTTAAGTTGTGAAACGTTTTCTAATCAACTGTTCTGTCCGGCATTTTGACGGGCCTTTCGATCTGTGCAGTCTATGCAGTAAGGGTGTTTGAGAATTTTTCACTACCCACTGTAGTAGTTTTGATTATTATAATAACTCGGTCTGGTAGGACATTATATATGATGCGCAAGTGGAGCACTCGCCTATATATAAACATCGGCTATATGCGCAACCAGTTTTAGAAAAAGTGTTTAAACGTGGTTAAAAGTTGATGCGGTAACAAAGTTGTCTTACTGCTCTTTGTTAGGCTCTGCTGTTGGCTGGATTTAAGTAAGTATCACAATAGGAAAGTTCAAATCATTGTTAAAGGGTAGGAGTGCTAGCCCCTTGGCGGAAAAAATTACACCGTATTTGCATGCACAATGTTGAAAAGAACTATGACAAACTATTGCTTTTCATAAATGTGAGTCATTACTACTGACCATTAAAGAAACAACAGCAACGCATTTTTAGTAAGTTACTGGTAATAGCGTAGAAGTTTAGTTTTCATAATAATCAAGTTTTATTGTGTAAGTTTGCTAAGGCTTGGAAGGTGAGAAACTACCCACCTTTGTGTCGGTATTGCAGCGAGCATATGGCACGATAGCATGGTAGATATTTGGGGACGATTTAAGGCAACCGATCCTATCAGTATTGAATATGTTTAATTACATAGTTCACAATCAGATTGAATAAGAAGCTTAACTAGTCAGGTGAATAATGACAAAATATTGCTTTAAAAAACACACTTCTTATTACAAAACTTTGGATAATATGAGAAATCAGTGTACGATCAAACTGCGGAGCACACACACTGTCACTATTGATATATATTGAAATCAGATACTAAGGTCATCTCTCTGTGTGTTTGTAATACTAGCTTTTAATTGCGTTGCCGTATAGAGCCACAAAGCTGCGACTAGAAGTCCATATAATAAAACTTCTTACATATCTGCGCCACATCCTGAAACTGCAAGATATCAAATTGTATTGTGTAATGTTTGCTAAATATATGTGTGACCGAATATTGCACGGTGTCAGATATAGGACAGTTATACTTTTCCTTTTATATTCTTCTTCACTTAAATTTCTTAGATTTTCTTTTCCATTCGGTTCAAGTTTCCGTTGCTTCACAATATAGCGATCGTCTTGGTTTAAAATGGGATTATTTAGACAGCAAGGTAGATAAAAATTATATTGGGACGATTTTAAGGTCTAAAGTCTTAACCTTTCTATAGTTGATAATACTATATTTTGATACGCTACTTTAAGGCATAGTGTACAAGATTTCTATGCTAAAAAACAAAAATAGGTCCTATAATGATCATCTTATGAGGGGGGGGGGGGGGGGGGGGGGGGAAAGGGTTTATTTAGCGCATATTTTGGGAGAACCCCATGCCCATTCCGTGTTAAACTGGGGGGGGGTTTGATGCCTTGCATCAAGTATATACTATATTTTCGCTACTTTAGGGGATAGATACGAGATTTACAACTTAAATCACTCCATATAGGCTAAGGTAAATATTTTGGGAACATATTACGAACGAGCAAGTATAATTGAGCGTTATTTCAACAACAATAAATCATTAAATAAGGCGTGACTTGCACGATCTCCTCGGATTTCACCGTTGTATCCCAGTTGGCTTAAATTGCAGACACGTTTTCACTAAACTTTATTCATATATACAGGTTGGTTTGGGAATGTTATTTTCTTCAGCCGCGGGAATTTAAACATTATATTTATTCATGAGTTGGCGTTGAAAATGTTACATCTTTTTAAATAAATTTTATACATTTAAGGTCTCCTTAATAAGAATAGTACACATTAATCAATAAAACATCTAGTGGGTATGTCCTTGATGAAATAAAGTAAAAAGTGTTAGTATATTAAAAGAGTACGTAATCTTTCAAAAATAATTCCATAAATTGAGATGGAAAATCACTACAGCCTATATCCATTACCGAACATCGGACTGTATAATGCAAATAAAATTTGAATGTTGGCGTTACACACGAGGGGTAGAATTTGTTTATAAACATTTACAGGTCAGAATTACAAATTTGTTAAACAGGCTAGAACAAGAGCTGTTCCTTATAAGTGACGAATGTCCCCGAAAAAGGTGTCTCATAGTCTGTGTCCTCTCCATGTACTCAACAATTGTGCCGTGTTATTTTAAAATCCTTCCATACATGACAGAGTTACCATGCATTCATGTACAGCTTTCCATTACCTTGAAACTCTAAGTGTGACCTTGACCTTTGAGGTAGGAACGTGGGTCTTGCACGCGACACATCGTCTTGATGTGTTGAACAATTGTGCCAAGTTATTTTATATTCAATCAATACATGACAAAGTAAAAGTCCCGACACGAATGTGTACATACATATATAAACAGGATTCTATTACTTTCAAACTCTTAGTATGACCTTGCCCTTTGAGGCAGAGGCGTGGATTTTGCACGCGAAACATCGCCTTGATGTGATAAACATTTTTTGTGATGTTATCTTAAAATCCTTCAATGCATGACAAATCCATTACCTATTAACACTGAGTGTGACCTTGACCTTTGCGGTAGGAACATGGGTCTTGTAGATGACACGTCATATTGATGTGATAAACATTTGTGCCAAATTATTTTAAAATCAAGCAAAACATGACAAAGTTACATTGCAGACAGGACAGTGTGCATATATACAGGATTCTATTACTTTGGAACTCTTAGTGTGCCATTAACCTTTTAGGTATGGACATGGGTCTTGCACGCAGCACGTCGTATTGATGTGCTGAACATTTGTGCCAAGTTATTTTAAAATCCTTCAATGCATGACAAAGTTACAGTCCGGACACGAATGTGTGCATATATATACAGGATTCAATACTTTCAAACACAAAGTGTGACCTTGACCTTTGAGGTAGGGATATGGGTATTGCACGCGACACGTCGTCTTGATGTGCTGACTATTTGTGCCAAGTTATTTTAAAATCCTTCAATGCATGACAAAGTTACAGCCCGGACAAGAAAAAAATGTCCGGACGGACGCACGGACAGACAGATCGACGGTGCGATTTCAATTGTTTGAATCACTTATGCTTTTAACCTACAATTGGCAAATATATGCAGACATATCATGATCTGCACTAATCACTATTCTGGCAATCAATTTTCTGTGGACACCGATAATATTATTCAGTTAATAGAGAACATGTCCATAATGAAGGATATACAACTCCTGTTTTTGGAACTCGGCATGGTAAGAGTTTAAACGAAACTCTGTTTGAGTCTATACCGCCGGCAGTAACATGTTAACACTTTAGCACAATTGTAAAGATGTTTAGATCTATTACATTTCTGACGTATACGCACTTGAAGCAATTATATTCTTTGAATAAACGTCATGATTTTTCGAGGATGCACTAGATGATGATAAAAAGCAATGTCATTGAAACCTCTTTTGAAAACCTTTTTGTGATTATTTGCATACACTAGTTGGTTTGAAATATTTGCTTGTTTGCGCGTGCGCAAGAACGTTTTATTTTTTTATTCAAAATATACAGATGTACATAGCCAAGAAATTGAGTACATTATACGGAATGTTAAAATGTACAGATGTACAAAGCCAAGTACTTGTGTACATTATATAGACTGTCAAAATGTTCAGTTTGATGTACAGTTACAAGCTAATGGCTCAAATAAATTGCAGTATGCATAAAGACAATAAGGAATCACGTGACTCTCTAGTCGAATGTTATGAGAATAAAATAAAATGCAGCAGAAGATCAGTTACACACTAAGTCTAGTTCTCTTTTTGCTGAGTTATACATGCACTTCATGCAGACGACAGGTTGCCAAGAGAAACTGTGAAGTATACCGGACACGCACAGATCATGTGACGTCTTGTGCATAGTTTGTATTATTATCTGGAAGTACGGATGCTGTCTGAAGACTAGGTTTTAAGATTCTGAATTGAATGAAATAAAACAATAGCCAAATGTAGAGTTTTTATTCGATTGTGACGTTACGTGTGACTGGAACGATCTTGGGTTGTTTTAGATGTTTGCATCAGAATTCGGTTAACATTTCAATACAGACTGATAAGCACAAAGTACATTCACTCCATCATTGGGGATGAGAGAAAATTAGAAAGGTCAAAGAATTCCTAGAGATTCACTTGGAAATAGCATGGGAAAGTATTTAAAAATAGAGCAATACAGATTTGAGATTTTTCATGCCGACTGAAGCAGCCAAAAATGAATAAAATAGTGGGTGGATTCTGATTATAGAATCTATGACGTATCATGACTGCGTCATAATGTAGGAGCAAAACTTTTTGCATTCACATTATTAAACGCCAAGAAATTTGTGCTATGACATTAATAGCCAAACCCAATCGATGGACAATACATTTATATATAGAATTGACACATCCGACCACGCTTTTACGACAGCCGAAAATGGTCCTACAGACAGCATTTAATGACAAGATTTGTATTCAAGCGCCAAAACATTCACGGTAATTGGTACTATTCGCAGTATGACCAACTTCAGGGCAACATTTCCCCGTATTATGTCTGTTTGCGTAACACCAGGCGAAAGTTATAGGTACTAAAGATATAAATTTAGCTAAAAAAGACAAAGACACCACCTTTTGTTCTTGCTTTATGTCAAATTTGAAATCCGTGATACCACAAATTTCATGCTCAGCCTGACAGTTCACAGACACGGGAGAAGAATCAGGAGATGATACAAACTGTAATAGATAATATTGTCGTTTCTTATGTGCGGAAAATAACAATAGCTTTGATTTCCGTTTACGTAATGTAATGGCAAACGGTTTCCAGATACGGAAAACGTAATTACAGGGTTTAAGACTGATATGTGAGACAAGTAGGCGGATAATGGGTGCCATTTGTTTATAGCGAAGTGTTTTTTTTGCGATTTCCTAAAATATACGCTTTTAAAACTAATTTTGAAACATATTTAGAAACTAGACTACGATTTTGAAGTTTTGGTGTTAGTAAGAATAGCAGAAATCATCTTTTATTATCATGATCTTAATAACTAATTTTAAAGTGACCTGGAGTTCATTATCAGCAAATAACAAAAGGTATTTTCTTGTTTGGCGCTTAGCGGTAAAATAGTAATGTTAGGGTTGAGTTTGTGGAGGGTAAGTATGCTACAAGACTGGTTCAAGTCCCTTCACATATCATACCTGGCCCTTCCAAGGTGCATGGCAACCTCGGACTCAGTCCGTTACTTTATTACTTGTATTTGTTTGTTTGATTTGATTTGACTTGAAACAAATTTTATATAGGTCCGTCCATGAGAGCAGTTATATTAGTTTGTATTCTTGGATGAGACCTCGGCATGTAATTTTTTTGAGTCCAAGAAAGGATAGATTAACCTAACTGCAATTTCCAGTCATTTTCAGTCAAAGAGTGAATTTGATTGGTTGCCGAAAGTAGGTCAATCGCGATGACCAATGAGATATTTGTTTGTTTTGCGCTTTGTGGTGAGTTTGTAGCATCGTATATGTAATGTTCGTTACTTAATGCACTTAACGAAAGCGTTGCCATTTCTACAGTCCATCAGAGATGTTGTGTGTGTCTTGTCAGCTGCCTTTACTAATAGTTAGATTGGTAAGATAGACACATAGATGACAAATATGAAAACCGTGATTTGTGGAAAGTTTTTTTTATACACAATTATGTGGTTAAATAATTTCACATTTGAGCCCTAAAGAGGACTCATTTTTCTGTGATTAGGTTTGGTTGTGGGTGGATATAGTGTTTAAAAGGTATTTTGGTATCATTTTGCTTATTCTTCATTGATTTGTATTGCGTCTATAGGAAACGAGAGAAGCAACATAAAACAGACGAAAATCAAAGGACTTAAGATATTATATTTCAATTTCAACGACACATATATTAAGGAATCTAAACAAATGGTTAAAACTATTAAGACAAATCTGATTTTATGTTCATTTCTTAGAGCACGATGCAGTGACAACTTCGCTTGAACACGTAAGAAACTTGTGGTTTAACAGCTCAGATGCCGAGACTCGAGCGCTCATATCAACGTCAAGGCACCTGTTGAGAAAGTCCTGTAACTCTTTCGATAAAGTGTTGAACATGTTGATCTTAGGCTTTCCATACTTTTTAATCATTTTCAAAGCATCTATATGTGTCTCTTGGATGTAAGGAGGATCTCCTTCTAACATTTCAATGATGGTTATGCCAAAGCTCCAGATATCAATTTTAAAGTTGTATGGCTTCCTGAAATAAATGGTACATTTTGTCTGTATTATTTCTGTGCGAATTGAAATCAATTTCTTGTCTGGAATACTTTTATAATGATCTGTCAGTTTATGACTATAGAAAAGGCGCATCGTGAATTTGATTTGCGAAGAAAACTATGGAAATAGCTAATGTTTGTTACTTTAATTTACTATAGATGAAATAATAGCACATGATACATTGACGAACTGTCACCATACAATTTAACATTTTTTGTAGTTACCCCCCCCCCCCCACCTTTCTTTGAAATCTTTGAAATTGATTAAATGAGTCATAAAAATACCTTGCAACGACTTCCGGTGCCATCCAGCTCGGCGTTCCTACTATTTCTCTTCTAGGTTCACTTTCCTTGTGTATGTAGCTGGTTCCGAAGTCAGTAATTTTCACCCTGCCGTTAACGTCTACCAATATGTTGGTGCCTTTGATGTCTCTATGGACAATACTCTCTCCATGTAAATATTCTAATCCCTTTACACATTCTTTGGAGATATAGACAATCTGACTCTCGTTTAAAACCTTTCGTCTTACAATTCCGGCCAATGAGCTTCCCTTCATGTATTCCATTACCAACCAAACTTTCTTTACGGCAGCAACAAAAACCATATCCAATGCATTGACGACATTCTCGTGGTGTACTTTCTTCATGATACATATTTCTTGGAGCAAGTTGTTCTTTGGCATCATATCTACTTTTATGATTTTTATTGCAACATGGCTGCCACCGGCTTTTGTTTTCTTATGACGTGCTAGTATCACGTTACCGAATGACCTGTAAAAATTAGAACAAGTTTTTTTTTTCAGAAAATGAAAATGCTGTTTTATCAAGTATAATAATACCGATGTGAGGAAGAGTAGTCAGTTCAATTTGTTGGGATTGGTTTGGGTACGTTGTGCCGATAGCTCAGAGGTCTTGGTCGTTCTTACTTAGCATCGATGGTTGAATCACTCTGGATATTCTTAAGCATTGCAGGACAATGTTGCTACATAAGATAGGGGATCGAATCACAGCCGGGGTAGTTTTTTTTGTAGTTTTTAAAGTTTTAGATTATCAACAATTCTGATAATACTTCTTGCAAACTGAACTTGATTTCGTCAAAATAAGAAAGTTAGGAATATTTTACTCTCTTAAATAAGATGTGCATTATTCTATCATGTTTCTATGTTTTAAAGTGTTTAAAAATTCTAACTAACTTTTTCACACTTGTACTTACCCAGAATCAATAAGTTTTATTGGTTTATATTTTTGCAATGGGTCTCCGATACTTGACCAGCTTTCTGAAAGGAAATGTTTATAAGATTTTTCATTTTTAAGACTTGATTATAAATAACAACAAAAGAAAAGAAGAAGAAAAAAACAAGAGAAAGAAAAAACGTCAATGGACAGTGCAAAGTGCAGTACCTGCTACCTGTATAAAGTGGTCAAAAGAATGTGGGTGAGAAGCCACTATTGCTTTGGTACATTTATTTTTTCATCTTATGACAATCTTATTTTGAAACACAAAAGATCATAACCTTCACAACGTTTTACAACATCAGTCACGGCAGAAAAAAATGTGCAATACATCTGTAATATTGCACTCTCGCCATGATACTAGCGGGTATCAATACCCCGGAGCTGGACTTTGAGCCCCATTGGCGTAGTTGAAGCGCGTGCGCCTCAGGTTCGGAGGGTCCCGAGTTCGATCCCTAGCAGTGCCACGGCAATTATGTCCTTAGGCAAGACAAAGATATTTCAACATTGTCTCTATCTCTCTCCGAGAGTTCAATGGTTTCTCTGGTGAATCTGAGGGTTAATATAAGTGTAAGAATCCTGTTTCACAATCGGGAATAAATAAATTAGTATAAAATAATAAACCTTGGACCCTCTGATTTTGAGGTGAACGCGCTGTCATAGCGCTACGAAGGCTATACAGTCTTCAATATCATGGTATGTTTGGTCATAAGCTTTAATTATTTGGAATCATGTTGTTGTTGTTGTTTTACGAGGTAAATGCCCGTGTCGGCCATATTTAGCTTATTTTCACAGGCGGGCAGTTAATCTACTCATCATTCCTGATATCAACCAGTACTAGATCCCTGTCTTCCGCAAGAAACTGCCAAAGACATGAGAGCAGGGCTCGAGCCCGTGACCCTTAATCTGTGAGAGGTTACAGTGATTTCAGGTCAGTGGCTGTAACCACTCGGCCAATGAGACAGACTTATTTGTTACCCTAGAGTAAAGATATGGCATAAACACTCACTTAACACATTGTAAACGAGGATGTCTGCAGCATTCATTTTATCACGTGATGTTGTCTCCTTGGCGACTGAGCTTGACTGTACCTAGAAAATATTTAAATTGAACATCATCTACGGCCTGTCCCACTTAAATCGGTAGACCTCGATACACGGGTCATCAATAAAAAATGCGTTCACTAAGCAACATCAGAAAATTTATACAATTGTATCTCTTGACATTTTTTAAAACTTTTTTTTTAACTTCATATTTTAGTCAAAATTTGAACTAGTGTGATTATTCACATAGGCCTTAATGTTAGTGACTGTAGTATGTTATGTCATAAGCATCATATATGTTAATTCGAATATTTTTTTTATAGTCCGACAACTTTAAGTAGGGTTTGATTTACACGCTTTCCTCCACATGTTTAACTTTTAGTTGTCTATAAGTATATTTAGTAGTCAGTACCTCTATGCCCATTTCTTCTTCTTTCGAACCTACACCCGTTCCCAAACTACAGTCTGCCGCAGTATTTCTTCCATCTTTTCCCTCTATTCCCATTTCTCCTTCTTTCGAACCTACATCCGTTCCCAAACTACAGTCTGCCGCAGTATTTCTTCTATCTTCTCTGAAACTGTAACATAAAATAATTTGGGGTAACATTGTCAAAATGGATGATTTATATATAGGTTGTGCAACTTTAGAGAAGAGTTTTTGTTTTGATGCTGAAGTTTGTCATTCAGCAATCGTTGAAACAGTAACCACAGACTACTGTTTACTTAAAAGAAAAGAACATAATTGCATTTTATATTTCACTTTATACATGGCCTATATTTTAACTCTTAAAAAGGAAATTATCTTAATTAGTCCCATTTCAACTTTCAGCATCGCACAAGATGATTGATTTAGTGAACATCCGTCAGGATATATTCAACTGAACCAAAACGCCCGGACTTAATACGGCTTTCGAGCATTTCTGGTTAAAAGTAATTTACGTCCGCAATCAATGATGTAGGGGGAATACATGTAATGAGGCGAGAAACTTACCACAACTTAAAGATATAAAATAAAAATATTGTTGACTCCCCTATTGAAAACTAAGCGCACTGAGATATTTAATATAAAACGTAAACGTTTCAGTGACCTTTAAGTTTTTATATTCACTAAAAATGATAATCTACAAATTACCAAGTATGTAATGTACTCTTCCGATAAATATCAAGAATGCCGAATATTGTCTCATCCTCCCGAACACAGTGCAGGAACGGTAACTCTGAAAAAAAGGATGCCTGTTCTTATCAAAATTGTTGACTTTATAGGATAAAGTATTTTCGTAGTTAAGTTAATACACAACTACAAAAGAAGTGCTCTCAAGTTATATTAATCGCTCTCGAGACACCGTCCGTGATGAAACCAATTGGCTTATGAGAATAAAACATTTTCATTCCTGGTACCGTTTTACGAGTGAATTAGGGCGCGTGCCTTGCTAAAGATTACATCTCATATAGCCGGATTGTGGATCGAACTCGGTTTGTCTTGGTTTCTAAGTGAGCTGTTGTTTTGTTGACTAGAACTCTTCCTTAAAACTAACCGAAACATTGCATTTAATGAATAATCTTTAGTTCTTTACAATTTTAAAAGCACAAGTATAGATTTTATTTTCCGAAGTCAACAAATAGTTTGCTGGTTATAAAAAGGTTTTCCGATATATTAGTCTGCATAATAATTGTTTCTTTTAAAATTTATTACTCTCTAAAACGGAACTTATTACTCTCTAAAACGGAACTTTATTTCAGTCAAATGAATATAGAAATTATCATAATAATAGTGCGAATTGCTTGGCTATAAATTCATTTCGTGTCACACATGCTATATAATTTTACACCGTGCTTGGGGAGAGCTAATTTAAAATGCTGAAACGTGTGGACCAACCCTTTTCCGCCTATAAGCAAACTCGTATTTTAGAATTCTATATGTAGATCTAGATCTATATTCAAAATATGCTTAACCTGAAATAACGATTTTTGCCTTTTGGTTTTATTGTTTCATTTAATGATGGAATTATTTTAAATTTGGTTGCAGAACATTTCTATCAAATAAAGAAATAAAATAAAATTATGAAAAAATATGATATAATCATGAAATAAATCCTAGATCTAGTCATTGCTTTTCTTTTTTACTTTTTAGATTAAAAAATGTGTTACTTACGCTTAATACCTCCTCTTTCCATGGTTTATGCTAAATATAGAAGATATCCGTGTAAAGATACGATATATATTTTCCCAGAAATTACCATCGTTGATATATGCTAAAAGAAATTGTTTCTTTACGATTATTGCAAAGATTCATAAGTGAAACACGATACGTTTTGTTCTTTGTAGCTGTAAATATTAACATTGACGTCGTCTCTAAGGCGCAACGTTATAATTTGACGTCATGAAGTTGTTTTTACTTCGTACATAACGGTTTTCGTACTCATAAATGTATGACTTACACAACGAGCTTTTACATGTTATTCACAATAGTCCAGAAAGTTAGAATTTATAACTTGGAGATTTAATTTGACGGATGTGGTACATGTAATGGGTATATTTAATTGACGGATGTGATAACGGGTATATTTAATTTGGCTAGATTTAATTTGACGGATGTAATAATTACCGTCAAAATTCAAGCTGACAATTTTAATATTTCTAATGAAGCTATTACCAAAGACAATAGAGAGCGAAAATTGCAATTATTTTCTCCTTGTTAACATTTCCTGTTGCTTTGAATACAAAGAAAACAATGTATTTGAAATTAATTTTGCATGATTGATAAGTGATTGGACTTCCAGTGTTCATCTTGAAACAACAATTAGTTCAATATTAATATGAACGATTATTATTACCGGTAGTAGCGGTAAGTTCTAAGCTGATGTATACATGCATGACTTAATAAGTAGCACTTCAAATTTCTAAAGCACTATTAAATGGCACGCTGGTACCATTTCACGACATTTACGCTGTTTTGCATAATTGTAAAGTCTAGTTTTTAAATGCGAACTATTTTCACTTTTACTGCTTTTCGTTACATATTCCGTATCATAATAATTTTGCTGTCAATTCTTGTTAAAGCTACGTTTAACATAAAATTATAGAATTCGAATTAGCTTACATGCTGCTTGGTGTAAGAAATGTTTTCTTTGAACCTTTTATAGAATCTTATCTGTTGCATTTAATCTTTCACATTAATTTTTCTTCAGTTATTTGTAATTCTAATGTCAATTATATCTATGCCTGTATTTGAAGTTCCATGTTCCAGGAATGTGACGCAGGTTAAGCTCTATTTTTACCCAAACACTTCAAAACGACACATCGGTTCCTAAAATAGGTTTAAAAAACGAATCTCGTTAGAGACTAAGAGTGCTTTTAAATTTGATCTTTCCACGCTTATATACGAATGGGAAAATAAAACGGAAATATCAATCCAGCCTCCAGGGAATTAAAGTTTCCATTTTTGAAATTCGTAGAGCGCTTTTAATGTACAATGTATTTCATCTCGAGAGCATATCAGAAATTGCAGTTTTTTGTCCTAAAATAGAAATCCCCAGTGATGATATTGTAGAAAGTTATATAAGGAATACGAAACGAACAATTGATAGTCTTTTGATTGATTACTTTTATGGCAATACATTCTTGGAGCCGTTGTCGGCAGCCATACATCATGAAAGTTTTAAATACACACGACCAATATTTTTCAGTACAAACACGTTTGCAGTACCAAAATACTTACAGTGCCAACATATTTTCAATACCAACTTATTTCAGGATTCACATTTTTTAAGTACCAATATGTTGCAGTACGAACATGTTTGGTATTTGTTCATTACCGACTTGTTTTATTACCAAAAAGTGTCCGTATCAGCATGTTTTCAGTACCAACATGTTTTCAGTACATGTTTTCAATACCAACATGCTTTTGGTACCAGCAATACTGACATACCGTTGACGTATCGATAAAACAATTTTCTTATTCCACGTTGAAGAAATTAACGAACCCTTCGGCCTACATATTTCATGCGAAATGATCACTTCATTACAACAAACTAAACCAATTACCCACCGACCAATTTCAAAGCTTAACTAATTGAATGCACAGCTTTTCGACAAGTTAATAAGAAATTCGGTCAAATGGTACAGAACATACTGTATTTGTGGCTCAGAAGTTTTCCATTCCTTCAAAAAAGAGCTCTGTTAAGAAGAGAAGATAATTTTATCAATTTTGCACGCCTACCAGTTGTTGTTTAATATGAAGGGCCTTGAACCTCGTGTACATGTTTGTTTAAAAAACCTGTGTACATTAGAAAATTTAATACATCTCTCTTCAAAATCTCGAAATGGCAATGCTGCCATTTGGTTATACAAAATGCATTAGACACAATGAACGCTTTGAAAACATGCAAGAAATAGAAGTTAATTGCCAGTTTCAGTGAAAGATGGAGATACGTTTCACTGTGTGAGCATCCAAAAGAAATATTTGCACGAGATGCATAAGCATTTTCAATCAGTCGGTTTGTGAATTCACAAGTCGGCTCAAATCAAGTTTGAAATCAGCAAATCTGAGAAATTGCTTTTTTTCAAATGGTGCAACTTTATCACACTTTGTTCTAAGATACACTGCAAGATATCTGTAATCGAAGCAGTCATACATTTATTTTTCGTTTAAAAAAAATCCGAAGAGGATAACACGATTTTTTGGCAATTTTCATGACTAAAATCCACCAATCTTTACAGCTTAAATGAAAGTCTGAGAAGATGGATTTTTTTTCTGTATTGAACATGTGTTATAGAAATATGACCATGCTAAAATAAGTATGAGAAATTGCATTAATTTTCATTCTTTGGCAAATTAAAGTAGTCAATATTTTCGACTTTCCAATCAAATTAATATTTCCCCGTTCCCTGTTAATCATCGTGCTTTTTATCAGTAACGAATTCAATATTTTCGCTGTCTCTATGGCAGCAATTTTGTCTGGATAATTTAAGTTCGTATTAGCTGACACTTCAGTAGCAAGGAAGAAATTAATAAGACAAATTGGAAGTCTCTTGAAATGATTATTACCATAAGAGATTTTCTGCAGCGTTGGAAACGTACAGCACAGACACATTCGGGTCCTGCAAGACAATTAACACAAAAGAATGCCCTGTAGATTGATATTAGTGAAACGTAGTTTATGCTCCCTTAAAATACTTATTAATCAGGCAGGCGAATGCACATTTTAATCATTTTATCTACATCCTGAAAGCGCAAGCCTTATACTCTTTTTGTATTCCTGACGAGTTATTGCAAACTGGCAGACCACGCAGACTTCCTGGACCAAAAAGCAGTAACCGTCTTAATGGATGTGTCTGTTTTGGAAAGAGGAACAGGTTGTTGAGGGGTTAAATATGGTGAACAGGAAGGAGTAAGCAGCGTGGTTTCCTTCTTTTAAGGCAAATATTAAGTGATCAGATTCCTATTGCCATGCAGGACAGACCGTAAATAGAACTTTTTTTCAGAATAGATATTTCATATTTTTCTTCATTTTCTACAAGAATGTGATTTTATTACATATAACCAGTGAGTTACATGTCTTTATGTGGAATCGCAACTAGAAATTGTTAAACATAATATGCTTATTGGCGATTAAGACTTTTTAATATTGAGTAGTAAATCATTACAGACTGACAAGCTTAAGCAAGATTTTGAATGTTTCGAATATTGCATGGCTTTAGATGAATTCAGACAAGTTTATGTGTTTCATATGCAATGTAGTAAACACAGAAATGTAAGGCTTTTAAAAATAGGACGCACGTAGGTTTGGATTAATTCTTTAATATTTGTTTGCATAAGCTTTTTTATGAAAGCCACTCTTTCATGAAATCTTAGTAGTGTATTTAATATTGCCACACCCCCAAATGACAATTCAAATGGTCCTTTGTCTAATTAAAAATTAGTCGAATAACACGTGAAGGGAATCTGTATTTTTAAGGTATTTTTAAAAATGATTAATATGTTAAATATGTAATCAATTAGAAATATAACTGTAATTTCTAACTAAAAATAGCATTTAGACTTCAGATGTTAAATTTCTTTGATATTATATCAATAAGATCGGTTATTTGGTACAGAAAGCGAGCACAGACAAATGATAGGATTGCATTTACAAAGTCACATGAACTGATTATTGTAACAAATGGATCAATTCATTTCTTTCGGAAAGAACAATCTGTGTAGTAGGATATAATACCCGAAGGAATTTAAAGGAAATCACACAATTCATTGTCTGTAAAACAATCATACTGAAGAAAATGAGATAATCATTTTCAAGAATTTGGCTACAGTGATATTGATATACTCTTGTTTGATTAAATGGATAGACAATATAACTCTTAGAGCAGATTTTATAGATGTCAAAGTGTTACCTGAATTAGATTTCTCTTTAAAACACGTGCCGCTCCTGCTGTAAGGAAAACTGTAAAAAAATGTAATCATGCATCTTGTTAATTGAAGACATAAATTGTACACATAAAATGACCTTTCACTACAACAACAATATCAGCATAACATGCAAATTTTGAATTCTTACAATCCAGTTGCTGACAATTTAAGTTCTATGTTTGAAAACTACCATTATATTTTGTGAATAAGAATAAACTAAAATAGCTGTTTTGTCAACATATTAAAGGGGCGCTCCCTACATACAGATTATATATTATCGAAACATAGATTATGTGTTCAATGAACGTAAAATGATAAATAAATACAATTTCGAAGAAGAACCTATGGCGAAAAATTCCTCACTTTACCACAATTAATCAATATGGAGGCTTTCTGTAATAAATCGCATCCACCCATTAATTGTACAACAACAACTCTACATAGATTATAGAATGGTTTACGGCACTGCAATATATTTTAAACAGCTTGTTTTACCGATAGTGACTGGGAATGCATAGCTGAAACTTTTAGGTGGAGTTATAATTTTTCCAAGGATTATATTATTTATGTTTTGGAAGTTATTTAGTTTGACATCAGTTATAGGGTATGTCCCTTTAAGGATTATTTCTGTGAACCTTTCAAATTGATCATAATATATAACTTATTCGAACTATCTAGCCTTCATAACGTTTGGAATAAATCAGTTTGCATTTTTACATGTTCCTTGCATTTCAATAATGATTTATGTAACATGTAACTTTTGTGCTGTGTGTTACTTTTCAGATTTTCATTAATTTTTTTGCTTTGTTGTCTTTTTGAAGTTGATAAAATAGTTTGCTATACCTCTCATCACCACACAGATGTAGGTACCTAATGAACGCCTTAATCCTTTATGTGATAAAGTTTACTTTTCAGTGCGTTTAGGATCAACATGTGCTTTATAATTATCCATTAGGGGATGACGATTACCTACATGGAATTATTTCTTTAACCCAAATTATGTAACTTGTTCGAGTCCAATTCATATAAACATTTGAAAGAAGTTTGACTCTCGTTCATAATGTATGTCTAACAATTTGCATATCAACAGAGAACCATTTCGACACACTAAAGAGTTTAGTCCAAACATGTAATGTGAAAAAAAGTTTGAATATCCATAAATCAGAGTTTAATCCATACATGTAATGTAAAAAACAAGACAGAAAATCCATAAATCAGAGTTTAATCCTTACATGTAATGTAAAAAACAAGACAGAAAATCCATAAATTTGTTTTAACTAACAGTGCTTAGGGAAAGATATTCATACTGCTTTGTTTTTATTGAAGTTCATACATACTACTGTGTAAATTATATGCAATCAACCTATCAATTTGAAATGCACTGCTTTTGATGCCTGTCATGATTGTAGTATAAACTACTTCACAAAAAGACTCTCAAAAGTATTGGGATAGAATGTTCTAACATGAACATATAACCGCATCATGTTTAGATTCTAGCGCTTTACGTAACGGGTGGTTCTTCGGTAAAACCCGAAGGGTGAACATCGTCAAAGATTAAGATTCCAATTTGTGTTTCCAAATTTAATTTGATATCCACAACAGCTTTAAAAAATATAGGTTTGCATACATATTCACCGTATTACTAATTAAACAGATTTTTGCGAGCATATTTAAAGGATGGTTTACCGATGTCTTAAAGAAAATATTTGGTTGTATGACAAAATCAGTTTCCTATACTATCTATCTCAAGGTCGTTTCTAGTTAGGTTTTCTGCACCAGGGCCTTTTATATTGTTAAAACAGATTTTCATTACCCCATCAGAGATTCAGAAATTAACGAACCTTTATAACAGTCGGTTTCGTGTGGAAAATGACTTCATCAGGACTAAATAAACCAGACTTCACTGTTAGATTTCATGTTCCGCCGACTGAATATACAGCTTTGTGGTCTGTTATCAAGACATTTAATCAATTACAAAACAAGCGACTATATATCTGGCAAAAGGCGTTCCTTTCGTTCCTTTCGTTCATTTCGTTCGATAAAAGAATCTAAAGCAAAACAAGTGACAACGTTGATTACATCAAATTTAGCTACTGTATTCAAGTTCGATTGAATCAATGAGTTGCAAGCACTGTATTTAGCAGAATGATCGTTTGATGGAATAATGCACGAATTGTAACTGTATCTATGCAGCGAAATAGACGGGTGACGAAAACATATTAATAAAGATGTAAAAGGGAAAATCACGCCACATACTGGGAATTTAAAGTTTCGCTATAGCAGTCATGAGAAGGGAATGCAATATACATTATGAAAACTTTTATGAAATCGCACCATTAATTGTCTCTGAAATAGTGGACTAAGGAAACGAAGATTTATCTAAAAAAAAATACGATCAAATTGACACCCATTTACCTCTTGCAGTTCAAAGCAAAACTATTTCACACTTCTGATTTTAGAATAGAATTGTAATTGTATACACCTGTAATTGAAATAAATCAGTAAAACAAGTCCAATAATCGGTCGAAGGAAATTGATTTCCCGATGCACTTTAAGATATTGTTTTAGAAAACTTGATTTGTACCCGGTCTTACCTTACCTTACCTATATATAGGAAAGTATTGAGAGAAAGCCTGTTGTTTGTGTTTTGATATTTACCCATTTTCTTCTATTCACATTTTAATAATTTTCACTTTCATTGATATAATTATGTTTAATTTAATCTCAGTTGCTTCGATCATTCAAGCAATGTGATCTTATCTTTATTTTTTTTCTGAATTGGAAATAATTTAGCCCGCTTAGATTATACTAATATACACCATCTAAAGCTATAGAGAGCACAACGCTCAGTAAATGAATTCAGTGTAAAATTACTGTCCGTTATAATTGAAAAGAAGACATTTGAGAATCAGTTTTACTCCAGATACTACCAGAAATACAACCAAAATATATATTTAGCTGTATGAAGTTTTATTCCCAGTGAATATGATGGAAAGCCATGAAAATCAGTTTTGTCTATTCTTTGTTATAAGTTAAAAGTCAATCCAATTTTGAGGTATATTTTCATTTCCAACCATTAGTTACCGAAGGAAGTAACTCTGAAGGTCACTTGTCCTCAAATTTTAATGTTTTAAGCATATTTCTCAGCTGTAATTTGAGACTTTTGAGCAATAATAAATTTTGTAGTCAGGGGTTTAATTGAAACAGAAATACAAACCACTTTTAATTAGTTAATTCTGCTAACCTTCAAGAAAATATTAATAGAGAATTTAAACGAAAAGATCCTCGTTGGACAGAATTAACATTTTAGTAAAGTTTTATACGGAACGTAGTACTACCGGGAGGCATTATACAACGGTTTTTATGCATAACAACCTCGAGGATTACAGTCTAGAACTTGAAGGAATAAATAATACACTTTCGTCTGATTGGTTCAAGGAATATTTACCTCTAGCAATTTACACAGTAGTATGTATTAACTTCGATAATAAATAGATTACATGATGCAAGGGTGGCGTTACAGAAAATTAGATTCTGATGAAACATGCCCAAAATATCGCATGCGCAATGAAGAATAATTATATATAGATTCTAGTTAGAGACAGTGCAACAGACGATGTAACTATTTCTGTTCATTTCTATATATTTTTTTCTGAAAAATTATTTACTTTTACTACTACTTGATTGTCATTCTTTAAGCAGCAACACGTTGTGAAGACGAACGCCATACGTTTATTATGGATGAAGCCACCTTTTTATCTGTTCTTATTGCTTATTGAAGAATTTAATATTAAATTTTATATAATGATTCGTATGGACACACACCTTCAATATGTAAAGAAAATAAACTATCTGACACTTAATTTTACCACTTAATCAGTACAGAAAATAGCAACCTCGAAATATTTGAGCAGTATTCTGGACCTTTTTTGGAAATATGGTCATTTTATTGACCGAAAGGAAGATTTTTATACCAGAACTCAACCGTACTGTATAGTCTGCATCAATTGATTTAAGGTCTGTCTGGTCACAAAGAGATAGATTCAAATGGCAGAACAAGTTATTTATAACAATACTGAAACTGTCTTGGCAAATTTGAGGGATACAGAGCAATAGATTGTATACTGAAATAAATAAAATACTGAAATGGTCTTGGTAATTTTGCAGGATACTGTTTGATACAAAACCTTATTGGCACAATTTTGCTACATGTACCACTACAATATCTTCTTTAAATTACTACTATTCCTATCGTGGATGACAATCGTTTGGTAACCGAGAAAATTTCGTTTCGGATTCATCGTTCAACAAATTAATAAACCTCTCTGCTTGTCTGTTTCGTGCCTAATAACGACTTCATTACAACTAACTAAACCAATTATCCATTGGTCAAGTACAACGCTAAATTACATATTCTCCTAATTGAAAGCACAGCGTACCGACTAGTTCATAAGAAATTCAATCAAATGGTACCAGAACATACTGTTTTTGTGGCGCAGAGGTTTTCTTGCGTTCAATAAAGAGCTATTTTCAAGAAAAGAAGAACTTTTATCGTCTGTGCACCACTTCTCTTGTGGCCGGTCATTTAGTAATGAGTCGTTACGATCATTTTTAATGAATTGACGGCTATTATATGTAAAAAAAAAGCAGAGATTTTGTAAATGGTATCTATCCTTATCGATCATTTAATTTTGAATTTGCTAGACAAAAACTTTTTTTTCATATGACACCGCTACAGCAGACATTTGTCGTGGCTTAACAATCTAGCATAAACGAAAAGGAATGTGTGATCTTAACAGAAAGAAATTTTGTTTATGTTTATTCATTCGTTTTAAGAGAATGTAATTATTGTTTTATTTTTCATGACCATAAACCGTTATTGTTTTAATGACAGTCTGAAAAGATACAAGACGAATTTCTATCTGAATGAAAATATATTGCCAAACATGTAAGGACTTGCATTTATGCAGTGGAATTTCCAGTCTTTGGGCAAATTACAGTTGTCAGTATTAATTTACAATTTTCCAATCCTCGTTTCTTATTGAGCACTTCAGCTTTATTAGCGAATTTGATATTTTGGCTGACTCTATGGCAGCAATCTTCATGCTGAGAAAAAATGTTAGGACAATTAAAATTCATATCAGCAGACACTTTGTCAGCAAAGAAGAAATTAATAAGAGACAAATTGGAAATATCTCAATGATTATTACTGGGAGAGATTTCCTGCAATGTTTTGCGGTAAGAAACATACATCATAGTGGCATTAAGGGCATTGAATGAACAGGCACCGTTCATTATATACAGTATATTTCCCTCAAAGTTCAATCAAAATACCAACACCAGGGACGAAACCACGATGTTGTCGTGTATGTCGTTTCATAGACGCAGCCTCATGTTCTTTATACATTCCCAAAATTTACTGAAAATGTGACAGACCACACATAATTCCGCGAAAGCAACGAGTGTTTAAGGGATTAGCTATGGTGAATAAGGAATCAGGTTGAGAGTGAAGTGCCGTTACCTTCTTTTCACACAATATCAATAATCCAATGAAGGAAAAGTGTTAACAGAACTGCGTTTCAAATGAAAATTTCAAAGTTTCTTCATATTGTATACATATACACAGTTACAGGTCTATAGTTTGAAATTGAATGTATTTACGAGTAATATAACGTTCGCAGAACAAATTATTTATGCTTGGACAACTCAATCTTCTAGATGCTCCGACAGAGCTACTTATTCTTCCGTATGCGTTAGATAGGAAGCCACTTCACCTACCTTGCACTATTTGAGAAATAAAATAAGCCTGTTTATACATGCAAGTATATGATAAAAGTTCATCATATCATTTTGACAAGGGAAAGTCGCGATGCGAAATTGATATATGCAGATGGCAACAAGTGAAGCGTTTACCTTTACTTGTTTGGCAATACTTTCTTTTGTTGAAACGTTTTGTCTACAACTGTATAAATACACAGTGTCCTTGTGTTTTATATGTATTGCCAACGTACTTCAATTTACATGTATGGTTTATCTAATTGCGCAAGTAATGCATGCAAGTTATTTTCGAACAAGCTGTGACATCATTTATCCAATTAATATTAACATGTACCAGCAGATTTGTTTGGCATATCACAAAAGCAAGATATTTATATCATTTACATGCTTATTCACGAAACCATTGTAATTTGTTCTAGGCACTTACGTTTATGGATTTTGTTGAAAAGTCGATGCATGAGTCAAAAAGGTAGCGCGTTAGTCTGGGGATCAGAGGTCCCGGGTTCAATACTCACCAGTGCCCAAGACACAAATAACTCCACATTGCCCCTTCCTCACTTCGAGATTGATTCCATCTAGAGTGAGTCCAGAAAGTGATTATATTATCATGTACTAGTTGTAAGAACATGTTTTTTTCAATCGAGATTTAGAAAATACGTATAAATTAATCTAAAGGCTAAAGAATGGTCAAATTATCAAACAAAGACATTCGTAAATTCTAGATGCCACGACATGTATTTTATTAAGAGTCGATTAAACTATATATCCTTAATGTACATACTTTTGCAGTATATTGTTTCATAGTTTACGAAAACAACGACTTTAAAACCTAGACAATTTGTCGATATCACATAAGGGAATAAACAAAATATGAATTTCATGTACTTTTCTTAAATTTAGTAAATTGGAAGGAATTCTCGCGAGAGAAACCAATAAAAGACATAGGCTTGAATTTCAGTCTAACTGACAATCTTGAATAATTATAAAAGAAATCAAATTGCATTTATATGAATAAATAATGTAATGTCTTAAATGACATTTATATGTGCAGATGATATTGATATGATTTCGTTCTGATGTTTTATGAGGTTCTTTTAATATACATGCATGGCACTGACACTCAGAAGAATAATTTGAAAAGAAACCGAATCATGTTAAAATGATATGATTGCATTTATAATTAGCAGCCGTATAAATTGCGAAATATAACAAAGAGATAATTGCAACTCTTACGGAAAGAAATAAAGAAATATCCGCTTCGGATGCGTTTTAATACCTTGAGGACTTTCGAGGATATCTAACCATCCATAAGTTCTAAACATCTGAGCAAGATAATTCTGAAGAAAAGATCATATCCAGGAAAATGACTACTGGGACTTTTGATACGCTTTCGTCTGTCCAAATGCGTATACATAGAGCAGATTTTAAATGTCATATTGTAACTTTATACATCATGTAATACAACTTCTCATTAAAACTCGTACCGATAATTTGTTACAGGAAATTGCTTTTCTATGATGCTATCAAAACAGTAATACTGTAATAATGTATGTAGTAGATTTTAAAAAACTTGAAGACGGTAGGCATAAATCCTCCTATACAACAATATCAATGGACAGAAATATATGCTAATTTTCAATTTTTGGCTATAAGCGGTTTTTGCTCCACTTTGAATAAGCAGCTTCATCAATATTTCGCACATTCTATGAACTTTTCCAGCATTGTCTTAATATGAAACTTAACTTGTTTGATATCTGATCAACATATGGTTTGCATCTTTCTACACACCAGCCAATTGATACTGATTTTTGTAAGGTTGTGAGTTACTACTCTAGCGGCGTTTTTTTGACATTATCTATGAATTTCAGTATCTAATTAGATTTTGACTACTTCGGCCTTGTAATGTAGTTCGATGTTCGAATGTAGTAACCAATAATCGTCAACGGTTGGTGAGTTTGAGCCTAACAAACAAGGAGTAAGCCAGAAAAATATGAAATTTCCAACGAAGGTTTAGTGTAACCATAAAGAAAATATTTGATTGTAGGACAAAACGCTTACACAGAAGCCATTCTTTTAAATATAAAATCGATTTGCGATGTATTTCCCAGTACCCTATGAAGACGAACTCTTTACTTTGTCAAAAACGAGAACGCTTACGCAATCTTGAAGACATTAATGAGCCTGAATGTCAGTCAGTTTCTTACGGAAAAAATGATTTCATCCGGACTAACCGAACTGATTATCCTCCTGTCGAGTTCACAGTTAGATTACATGTTCCGCCGAATGAGTATGCAGCTTTGTGGTTTGTTATCAAGAAGTTTAATCAATTACAGGACTGCGCCTACATTTGCGGCTAAAGGCGCCCTTTCCTGTCGAAGAATCTAAAGTAAAACAAGTGTTGACATCATTAATTTTACGCAAACGTACTGTGTTCAAGTCTTGATTCAATAATGAGTTAGAAAATCTGGATAGAGCTGAAATGAACGTTTGGGGAAATAAAACGCAGGGATTTATAATGTATCTTCACAAGAAAATAGGTGGAGAAACGTCAAAAAACTCATAGGCAAAGATATAGAAGGCAAATCACTTCATTCTTTATGGAATGAAAGTTTCGTTCAAACACTCATTACATGAGTGAGCAATACATAACTTGAAAAAGTAAAGGCATCGAACCATTCATTGTCTCTAGAAATATTGCAATTAAAGGTTTATTTGAAAATCTAACTAATGATGCACTTTCATTTGTTACAGTTCCAAGAGAAATAGTCAATATATACGCTTTTAAATACTATAAACGTCAGTGGTAATATATTTTATTTAAAAGTTGATTAAGGAGGAAATGTGACGTTGTCATGCTACATTTTGTTTAAATCCCATTATCGTACAGGCGGTTCACTTTGATTCAGCCTACCGGTATTACTTTTGTTTTCATTATGTGCTTTGTGTGATGCATATGTGTGTGCTGTTCTCCGTTTTTGCACTTGGCAAACGCGTCGCTCTTTGCTTGAACTTTGGCAAAGTGATTGCAAAATGTGAAATTTTTTTCTTTTCTTGACAAATCTTTAGCCAGCAATATAGTTCTATTGATTTGATCGATTTATTTAAAATGTGGATGCTTTGTAGCAGGGCTGAGCATTTAAATGTCAGAACAAGTGATTTATACAAAACACAGAAACGGTGCTAAAATCATGTTGATGCTTTAAGTTGGACAAACACGTTTATGTGGTACTGAAACAGAATAGATAAGAGCCTATTACTTTGTACTTTTGCCTTTCCCACCGTTTTACGATATGTCTGGCTTCTTTCGGTCGACAATATTGTTAATGCGTGTTTGCTCTGAGTATAAGGCGACTACGAATGATAACAAAAACCCAGACTTCTAAATAATTCATCAACCATACACAAATGTCATAACTTTGAAGGTAGTGTTCTTTGGGAAAAAGAGACATGGTTCCTTCAGACATGAAAGAACATGTGACATTTGACATTTCTATGTGAGGGGAGTTACTATTAGCTGTAAAAAAGTGAAGGGTAAGACATTTTTTTATATTTAATGGAATGTCGCGATTTCCCGATGTTAGAAAGGAAATTGATCTACAATTGAACAGATATATCAGAAAAGTGTTTTTTCCTACTTCCCAAGAAACACATTATTAACATACTGTTGATTTTAGCGCTTTTCTTCTGTGTATACCATTCTTTAAACCGAAGAAGTTCACTGTACCTCTATGTTCCTACAATCGGCGTTATTTCCATTGCTTTCTCTTCATTGTCGAGTATTTGACGTACTTGGACGCGTCAATTCCGAGCAGATTACAAATATATAGTAACTGATCTTTCTGGGCATTAAAGATATTGTATCTTCATTTTATCATCTTTACCGGTATAATAAAGTCGTCCGTCGGGTTTTATTTTAATGAAAAGTAATAAATATATTATATATCTATAACTCATTTCAATTGTCAGTTCTTCACCATAAATATTAAATATGTTTAATATATCTAAAATTGTTCCAACCTATTTTTTCTACAGACGAATATTAATCATGGGCGTGAATCGTCGTGTGAACTTTACTACTTTACACGGTGGTCCCATACGAGCTGTTTATGAAAGCTCCATGCATAATTTTTGTTTCAGCACTGCATAGAAACTTTATCGTATTAAAATGTAAAAGGCATGTTCCCCGCCGTATAGCGGAAAGGGGTTAAAGGAATGGTCTACGTCTGACCGTCTCATCCTTCCGTCCCGTTCCATACCCCTTAACCTTCAATGATTTTGATAAAAGTCGGGTCAGATGTTTTCATCTTATCAAGACAATGTACAGAATCTATGAGCCGGTCACGCTGGCTCAAGGTCATGGTCACATTTTAAGGTTAAACGTTCGACTGTAGCGTTCCCTATCTTCTCCATATTGCCTTGACCCCTCGAAAGATTTTAATTAAACTGTGTTCAAATGTTAACCTCGTCAAGACGAAGTGTTGAACCTATGAGCAGGTCACGCTGACTCAAGGACAAGGTCACAACTTAAGGCTGACGGTTTGAGTCTTGAACTTCAGGTTAACTCCATTTAAGCAGTTTGATAAAGCTGTGGTCATCTATTAACCTCATTAAGTTAATGTGCAGATCCCATGATCTGGCCACGTAGACTCAAAGTCAATGTCACAACTTATGGCCAATGATTTGAGACTGTCCACTCAGAATCTCCTAATCACTTTAAAGGATTCTGATGCATCCTCAGCTAAAGTATCACCTCATCGGGACCATGTATAGTACTAATGGTCTGGTCAAACTGTCACAAGGTCAAGGATACAACCTAAGTTCAAAGGTATAAGTCTTTAATTTGTGTCCGCTCGATATCTTCTTGTTGGACTAGTCAAATGTTCACTTTATCGAGATGATTTATTTGCAGAATCCATGATCTTTAAATTAAATACAGGTGGTGGATAAAGCACTCAATTGAAGCCTTTTATTTGACTACTTGAACAGATCAGTAACTTTATTTGCCTTCTAGAAATTAACGCCGTGCCTGTCTTGGAGATAACTACACTCAGAAACATTAATTCCTTTAATGTTCCTATTTGCGGCTGGAAATATATCTGTCTTTTAGACTGCCTTGTAGATTTTAGTCACGTTTGTTTTTTACTTTCCATTACAACTTCTGACCCACTGCGTAAAAGGATGTTGACATTATCAGACGGGATATTGATTTATTTCTCTAAAATTGGATAACTATGAAAAAAATCCCATGGGGGAATTTTAGGAGTGGATGTTGTTCAAATTCGTTTGTAAACCAAATTCATTTTTGAACCTGAACAGTGTTTCCTCAAGAAACTGTTGAAATAATTTAGAAAATATTTTATTGTTAAAGACAATCGCACGTAATAAGCATATCTTGATTAAAAAGGCATTAAGCTAACGTTATATGAAGTCTTTGGATGTAAAAACCCTCAATATTGTTGTTTTATTACTTCGAGCTTCTATTGAAACACTTCAAGTAAGAAGGAAACAATCATTAAATTGATAAACAGATTAATTATCACTGCAAGTGTGTATGAAATACCCGTTCATGCGGGAATCGAACACTATGTTTATAAGAATTTTAAATCAAGTCCTTCTTAAAATATCATACATGGGCGATGATGATTGAAATAACGTTCATGTAATTTTTCCAGACTATATCTCAGGCGCACATAATAACTAAGTCAAACTTCTATTGAAACAAATCGTAAGCATAATGTGTTTTCAGACTTTTAAAAATGGTAAAATTCAGCAGTATTTGCAATTCGAGTAGCTGCAGTATTTGATGTCCCTCACTGTTGGTCAAACTTCTATTAAAACAAGTCGCAAGCATAATGTCTTTTCAGACTTTTAAAAATGGCAAAATTCAGCATTGTTTCTAATTCGAGTAGCTGCAGTATTTGATGTTCCTTACTGTTGGTCCAGGAAAAGCGATGAGAACAAAGTGTTCCTTCCTTGGGTACACATATCAAATCTAGCTCATAACTTTCAGGAGTTATTTCTATATACCCTAAGAATAACAATGTGTTGTCAGATAAAGCAATTTTGTGTTACCAAACATCCCCGAGACATATTGGTCATTGTAAAATTATGAAGACATAATATTATATCAAACCATTCTAATGATTTGTGTAACAGTGTACCTCCTAAAAATAAAGAAGTTGCGCTCGTGACAACCCAGTCGTTTAGGGTATTGTCATAGTACCTTATGAGGTTTCAAATACACAATTAGCAAGAAGAAGGGTTGCGAAAGTGTTTGGTGCAGATAACAGAACTTTTATTGGTAGATTAAAACAAAATGGCTTTCATGGGAAGCAGTCTGAAAAAAAATGCCGGGCTCTATTCATTTACAAATCCATGTACCCACGTTTAATTGAATTAACTTGAATTACATGACTTAGCATGGGATTAATCTTAAGAATGCAAGAAGTTAAATAAATAGTACTTGTGAGTATATAGTCTCAATCGTGGTGTAGAAGTTAAGGTTCCAGCCGCTCATCCCGGAGGTTGTGGGTTCGAGTCCCATTTAGGTCACGACCGTACTTCCTCATATGACACCAGTACTGGTTTTTCCAGGAAGCGGACTAGAGAGTGACTCGATAAGCTATCAGCTTTCTTCACAATTGAGCTAAAATAAATTAGTATAAACTAAACTAAGCTATTTCTATGCCAGTTTTATTCTTGTATTATAAAAATTCCAATATGGAAAGCGATACTATCTGATAACCCAGACCTTTCGTCTTATCAATTGAAAGAACCTTTAAAATGCAATCTAAATAACTTTGTTTTACGTTAAATCAAACACTGTTACAAATTACTGCATCATCACATGCCGATCTAATAAAATTAGAAAGAGAATGCAATTCAATTGAGAACATTAGCTGTTTTTATCTAACCGACTCAATTGATTGAGATGATGAAAGTATTAAGGAACTGCTTAGAACTGTTAAATCATATCAAATAGAAGAAAGTAATAGATATGCACGTATTTAGTTGTACATCAAAGCTAGAAATAAATGATCGAAGATAATTACGGGGTTACATAACAACATGGTTTATATCTAGCAACGAGCCATTCCTGCCATTGCACTCGTGTTCCTAAACTGTGGCCGTGCCAATTAATCAGGCGGAGTTATCAATTTCAATTTTGATATAACTGGTCATATTGGTGCTTACTGAAAATGTAATGACTTGTTTTCTGAGAGGTTACCAAGTTTAGAGTACAAATAATGCAAAAGTCTGACATGTATCGTTTTATTACATGAATATTTGGTTTTTACGTTTAACTTTACTTTTCAGCTCTGTGAAATAATTAAGTAAACTATGTCAAAATATTTATAACTGTATTTTGTATTTCACACCGGACAATAAACTTTCTCCCCACTACATTAGTTAACAGTTTATTAATTCAATGTTGACAGTTACAATCTAGAGAATCGGAAAAGATTCTGCAATACAATTCTAGAAACGGCTGTAGCAGCGGCCCTCTTCACATGTCTCAAAGATCTTTTATGTTCCTTTGTCAACAAATGCTTCATCGTAACGACTGTAATGAAACAATTCTGGCATTTTAAAATGAAATACTTATGCTTAAGCAAAACCATGAGAGATTTAATGAAAGCACCACTTAAATCCCCTGGGAAATGAACAACAAATTAACGCTATCGTTTATGGATACTTTAATATAACGGTATATTGAAAAGACATCAAAGGAAATCACATCAAAACTAGTTTCTAAGAAAACGTACTGAAGCTAAGACAATTTTCGTTTGAATGACTTTAAATGTGAAAAATGCATTCCTTTTCTGGAGAGATTTATAACATATTTGCCTTCACGCATTATGTCCAAAACAACACATCTGCAAGTTGGTTCTATTAGATGAAATCTTCCGACTTCATCTTTTTTAATAGAGATATTCCAGTTACTACATGCGGACTTATTTAGTTTCTTTACTGTTTCAAGTAATTTTTTAACTGTCAAAAATTAGGTATTGTTGCTGTGGAAAATATTCGGCCAAACTTATTATCTAATTATAAATTTTCATGGTTGTGAATATTTCAGTTAACTCATTACCCGATAGAACAAACAAAGTTAAGATGAAAACACATTGAGAGGACGTATTCTTATAAAAATAACTCCGATTTTAATTTTCAAAGTAGAAAAATACATTATGACATAATAGATCACGGAAGACGGACCAATTATCGTATATTTTAATGAAATCATTGACGAACTGAAACAAATAAGAAGACAGAATGCAAATTTGTGCATTAAAAAAAAAAAATAAAAAAAAAAAAAATGCGTCCTATTTAGAAATTTATAGAATCCGTCCATTTCATTTGACATTTTCAGTATTAACAACTTTAACAGCGGCTATAATAACTCGATCAAGAAAGGACATTGATCCAAATTTGTTAATGAACCTACATTTTCTATTTCCATGTGTTTTGATAATGGGTTCATTCCATATCGAGTTCCTTAGAGCCGTGAAATGAATTATCCGCATGACTATTTGACGTATGATATCACGAAATGAAATCGCAGCTTTGCGAAGAGTGTTATCAAGAAATTCGATAGACTCATATCAATCACCTAAATATTTCCTTAACTCTTCGTTGATGTCATTTAATTTATACGATTGGTCCGGCATTCATTTAACAGACCGGACGATGAATATCAGCATTTTAGCATTTTAAGCAAGTTAATGAGATATGGCAATGTTTTAGCACTTTTAAAGAATCTTATGCGACAAAGGCAATATTAAACACTTAAGCAAATGTTGGTTTTATCGCATTCATTCAGGAAATTGTGTAAACAGCTTGTAATGTATAAAACACATCTAATTATTATTTTATTTTTAATTAATTATATAAGTGATTAAAATTAATCAATTAATTTGAGTTATAGAATTTTGACTAATAATTGTACTGTGTTTCTTTGCATACTGCCGTTATTGTAACGTTATGCTGAAGTGGATGAAAGTGTATTTAAATACGCTACTTAAATATTACACCTTCAATTGCGTTGTTAACTCACCGTTTGTATCAGCCATCAGTGAAATTGTAAAATCGTTTCTTCACTTTAACATTTTCAAATTGATGTTTTCAAAAATCAGTACGCTCTTTAGTGTGTCAATTACTATCCATTTTATCATTATAAATATTGAACAATTGAATAAAATAAGCGAGCAATTTAGAAAAGATAGTCATTTTATGATATTATTTGCGAAACAGTTGCTAGGCAACAAAATGAAAACATTTGGAAGTGTGATGTACTTGTGGATTTAACGAGTAAATACTTGCTTTTAGATTTTCTGCAAAGTAGTTACAAGACCGAGTCGCAGAGAAAAGCCTACATGTTACCAAAGGCGAAAAAAAGTGTAAATGGAACAAAAAATAAAACAAATGTTTGGCATTGTCATTAAATAATTTACCGTTAATAGTTGTGCGAACTAAATACAACAGAAATCAGCGAATCACTTTGAGGAGAATACTGATGCCTTAAATAACTGAAGAAATATCTGTCAGGATATTTTCTCTAGATGAATTTCTGACTGGAGAGTAGAGTAATTATTTTCACGTCAAAGTCAGACCAAGTTCATGTCCTTAACAAATGATTGCATTGTGTCAGTCCGACCTGAGGAAATTAGAAAACGGAGATGTAATTGATTAAGGGAATTACCTGACGGACCAAATTAAAATTGATCACATCAGTTTGACTATATTTGTATGTAAAGTTCGTACTCTTAAAATATAGTTAGACAGTAATAAAGACAAGAGGGCGAGGATGACCCTATATCGTTCACTTTAGTATCATTTTTCCAAAAAACAAAATGGAAGTCAAAAGGTCATGTTCTAGGTCAACAGAAGACAATTAAAACTGCTTGACAAACTGCATATACAGTCCAACTATTTTTGCTGTATCTTCAAAAGCATAGAGTACAGAAAGACTGATGTTCTAAGCAATTTATATGATGAATGTATGCCAAATGTGACCTCTAGAGTGATTGCAAGGCGACCTGGTGTCATAGTTTTGACCCCACGAGACCCCATTAAAAAATCTAATGCCAGTAACCTGTGATCTTGGCATCTGGCGATATACATAACATAGCTTGTTCTACTTTTAAATAATTCAGAGTTTTTGTGAACTTTTTTCTTTGCAGCGAATTATCTTTTTATTTTAATAGGAAAAAAAAGTATTTCATTTATCAATGAGAAAGTAAGTCACTGTTTGTGATAGAGAAACATTGGGAGTTTGGTCACTCTGATATCCTGTATAGAATAAACTATGTATGTTTTTAGTATTAATATTTTAGATTTTAGATTTCTGTAGACTTAATTTACTTAGTATTGTTGGGAAATAGTAACGTTTACGAAAGCGCCATTTGTAACGTGACGTCTATGAGCGGTCCGCCGTCATGACGTCACGTCCGTTGTTATTAGCTTTGAGTACATGGCGATAGTAAAAGGTTGAACTTGGGTTTCGCTATTGTTATTCATTATCCAACGCATATCACAACCATAAGTATTCCACTTACAATACGGAGTGGCAGATATACACCCGTGATTATGTTATAACGACTTAAACAATGAAGCGGGGCACTATTTTGTATGTATGTTAAAATATTCAGTAGAAATAAAGAAAAAAGACAAACATCTCAGTTTTATAATAATGAGTAAAACGGTAGAAGAGACGAATTTTAAAATGACATATTTCTGTATATAGATTTTATTCGTGGCTCCTTTGCCTTGTTAGTATTTTGCAAAGGAGAAACTTTAGTTTTAGAAAAAGATTAGCTAGTTTGTGTTTATATTTTTCAGAAATTTGATGGAATTACCCGTCATTTTATCTTGCCCCAGAGAGATTTAACGTTGGATATAATTCCAGACCATGTGTGAAAATTGCCTTATTAGTTGAATACTCTGTAGGTTTCTGATATATAAGATGGTTAGGAATTTTAATGGATTTGCCTTTTGGTGAAACTGAAATTTGGCGATACCTATATTTAAAATAGGATGTTTTCCCGAGATACTTGCTATAAAGACTTATTTTTTAATTGAATTCTTATCTTACTAAAAACATAATACAAGTTTTGTTAAAACTAGCATTTTCACAAGTCCAATTCTACTTTTCGAAGTTTTACTTTTACTATATGCCACTTAATTATGAGCGGTGTGTAGAAACAAAGACTTAAGTCGTTTGCAAGAAAACATATTCTTTCAAAGTATTAAAACTTTGAACAATAAATGATTTTGATCAAAACAACAGTATGGCCCAGCCTTTAACAGAAAAGAGAATACGGTAACTGCTACAGTAGAAAACTTATGCTAGAAATTCCTGGCGTTACACCAAAATGGAAATGAGATCCCATCAGACACCATTTATCTTAATTATTCAAAGTTAATTGTCTCTTACGGTTTCTTAAGGATTTCTAATACAAATAAACGCTACTGATGGATGTGTCGGAAAGAGGTAACCAATATAAAAAAGTGAAATATATGAAATTGCTTGACATACGTTTCTTCAGTCAACAGCCAATGGGGGTGTCTTCTTATTAGTATGTTTTGTATGGTTCAAAAGTGTTAAGTCATTATTTTGTTAATGATAAATTGAGGAACGCTAACAAATTTGTAAAGCTTCATAAAGTGCAGAAAAAAATCTATCGGTAACTGAGTATTGTTTTCATTTGTTTGGTCATCGTCTTCTCAATGTTTTCTGTCCGAGCAATGAATAATCTCAACAAGGGACATTATACGTCGTCGTTCGTTTCTTCTTGGTATCATTAATGCATTGGTCACCACAAAACGTCTTCTAATTTCGCATAAAACCACACAGTTCAGTAGACATTTACGTGTCTTGCATATATCTAGTTCCCTTGTACATAAGATATTGTGTTGTAATGGCTTGGTTTTCTTAGTTGAAAATGGAACAACATAAACTTTTTATTGAAATTAAGTGTTGATGAAATATACACAGCTGAACATGCAAAGTATATCAGTTTTAACAGCATCTGAGTTTTAGCTATTGCCGTAGCAACATATTGTTTTTTTTTTCACTCAAATTAAATACGATTTATGTTTAGAATTACCAGATTACACGAGAGATGTGTCCTTGTGCGCTTTACAATTTACACAATTATCACTCTTTAATGAATATGCACTACCGTTTTCACTTGAAATCATGCACTATTGTTTTGATTGAGTTATCAAAGGGGTATTTCCAGATGACATATATTCTTCTCCATCGATTAAGTAAATTTATGTGAAAAGCTGATATTTGCTAAGAGTTATTTAAGAGAACATTCAATGCATGACACGCAAACTGGCGTTAATAAAGTAGCTATTAGCGGTTTCTGCTTTGAGTCAAAAAGAAATTGAATTGTTTTCATTGCTTTAGCGTGAAATTCTTCGTGTTCAAATTCGTTGCAGCTATGATAATATAGCTGCTGCTGGAATGTTTAAATGCTTTAAACAACGTTCCACCATTGATTTTTGGTTGTTGATAAAATATTTGCCACTTGGTCACATTAACTATAGCCACATCGACAGAAAACCCCTATCGCCTAATGATCTCGACGGTCTATCAACTCCGTCGGACGCAACCGAAGTAGATTTGGTGACATCATAGAAACAACTGTACCATTTTTATCGGGTTCAACTTGTTAGATGCCAACTTGAGTTTATTTTGTTGTCTAAATTCAACACTTGTATTTTCACATTATTTCCTCATGTCTTACTTTAATTGCTCATGTTGTACTTTCATATATAGGACTACTAGTATTGTTTGGCACTTTGCATGCAATTTTAAGTTGTTTACAGTTAAAAATAAGCAGTATGTTTTATATTCTAGGCTCTAAATACACATTCTTCCCTACCTTCTTTACAAACGAATAATACATATGTTACTATATATAGTAACACTTTTGTACAGAGAAAAAATGTTATATCCGTCCTTCCGAAGTATTATCAGCTTTTGGCCCTGCACGCGCAGGGCTATTATCGCATTACTGCCCTAGGAAAACTTGCACGTGCAAACGTGACGTCATTTCACGGAAAAGACATGGTTGACGCTGAACGTTCGCTTAGATACTTTAGCTAACAGAATGATTGTTTTAGATGATAAAAAGGTTCAGAGAGCGCGTCGTGAATCGCCATGTAACCGAAGAAGAAACGCACAACTTCATAAATCTGCAACGATGATAACAAAGAGCGATGTAAAAAATGATTTTGTTGAATAAGAAGGATAAAGATCCATTGTTTATAGGCCTATTTGAATTCTGTCTTCCAAGGTATATGTTTCTGCTTTATGAAGTGCCAAGTCAGGTCGATTTACAATAGTTGAAACAAACAAACATAAAATATATATTGATATATAGCCAAGAACACACATCTTACTGCATGTAAGTGGCGGTTTACACCTTCCAAGTTTCTTGTACAAGACATTAAGATAAGTACTGTTTATGTCTTGTACAAGAATTTTTCATATGTAAACACCCACATTTGAGCAACTTTTGTCAGAATTTATGTGACATAATATGCGATAATTTTCTTGCATTCTTTTGAATTTGGCTGTCAAATTACTGATAAGAAGTGTTTAATGGGAAAAACAGAATTCTTGTACAAGACATAAAAAGTACTTATCTTAATGTCTTGTACAAGAAACTTGGAAGGTGTAAACCCCTACTAATATCTAAGTTGAATGAGCATGGCTTTTATTGATAACTCACTTGTAAGCTAAGACTGAGGCAAGTCAGTTTGATTCTAGTGGAATAAATGACAAATGGGAAACACATGTATTATACAGAAAAAGAAATGGCTGAGCAGGGCCTTTGAAAGATAATCGCCCTTTTATGTAATAATTGCCCTCGGGCTAAAGCCCTCTGGCAATTATTTCATTAACGTGGCGATTATCACTCAAAGGCCCTGCTCAGCCATATATTATTCTATAAATAAAAATACATGTACTAAGTGATAAGTCTCGTGAACTGACAGAACTGTAGAAGCTTCTAGGCATCGCTCTTGTGGTGTTGCATAGCTTTCCTTCGTTCCATAATTATTATTTTATTTTCAGTTCTTTTTTTAAAGCGCAAGGTTTAAGGAATCTGAAGATTTGGGTCACGCTTAATTTTCATATTCATTGACAAATGTGTCCATCTTTATAAAACGAAGTACGTAGAATTAGATTCGATAGCTCTACGTTTTGCTAACACTTGCTAAATGTGAAAGAATTCCCGTGGGAGATAGTTGGGAAAGCTGGAGCTGAAGTCTGTTTTGCTTTTATATCAGAACGATGTTTCTCAAGAAACGGGTGATACTGACCCCGTGAACGTTTTTATTGTTAAGATAACGACATGTAATAAGTATTTCTTAATTAAATTGGCGTCAAGCTAATGTTATAAGAGGTTTCGGGATGTAAATGTTGTTGTTTTATTACTGAATGTTGTTGTCCTTTTGACCAACTCTAGATAAGGAAACTAACATTGAACTGATAAGAAGTAAAACAAACACATAAACAGAGAAATATTACGCAGTAGGAGTTTTGCAGTTGGGAATTAATTATGCGCTAATGCAGTGTTTTTTGTAAAAAAAAATATGTGTTTTAGATATAAAGGGAGACCACATGGTATGCTCTTTCACAAGACATTTCACTAGAGAGAAGATTATTAATAACAATCGGAATTGAAAATTATTCACCCTCGTTAACTATACACAATCTGAAATGTATGAATAAGGAAATAAACAGTACTTTTAGTTAAATCAGGAGAGTAATGCAAAACATACAAAATTCCCGAAGTCTTGACTGAAATTTTGTGACCACAGATGATCTGTTTAGTTTTGTACTGATTTCTTTATGTTTTGATTTCCAAAATTTTAACAAAGTCAAATGTAGCATTTTTTAAAAAACATGGTCAAAGTAGCATTTTCTTAAATCAAAGGCTTTGTGTTCTTGTCAAGAAATTGTTTCCAGCTGTAGCCAAGTCAATGATTCAAAAAATAAAGGAACATTTCAGTTATGGTTCCAGCTGCCGTCCTGTAAGGAACTAAAAAATGTTCGTGACAATTCAATGTTCAATTATGAATAAATATTTTGACACAACTTCTACCAAGAAAATCTTTTTGGACTGATAGTATTGTACAAACAAAACTTTGTTATGTTCTCTTTTTTATATAAGTGATATTTGTTCGATATCAATGCATCTAAAACATTTTTTTAGAAAAAAATGGATTTTAAGATATACAACAAGCTCGTTACAATGATATACCTGTTGTCAAGCTGTAAAAAGAGACATCGCTCCATCTCGCGGAAAATGAACAATCAATTATTGCAAATTCTTACGGAGACTTTATTACGCCGGTATATTATGAAGACTTTAAAGGAAATCACATGAAAAGTCGTTGCTAGAAAATATCATACAGAAAAGAAAACAATTATTCTGCATACGTGATATTAAAGGGGAATGTTCAATATCAAAGAAAAGAATTACAGACGATGGTCTTCATGTTATTTCATGTTAGCTTAAATATCTATACATATTGACAGTAAAGTAGTTCATGAAATATGCATCACTAATCTGTAAACGAACTTTAAGGTGGTGACAAAAGTGCAAATGAGCCATTACATGCTATAAATTGAAGGAGCAAACAACGCGTTCGATTTTTATAAATCCACAACATTTTAGTACTGACATCTTTTAAAGCGGTTATTGTTACTGGAACAAGAAAGACCATTGATGCCAACTCTTTCTCAGCAGACGTTAATGAATCTACATGTCATACTACTACGTATTTTGTATAGGTCCATTCAATATTCCAGTTCATTACAGCAGTTAAATGAATCATCCGCTTGTCGAATATCGCCAATTGAAAGCGCAGCTTCGCGAATACTTATCAAGTCATTCAATAATCACTTAGACCTCTACCTGTCACCAAAATGTCTCCTTGACTTTCTATGAAATAAGTTATCTCTTAGGGTTTCCTTTGGTCGGGAACTTCATTAGCAGTAGCCAGAGGATAAACGGCAATATTTTAGCACTTTAAGAAAATGTGATTAAGAATTTTAGTTTTAGCAGTTCTTAGCAAGTACAGTGATAAATGGCAATTTTCTGCATTTTTACGCAAGTGTAAAAAAGGAAATGACAAATTGTAGCACGCGTTGTTGTTTCCTTAAACACAAGACTGTTTGTAGACTGTGATACTAAAGCTATAAATGCAGAAATCAGTTCTTCATGATAATATTTATGAATTATTGCAAGCTGCTAAAAATGCATCGTATACACGAGAAAATAAACTTTCAAAAGTGAGTTACAGAAATTGACTGAAAAGTGTGCTGTTTTTTTTCAAGCCATGTGAAGTCATTAACATTTAACGCTATTGTAACACGAAATGTATAATTACGCTGAAGTTGATGAAAGTAGTACCTGATTTGTTTTATTGTTACATATGTACATACAAATGCACGAATCCAAGGTTAAAATCAAAGCGCTGTGAGCGCTGAAGACCTGGGGGCTATAGATTAACTCCCCTAAAAACAACTTTTGACCTTCGTGATTTACGCTGAACCTTACCTAAAGCGCGGGTCGAAATGTGCATAGGGCGAAATTTAGTATATGACACAGAATGAATGATTCACAAATATATGGGTGGCAGGGAAGTTTGTTTTATTATAAAACGTACGTTAAATGAAAAATAATCACATGGTCAACAATATCAATTGTTTGAGAGAACAATAAAAATAATTCAATCTGCGCTTTGTTCAACTTCAAGCGATATCTGATGTGGATCGAAAATTATTGTGTACCAAGGACAAGACCTTGAAACAGAAATAAACAAAGCAATACCAACAATGAAATATAAAAACAGTACTGTACAATGTGTATAACAGGGACGGGTCGCACCGATTATAGCCTCTTTAGAGGGTGGTGGACCCAATAAGCACAATTACAAACAAAAAGTGTATAACAGGGAAAACCAAAAATGATTCTTAGTTACCTTGTAGTTGTAATCGGTGAAACCGTTCATTGGTCCTTGACATGCAGCGTCCTCGATAAATGGCGGGTGATTTTGATCACGTGAGTTCCTTCTCGGGAATGTACGTAAACTGTATCTTTTTAGGTAAATATATATCGTTTGTAAATAATAAAGTTGTCAATGAAAAAACATCAGAAATTTGAAAATCAAACTACAAATTCTTATATCGAATTCCGTAATCTGCTAACAGCGCAGTAATTTCTAAAACAGAAAAAATTGTGTAATGCAGCCCGTAAGCTATAGACCTTTCTGCAATCGTTTGAAGTTGTATGTACTGTTTTTATTTGTAATATGTTCTTATCGTATGCGACATTCAAACAAAAGATTGATCTGGTCTGTCTTGCACTACTTTCCCAAAGCGCATGTTTACAGTTGTTATTCGCACATAGCACAGTTAAATTGTCAGCAGTGTTTGAAATGTGGTATGCTTACTTAGGCCTAGGGGATTTTCAGTCCCCAGACCAATTACATTTTGTAACATCAAGAAGTCAAAGTGAAATTATAAGAGTTGGTTCTTGACTTCAAAGGTTTGATATTTTCAAAATTCAGTACGGTATTCAGTTTGTTTATAAATATGAATTACATCTTATAAATAATTGAACAAACCAGCAAAATAAATGAGCACTATAAAAATGCTCTTCTTTTGTAGACATTTTTGCGAAATTTTGCTAAGCAACAATATGAAAACGTTTAGTACTGCGATCTTTGCGTTGCTTTTACCAGAAAATAAATGTTCGGCAAAGTAATAAGACATAACTTCAGATTACACATTAATATAAACAAACGTTAACAATCAGCTATAAACATAGTTCTATGTTTTTAAACAACTGATATTCGTGGGAAACTAAAATATTACAGCATTGAATTTTAAAAGGAAATATCGATACATGACACAACTTAAGAATCATTTCTCAGCACATATTTAATAAATGAATTCCTGATCGAAGAGCAGAATGATTATTTCCACGTCAAAGTCAGACTAAGTTCACGTCTTTAACAAATCACCGCATAATGGCAGTCCGACCTGAGGAAATTAGAAAACTGAGATGTAATTGATCAAGGGAATTACCTGACGGACCAAATTAGAATCGATCACATCCTCTAAGTTAGCCTCTGTTATACTGAAATATATTTTGAAAGTCACAAAGAAAAAGTAATGGAAAAAGAACTTAGAACATTCAGTATACCAGGTAAAGTAGTCACTGTAACATTTGCGATATCTACTCTGAACTGTATGACTACTTATAAGTTATTATTGATTTAGAACAATCTCGTCTTGCACAGCCCTTTACCAAACATTCGGGCGAATATCGCCACTTTCGGTTTTCAGCACTGTTGCCCAAAAAACATATCATGTATGTTGATGAAAGACTCAAACGTTTACCGACCTGAGTGATATGCATGTCGTATTTTCTTTGAACTAAATCCCATTAACAACTCATATTCTTCAAATTAGCTTGAATTTGTTTAAGCAAAGTATAAGACATTTTTGCTTCTTTTGAAGCAAATATAGTCCAAGGTGTTATCACTCGAAATATTTCAACCTTATGCATGCCATGACAATGTCCTGTAGTATAGTTTACATACATATTATGAACATACTCATACACCCTAGTAAT
This sequence comes from Saxidomus purpurata, assembly GCA_022818135.1. NCBI lineage: Eukaryota > Metazoa > Mollusca > Bivalvia > Venerida > Veneridae > Saxidomus > Saxidomus purpurata. The sequence goes on from JAFMSR010000012.1 coordinate 12,142,523, forward strand.
TGATGGGATAATGATAATAAGTATGTTTTACTTTGAAGACATTAACTTCAGTTATTTGGCAATAATTTCGTCTTGCAGCGAATAAAAGAAAATATAACTCAGTGATTTATGTGTTAGCCAGAGTTGCTGTTTGTAATACAGAAATATGGGACTTTGAAGCAGTCGGGCATCTTGTCTACACAATAACGTCATGATAAATACTCTACACTTATTCTTACGGACGGATGTTTGTTACAATATCATGGGGATGTTTTTATATGAATATCGTTTAAAGAAAGTAACTGAAAAAGACATGTCTAAGGAAAAGATACATTATATTTCTCAATTTTAAGATAAGCGGTGAAATTGTGAAAATCGAAAGTTAACAAGAAACATTTCAGACTATAGAATTTCTTGGTGGTTCATTTCCCTTTCTGTTATTACAGTACGTTGCACGGAAGAAATTTTATTATTTGGATAATTCGCAAGTTTGTATTTCTATTTCTCAGACATTTCATGGAATTATCTATCATTATATTTTGCCTGAGGGATATATTGAACATCTGATACAACTCCAGACTATGTGTGATAAATGCCTTAAAATTGAAAACAGACACTTTGAAGGTTTTTCTAAGGACGAAAATGAATTTTAATGTTCTTGCCTTTTGGCCATATTGGATTTTAATGACCTTTTTCCAAAAAGGCTATCCGCAAAACCATAATATCAATCTAAAGTGCTTGTGAAACTGTTTTTATTTTATTGCAGTTTTCTTTTTCGATTTTCCGTACCATTACGTGCCAGATGAATATGAAGTTACAATGACGTAAGTTGTTTGGTACTGTAAAGGAAAATCTGTTAAAGAAAAATAACAACAGTAACGAAACCAAAAAGAGATCAAAATTTATCCTATAGTTTTAACAATATTTAGAAACAATATGCTATGACCGGATTACCAGATGGACACGCCTTTTTCGAGGATAAAGTAGGGAAGGGCCAATACAGTAAAAATCACTTTAGATTTGGGGCGCTGATAACATCTGCAGAACCCGAGGATGGTGGTGCCCGGCCCGTTAGGGCGAGGGCACTAACATATCCCGAGGGTTTCTGCAGGTGTTATAACACGAAAAAACGTTAGCGCTCGTATTCTAGCATAAATAGCGAACAAAATCATAAAAAAAAAAGAAACGCTCTTATTAGTACGACGTTCATTAAGGCGGGACAACGCCGTGTTGTTTACGTCATATTTATGACGTCACCAGCGGTTTTTAAGCCCGGCACTGTTGACGCCGTACATGATGTAAGACTTGGGAGACAGGTCCATTGTTTCAGGCCCTGTACTGCGCATAAATGAAAACGGGTTATAACGGCGCGTGAATCTCCCCGTTAACACACGTTTTATCTCCTGTTAAAACACCGGCAAAATAGGCAAAAACAGCACATTTTATGCTAGAATATGAATTTCGACACTTACATTGATAACTGCCGGCGTTATACCGAAATGGAAAAGTAAAAGCCATCGAACACTATCAGTCTAAATTATTCAAAGTAAATGTCAATAACGGTTTCCATAGAATTGCTAATGTAAGCAAACGTTGCTAATGGATATGTCTCGGTTCGAGACAAACACTGTAAAAGAAAGAAGCATATTTGTGAAAACTGCACTTAGTCTACCATCATTATAAATAGTCAATATGAGATTGAATTTGTTTCTTATGTGCATGCATGTTTTGATGGTTCGCTATTTATAGGCGTTCGTGATTGTTTTAATAATATTTCACTAGGAAACAAATTTTGACATTTACAATTTTTGTGTGTCAAAATACTGCAAATCCAACCAACGCAATGCATGTACAAAGATTAGATAATTATTTTGACCTATTGTATGAAGTTAGTATGTATAAGAAGTTATATTATAACCACTGGAATCGACAACCCAGTGTTTGCATTTCGATAGCAAGGTATTAGAAATAACAGCACTTATTTTTTTCATACAAAAGTTGATAATATCATAACTAAATAATGAATATAAAGTCAGAATAAATTCATTTGCAATCTATTTTGATCAATGTGGTTACTGTTTTCATCTGCCAGGTTTACTTTTCCTTAAATAAGCACTAATGTTGTCTGAGCAGTGGGTCATCTAGCCTAGAGTTATTGCACAGTGCCGTTCGTGTCTGCTTGGTGTCATTAATGCATTTATTACCGCAAACTAACGTAATTATCCAGGACGAATTCATACAGTTTCGTAGACAATCAACGTTTCCTTCATATGTTTAGTTTCCTATTGATGCATCCTAGCGGTACGAATGGCTAGATTCTCATAGAAAATGGAAATGATTCAACACTTAATTTTATTGAGATTTTATTAATGACCATACACAGTAATACACCGGAATACCACATGGAAGTGCTCTTTGTTACTCTGCACTTGTTTATTCTACAGTTTGGATGTCTTGAAGTGAGAAAGAAGTATGTGAATAATAACTAAGTCTATGCTTTAAAGTGCTTTAAAGTTTGTACATGCAATATACGATGTGAAACATAAAAAAATGACAGTGGAAAAAAAAGAAAAAAGAAGATCAGTAATTCCATTTGCAGTTATTGTCACTATTATTTGACTCTTAATCATTGCCGCAACTTGATTGTTCACATGGGACACCTCCAGCTATGCTGTGAACTAGAACTCTTGCAAGCACCAAGTTGAATCTTCAGTCTTTACTTTTCAATGTTCAAGGATTTTATCCTGTTTCCCTGTGCCTTCAAATTCTGACATTACTTTTTATGATTGCTGTTTCGATTGAATGCATGCGATGTAATTGTGTTTGTCTAGATGATCGACAATATATATTTCACTCATCAATTTATTACAACGTAAATTCGTCGGAATAGTCGACATTGGCTCCCTATGATTTATGAATATGTTCAATGCATGGCATGCAAGGTGAAGATAAGTGTTTCTTTTAACGTGTTCTGCTTTGAGTCACAAAGAAATTTAAATGTTGTTATTTGCAGGAGCGTGCAACTCGTTCGTGCTGAAATTAACTGTAGTTATGAGAATATACTCGTTATCGGATTGATGCACTGTTATTCTTTTTGTAGTAGCATGCACAACTTACTGCGTAATTGTGAATCAGCACAGTCTGCAAGTTGAAACGTTTATTATCGCCCTGTGGATTGTGTTTCTAGCATTGCCAACGTATCGGTCGGTTTGTTAGATACTTTCGTCTTTGCAGGTAAAAGTTGCCGAGTGATGTCACAAATGGTGACTTAATATGTCATACTTATTTGGGTTGCTAATCGATATAATGACTTAGCGACAGGGGCTTATAGGTAATGGTTCCACATTTATGCAGATTGTTTTGTAATGCCAGCGTCGTTTTGCTAAACTGACGTTAAAAACTGCGATTCAATTTGTTTTCGGTTTGTTTCCAATTTTTTGTTTCATTTTTAAAGGTAAGTGTTTTATTTTTGTCATATTTTTTGGTAAATGTTTCACACCAATTGTCAGGCTACGAGAAACGAAAATATCTATTCTTAAAGAATTAAGCCTTTTGCAGAAAAAGAACAAACAATTGGGTAAATTCATATAAACCGTGATATCCATTGCACTTCAATGTAAAGCCAGTCAAAGACGTTAGATTTGATGTTTCTTGTTTTTTTGTCAAATCATTAGCTCACAATAGACTACAAAAAGAACAACACTATTTTAACAGTTTCTGTACCGTTACACATGAAGTTTTTCACGTGTCCAAAAAATAGCAAAGCGAAAGCCATAAACGTGATATTTACATATATGGTATTGCTTAAAACTCACACTATTGCGCGTTTCGATTAATTTTTTTTAGACAATTTGGTTTATCGGCATATCAATATATTTCCTATTTGGATACAAGTAAATTACAAACGGAGGTGCTGTTATTTAGAGAAATTTATCTGATTGTCCGCCTCCTGGAATAATATGTTAAATGGTAAATAGATACTACGGTAATAACAGACTTTCCCGAGTTGGCGGGACAGCTATTAGGGCGTGATTTAAAGTACTACTATATTTGTACTGTTCACAGACAAGAAAACTTCCTTTTAGCGAGAAAGTTATAAAACAGCAGAACAGAAGCGTTTAAAAGAGGTTGAAATATTGCTTGTAGTAAATGACAAACGTGTAAGGATTTCTTCTGTAATTAATTATGTCACGTCTTCTCATATTTTGGTAGCAAACCAAATTAATCCGTGAGATTTGCTGCATGCGTGGCTATTACAAGAATTTTGATATGCTACAAATTCGATTGTACAACAATTTGTACAATTTCTTTTGTTATTGATACGTTTTGCATCTTGAACTTAAATGGCAATACTAAATTGCACGTCTATTTAAGCAACACTTTTAAATTAGTTATTTCTCAGTATCAAACAAATTTAGTTTTGTTTGAATGATGATGAGTTTGTTAATTTCAAAAGTTAAAATCATTAATCGCAATGTTTTAGATTATGCACGCTTTTAATTCTTTACTGTGTTCGTGATATGACGGTTCCAGGTTATGACTGCCGGGCTGTTGTTACTCTTAATATAGTCACGTGACATTTGACCCTTACAATGGCCTTAAAACTTCGTCATCTGCATGAGGTTAACTTTTAACTAAAGTTTAATGAGACTCGTTCAATGTGTCTTTGAGACAAATTCAAAGTGTGAATTAACCTTACTTGCACGAAAACTAATGTTTAGTTTTCATCTTAAAATACCCAAAACTATGGTTGTGTTTCTAATACAAGAGTTTGTAGTGGCCTCATATTAGTGTAATTCAAGTTCGCTTCACATATGACATTGTCTAGACGAAGTTATAGACGTTTTAGCAAATACTTATAATGTATCAGTCTGGCCCGGATAGAACACTCACCTCTAACGAACTTTAAATAACGTACAACACTAAATATACTTGTATTTGCGTTTTAATAGTTTTCGAGGTATTTGCGTCAGTGGACATATCTATCTTAACAACAGATGTAGATCATCGTAATGTAGATCATCGTAGATTGTTGTTGTCCCTAGTCTGATAGTATTCAAAATTGTTGGCTGTTACTTGCCCATATTCATGCGAATCTTGAGCTTATGATATCCTTATAAAATGATGAGATTTTATTTCTTGAGAGGGCTCTGGTGAGGTGAACATGTCTCATGCAATGTAAGGCACGTAGAGGTGCATTAAAACCTCATTCCTTATCAGTGCAGCTGATCCAGAAGCACTTTGGATGTAAAATACTTGCAGCTCTTATATTACACTGAAAGATGTCTCACTGGTATTGACCATCATCTGATCGAAAACATCCAAGTCGTTGCTTTTTAAATCGAAAGCAGAATTTCAATGAGAATGCAAAACAATGCAAAACAATGCGAAGCAACACTTTTTCGTTAAGGCGTAACACGAAATAAGATGTCAACATTGTTTTAGAGTGAACGAAACATAGCTCTATCATTCTATCTGTAAATTTTATTAATCTATACATGTATATCAGTAACTTCAAAGTAATAGTTGGGAAATAAACAATAGTTACTGATGCATTATAAGTTCAGTTCACATGTATTTAAGTCCAAGGACAACAATTACAAGTAGCTCTTATTTTACCCAGAAAGATTTCCTACCAGCCTAAGAAATCTCCATTTATGTAATTCAATAAAGTTCATAAAATACCATCATCTGTTATTTCAAAATCGAACGTTTCCCAAATTCAACTCCTGTCTATTTATCAATTTGTGAAGAAAACGGAAATCATTAAAATAAATAAGAGTATTTGACTGTCTAAAATGCTCTTCTTATGTCATCAAATTCTTATTTAGTATTGGATCATTTTTACTAGGCATTCCTGGATTTTCGAAGGCTAACTTTCCGAGAATTTTATACACTCAGGATCGAAAGACTTAGTCTCAAAATGTTAATGTTGTTATCCATCAAGTAAATTGATTAACACTGAACTATAATCAATCAAGCCATTTCTTAGCAAGGGATATAAATCATCGAATCACGGATCAACTTTCCAAAAAGTAACAAATGAACATTGCCGCTGATTTGCTCAATCCACCTCTGTTTTTGACATAAACGGCATGTAGAAGGCCAATGAATTCTTAATTTGCTGTACAGAATCTAAAGAAATGTCCTTAACGGACCTGAATTTAATTGGTGAAGTATTGATAAGCTTTAAGTTACTAGTTAATTTTAAACCATTGGCTACTAAAAAACCGTATGATATCCACACTTTGATGAAAATAAATTATCCCCAGTTTTCTGACCTGGGGTATATTATATTACAATTGTATTTCAATTTGTTTAAAGAATTTCATTGGATATGGATTTTATATACAATGTCTACTGTCGATTTAGTAAAAGTTACAACTTACATCAGGTGATCTATAAAATGGATGAAGATACATCACTTTTTGCTGCCCAATGCATGTAGGTGGTATGTAGAAGAAACCGTTATAAAGGTTCAACATTAAATGTTTGGTCCATATTTCAATCTGAATATGTCTTTATTTATCACTGAAATTTAATTTTCGTTAATACATTGTCGTTCATAAATTGCATTCGGAATTCCGGTTGTCTAGGGTGCTGTTTTCGGGCCAAAGACCGCTATATTTATTGTTGCACTTCCGATTGAGTTCTTTTCGTATTATTGTTAAACAAATTTACTTTAATACAATTTATTTCCATGAACGTAGAAATACTAGATTTTCAATCGCATTAAATCATTTCATTGTGATAATTTCTCTGTGGGTAGCACGCGACCGAGGGGTGGGCCCGAGCCCGTCAGGGCGAGGGCACCAACTTCCCGAGGGTTTCTGCAGTGTTATAACACGAAAAACGTTCGTTGCGCTATTCTAGCAAAAAACATAAAAAATCAAAAAAAAAACTGAAACGCTTCTGGTACGACGTTCAATAAGCGCGGGACAACGTCCGTGTTATTTACGTCGATTTTGACGTCACCAGCGGTTTTAGCCCGGCACTGTTGACGCCGACATGATGGAAGACTTGGGAGACAGGTCCTGTTACATAGCCCTGTACGCGCATAAATGAAACCGGGTTATAACGGCGCGTGAATCTCCCCGTTAACACACGTTTTTTCTCCTGTTAAAACACCGGCAAAATGGGCAAAAACAGCACATTTTATACTAGAATGTTATTTAAAGCCACTGTTTATTTTAAATGAACGTAACAAGCCCCACATATGCATTTTTGTTCATGTTGGCTTAGTCTGTTGTGTATCCATGTACATGTAAATGACTTGTGTTTGTAAATGTTGGTCAACAAAGCACATTGTCATGATATATCTCGTGTATTTGCTACATGAATGTCATAAAAACTAGAGATAAAAATCGATTTAAAAAATCATATTGTAAGCGTAACTTTTCTTGGACTATTTCAGAATAAAGATATAAAAGACCGCAGATTTAATAGTATAACGTTTTGCTTCCTCGTCATCAGATTGCAATAAAATAAAAATACATCTAACAATATTCAGCATACACTAAATTTTACGGGAAGTGATAAACTTTTATTAGATGACGGGAACTGTTCATTTATCCAGGGTTCCTTTTTCTATGATGAATATTTAAACAAAAATCATAAAAAAATGATAAAAGATTATTCGAGGGACAATAAAAGCCAACAAACAGGATGATTATTTCTTAGAAATTATACATATTTTGTTGCAAGTAAGTTTTTTATCTATAAGGTTCCCCTACTTGTTTGTTTCCGGTCTTCCGACCGACCTGAGCTTTTGACTGCCGATCTCAAACATTTTTATGAGAAAATGATGAAAAGAAACGTTTTTCAAGTGTTTCAGGAAAAAACTGCCGACCGACCTTGGTTGCTTTTGCAAGAAGACAGTAAAAACAAGAACATTTTTTTTTTGATCTAAGAGGATAGAGGGCATAGCTAATTTAGAAGTGGTACGTGTTACTTAATCTGAGCGCTTTTAATTATGCCGGGAATCTTACAAAATAATTTGCGACTGATCTTTAATTATATTTAAAGTGAAATTATAGGAGAACAGTTGAAGGCCATTTTCTCGAAATGGTAAAATGTTTGTGACAACACGAATCAAATGATCACTTAGGAAAACGAAACTATGTATCAGACGTAGAATTCTAAACTCATGGTGACATTTAATTTTTATTCGTCTCTATGTTTTGTGTTCATTGCTAAAATGGTGGATGTGTCAATTTTAAGACCCTTTAGCACTTTGCATAGATGTGAAATAAGTTGTAACTTATTTTCTAGTAAGACATCAATCCGTCGAAACTGACCATTGTTTGTCAAAATAGTGCAGTATTTTACAGTGATATTGCCAAAAAAAAAAAGAAAAGTTTTTATTATTTAGACACGTCAGTAATAAGTCAGCAGAACAGAAGCGTTTTAGAGAGGTTTAGACATTGCTTCTAGTATTTTAAAAGCAATTAACAGCGAACGTTTAAGGACTTCTTTTGTCTTAATTATGTCACGTCTTCCGATATCTTAGTTGTAATTGAAATTGCCCACGACGTTTGCTACACTTATTGCTATTATAATTGCATTGATGTGCTATAATTCAATGCTGCGACAAACTTAACGCTTTAATGAAACATATAAAAGGTACATCTATTTATAGACACTTGAGCTATTTCTGCATTTGAAATTGATGTAGTTGCACTTGAACATTAATGAGCTTTCTACTTTTTTACCCTCTCAAGTATCCGGAAAAATGAAATTTGCAATCCTTGATCGTTAGCTTTTGGAATTAAAAGAATTAAAAAGTCCCACCGTTTGAAGTTGTACACGCTTCAGTGAATTTAGTACCGTGTTGGCGTATCTTCTGTATCAGGTAAATTATGCCTGCACGTTGTCATACAAGATACAGTCTTGATGACTTCTGACCTAAAGTGTGCCATTGCCCTTTCTTACCTCGATGTAATAAAGAGTTGGCCGAAGTGTTCACGATTATGTGTTCAGAGTCACCAAAAACCAAGGGTGGGAAAACACCTATCTTAAGACCATGACTTGTCTAGTTCTCATCTCGTCATGATGTGATGAAAAATTCACAAAAAGTTTCAAAAAATAACTCGCATGGTTAAGTACATTTTTAACTGACAGGGTAAACCAACAGACCGACACAAATACTGACGTCTGAGTTTACAAACAAAGCTAGCTTGTGCCGGTATTGTAACGTTTGACAAAAACATTGTGTTGGGGAGCCGTCACCCCTCACCCCTGTCCTCAGAATTTGGTTGGTATGACTGACTGTCAATAATGTGATGAAGTTTGTTTTTATCAAAGTACCATGGAAGCCAAGCAGATTGACAACGATATAAAAGAATCAAGGAAACAAGACAACAACATACCCGTCTGAAAGTTCCTTAAAATTACACGGATTCGTTTTCCATCTAATAAGTGTTATTGACTTTATACTTTTAAAGAATTACTGGAACTGAGACAATGTCTAGACGGAGTTATGGACTTTTAAATCTAATGTTTCTGATGTTTCTGTCTGGAACGGATATAGCACCCATCTCTTGCGAACTTTAAGGAAAATGATCTACCGCACTTAATACAGTCGTCTGTGCGTTTTAATGATTTTCGATGTATCTGCCTCTACGAATATATTTTCTTAGCAACCAGTGTAGACAATTGTCTATCTCATATGTCTAGTTGTTGTCGACATTGTTTGCTTGAAATTGACCAATTTCATCAGAGCAAGCTAAATATTTTACAAGATCGATTTCATCATAGTTAAGAAACAAGTAAAGGTGAAATTGAATTCCTACTAGTTATTGTCGGCCTGCTATGTGAAGTCATTGTATTTTACACTAGAACGAAAGTCTTCACAAAAATATTTCTTAAGGAAAAATGTTTAAAGCAGGACATATGCAAGCACCATTGTATAGGCATTTATATAATCAGTTTCGTTTGTTTCTCTATAATCAAGCAATATAGCCATTAAATCTTTCTTTAAAAGTACGCTCTGGAATTTGTATGAAATAATTGATTCTCTTAAAGGTGAATCTTTCACATGTTCCATCAAGCGATAATGCATGTCAGTGGTAAATTTTAATTGAAAAATGATTATATTATCATTGAAGACTGTTTTGTTCGGGAACTACTTTGTTTGGGAGAAAGAGGTAACTGAGAATGTTTCGAATATGGATTTTAAAACTAAATTGTAAATACAATGTTTTTTTTATGAGTGTGGACGTAATCAGCTTTTCTAAATGAGCTACGACGTATGAATTTATGCAATGATTAATGTTTTTTTCATACAAGTAGATACGCACGTACAGTAAGAGAGAAAGACAAGTATCTGTGTCAGTTCTGAGACGAAATAATTATTTCTTGAAATTGTAAGCCTCAGGGTTTCAATTATTGAATTTCGACTTGTTATGCTGTACAAACTAATTTTAATTCTGAATCAGTCGAAATAAAGTTGGGTCAATATCATCTTTCTTTGACTCTATAGCTGCGAGTAACTGTTCGTCGGAATATCAAAATAAGTATTTTTAAACTGCATCATCCAGCGAAACAAAGCTTTAATTGCCTATAAGATAATTCAAAATTAGTTTAAGTAAAAAAAATCTGTTACAAATACCAATGCAAAAAGAGTCACTACAATTGGTTTCTTTGTGACCTTAGACGTCATTTGCAATTATAGATAGCTTATTTACATGTTGTGTTCACCATACGTTGTTTCTAGGGAATTACTCGTACATAAAAGGCGCAAAACAATTGAACGGTAACTTACAACCAATGGAACATCTGTGCAAAATATAGTACAAAAAAGGTACTTAAATTATATGTAGTTTAGAACTAACTGTAGCCTCGGAGCCGCGAATTTAAATTAAGTCCACGAGTTAACGGGCATTCTCAGCATAAAGTGTACGGATTATTGTTAACGATAGAGATTTAAGCTAAATTTATGGCACATAACCGTGCGATGAATTGCAAATAAATCATAATTATTATCTTAAAAGATGCACGATTTTGAGAAATTATAGTACAGATTATGGTTGTTATAAAAGTAATGAGTTTAAGATCAGAGCTCAGTTGCTATGGAATCTCCATTTGTGGAATTCAATAAAGTTCTTAAATTGCCATCCTCTGTTATTTCAAATTGAACGTTTTCTAAATTCCGCTCGAAAACCTGCATATTTATTAAATTGTGAAGAAACTGAAATCATTAAATAAAAACAGAAGGAATTGACATTCACAAAATGCACCTCAGTTCAAATTTAGAGATTTTCAAAGGTTGACATTCTAATTTTGAAATCTTCCTGAAAGTGGAAATTTAACGACTCAGAATCGAAAATTAATTCTGTAATCGATTAAGTTTTACTCTTTCTAGTTAAAGTGATTACTAGTAACACTGAATAGTCATCAATCAAGTCAATTTTAAGCAGACAATCTATATTACCCAACTCCGTATTAACTCTGCAGAAACATATCAACAAAGAAACATTGGTGCTGACTTGTCCCCATGTATGCTTTTTAGCCGGTACAGCATGCAAAAAAAAACCCTTTGGTGTTTTTGTATGTGACACTCTTTTACAAGGGAATGTTCGTAATAGTTCACCGTTAAGGTGGAGTTTTGATGTGGCTCAAATTGCCAGTGCTATTTTAGGTATGACTAACTAAGAAAACGTATGACGTACATATATTTGGGAATTGTTTTATGATGCAACTTGCTACTAAGACTGCATTGCATATTAAAGTGATGTTAACCTTCCCAGTGACAACTATAATTCTAAAAAAGGCATTTAGCACTGATATTAACTCATTGAAAAAATGGCTGTTACCAAAGATAACTGAAATATACGATGTTACTGTGTAGAATAGTTTATTTCTTTCCAATAAAGTTGAATTATTCCGTTACAATCTTTCATTGACTATCTTGTTTAAAATTAATAATGTAACAGTTTATTTTCATTTCTGTTTGCTAATAAGAGAAGATGTATCTTGCCTACTTTCAAACCGCTCATTGCATTTTAAGCATCTACTTTTAGCCAAAATATAGTATGACCATTTTAGGGGTAGAATAACTTTAACTTGAAGGGTACTTTAACTTGAATGGGACTATTACTTTAACCTGAAGGGTACTATAATTTTAACTTAAAGGGTAGTATAACTTTCACTTGAAGAGTAGTGTAATTTTTCCTATATTATCATACCTGGCAACTACATAAGGCGACCGATTAAAAAGGTGTTTCTTTTATATAAATGACCAAATATGGGTACATCAGTATTGGTAGCAGAAGGGACATGGTAGTCTCTAAAGCAGATTCAATTGTCCACAGTGCTTCTATCATTCAGTTTGTCTAGGAGTTTGGCATAGTACTTGCGCCCTAGGGCTACATACCCCTATCTCCATTTACCTCTTCGCGCATTTTCAATATTACTATGTCGACGTCAAGTTACAGGCATCTATATTTACCTCCTTGCGCATTCGAAGTTAAGTGGTCTTCCAATGGTGTGATTACAGTTATATACCATGCTCTAATAAAATATAGTTGTGAATTTAGTAATTTACATTTAATTTAAAGGTAATATATGCATGGGTATAAGCTTAATTTGTAATGTGGTGTTAATGTTAAGTTATGTATAATTTAAAAGGCTGTTGTCAAAGTTTTGTGGTTGATTGTATATGCCTGACATATATATTCTTTATTAATTAGCTTAATACGGGAATAACATGGTTTTACCTACTCCAGTCCAACTACAGTTTATACAGCTTTGACTCTGAAATAATCGAGTCAGATGGTTTACACTAAACTGTTTGTGTGTTTCTCATTCAAACGTTTTTCTCATTGATCCGTTGCCTGTCGAAAATATGCTCGTGCCGATCACGCGCGTATCCGAACTTTATGTGAGTTTTACCAAGACGCAGAATAGATTCAATTTAAAACATAATTGAGAAAAATAAACAGCATTATCCAAACATCCAATTGTTTTTCTCCCTGCAAATTCATTAAACATGGACGAGAATCTATTAAAATCTTGAAAATATTCCCAAAATATTTAATTTCCACGTATTGTAAACTTTAAAATATTTTTGTTGCCTCACTACACGATGGTCATTTTGCACTCCGTGTCACATGTTTGACATAGAAGAAATCAAAACATTAAAGAACTTTAAGACTTCACTATAGCCATATATCCATTAAATCCCAATACACCTCTCCTGTGTGACTTTTTGTATCTTTCATTGTCGTCATACTTTAAGAAATTTGCAAAATATTTTTACGTTGAAACTGTTATACAGACAGTGCATGAAATAGAAAAAATCCTTAATAATTTATTCATTAACCAGAATATTTTTATAGTGTTTTTCTGTTTTTGCTTGGATTTTTTTAAAACAAAAATATTCACTTTTAAATATCTTTACAGTTGAAGTTTTGAAACTGCTCTGGAAATTATATTGCTTACACTTTTGATAAATCTTGAAAGGGAAATAGTAAGACAGCAGACACCAAGTTATATAGTGATGTAGAATAGATTTTGAAACTATTCAGGCTCAAAATATAGGATAAATCAGAGGTTAACGGGTAAATGAGAAAGCATATACTTGTTACAGAGGTGAAAGGTCGTCACATAAATGAGGAAAGAATAAGATGTAAGAGTTTTTTGCAAGGTTTTTGATTGTTTTGTCACATTATAATGAAGTTTTCTAGTTGTTACGTAAAAAGAGATTTTTCTTAAGTGCGTATGCGCCGACTCTACTGTTTAAAGGTAACGGACAACTTAACTTTAATGTAAACAAAATGTTTATCGGTAAAATGGTCAAATGAAGCAAGCAGTAAAAGAGTTATGTTTATTTTGCAGACGAGAGTCAATGTGAAAGCCAAGTTTATACATTTTGGTCAATATATTGTTGTTCTATGTTACGTAATTATAGATTATCAATAACCCCGTTTGACTGTTGACATTACTGTGTCAAATATTGGACAGAAAAATCAACGAAATGAAAATATTATCACACGGTAAATTGAAAAATTCAATTATTCAATACATAAAGTCATCATCAATTGAAATATTAATATCTTATACGGCGCAACGTGATTATGTTATTGGAAATCCTACTCAGGTTTTCAAATAAGTGTTACAGCAGCAGTCGACTATGGTATACTATTTAACAGAAATATATAAAACGGATAGTAAAACAGGCAAAAATATTCAAAAGTGTATCAGGTACAAATGTTTTTAATTGCTCCGGACTATTCTAATAATTGAACTCTTTGCAAATCACGTTGAAGTACCAAACTGGAATATTAAAAATTTTGATTTCGTGAATATCTGTACAGGTGATGGACATACATGTAGAATAACAAATTCATGCTTGATTAAATATGAACAAAGACTTTAAAAATCACAGTTTAAAGACTTAAGTTTGAGGATGGTCTTGTCGCTGAATGGTACTTTGTTTGATAGTGATTGAGGAGTTTTTTTCTCAACTTTAATCAGTTCGCAAAACTTGGATTTTTTTTTAATTCAATAAATCCTGTATAGTTGGTCCATGTATACGAGATAAACATTAAAGTGTAAGATCCCCAAATGTTAAATTGGCCACAAGCGTGAAATATTTTACCCTATATGTAAAAACTTGCAACAATTGTGAAACTCTTGCCGCAACCCGGGCTCAAATGTGAACTAATTTAAATTTTGTATTTGTAAAAGAATTCGATAAATGTGAAAAACAGTTGTAACGTTTTTACGAATAGGCTGAAATTTGTTCATTTAAGCGTCCAATTACATTTGTGACATTACATTTTTTCATATTTGGAGGTCCTACACATATGATTCGATGAAGCCGCTCTGTACATATTATTTGCTTTATGAAACGGAATACCAGAGCGCTTGCTATTGAAAATGTCTGCATCAGTCTCTGTCACAGAAATAAGGCTTTTCTCTGCATTTTATCTTAAGATTTCATTATTTTCGATTAAATTGCAATTTGCACAGTTAAGATTTATCATTTTCAATTAGAAATATTCCGAAATACCTAGATCCGATATTAGAAGACAGTCGCATACCGTTAGACTCTTTGAAGACCGTATTGGTATTTTATTTAATGGAGCAAGTAGCTAGATGTGTGGAGGACTTTGTCACAGCATTACAATGCTGCTAGTAGGCGGAATTTAAGACAATGTGATAATTTCTAGGAAAAGCTGCTTGGAAACATTCTCTTGTGGAAGGCAATTCTAAAAGAAAATATTTTTAACAAAAAGCAAAAACAAAAGCTGGGATAAAAATGGATAGATATTTGGATCGGAGGATGAGAGTCCGCCAGATTTTTATTGATTTTATGGTAAGTTCTTTTTATAACTGAATGAAAATTGTAATACTTGAGTATTCAAAAGTTGTATCATTGTACAAAGTCGGGTTTCGCAACAGCAATAAGATGGTCTGTTCTTGAGCTTATGTATCGTTATATTAAACCTAACTTTGTAAATAGATATGACTTGACCTGACTTCAAATTACTTTCGTGCCGAAATTTTTATAAGCACGGTGCAAGGTTAAGATCAGCTTTACTACGAATGATGAAGCTGTTTGGGTATTGTAGTTTATAACATCACATTGGGTAAATTTGTGATTTATCATTAACCATCATTGAAATGGTGAGAAAAAAAACGTTTGTACAATAAAGGAAAAGAATACTTTATTCTAAATTTTCACATCCGGAGTCAGATTTAATAATTACACCAACCTTTTAATATCACAAATGAAATATTGTAGTATATACAATTGAATAGATGTTTTTTAAAGGAATAAAGTTTCAATAAAAAACTTAATTCTATAAAGACAGCAAACTTACTTCGGAAGTTGATACTTACTTGACTGTATAAATGATCGGTTTTTAAACTCGGTTTTTATAATTATGTAAAATACATTAGCGATTAAAGTGATTAATTTTGTTCTAGTATTTTCTCTATGTACAGATTCAATACATACAATAATCAAACGTTCGTAATACAGTTTTAAAAACCATTCATTCATCTATTTTTCTTCTTTTTTTCTTTGCCTTCCTTATATGCGGTGTTTTCTTTCTGTTTGTTCTGCCTTTTTCTGTCTTTCCTCGGGTAATATAACTGTTGAATTTAAATTATGAATTGATATGTACAACACATATAAATAGCATTATGTTATATTAGTTCTATACATTGAAGTGTTGTAACCAACGTAGTCTTATCAAAAGTGCTTTACTCTGCGTAAGACACATCAAATATTCAGCAAGCAAATAGTTATTCATTCGGCTAGAAACGGCTATTTTAGTCTGAAGTATTTCAGGATCAAACACTATTGTTGTACAACTTTCTATATATAAATGTCTCTGTAAAATATCTAAATACGGGTATAGATTTGAATTTGTAAGGGAATTGAGTTAATCAATCTGATATTTCTTTTATTGAAACGCGTGTTTTAATAAACTTTGGCATTCTATTATTGGACCTTCTGGTAAGATGATTTTAATCTTAGAACAAACGTTTATGGGATGTGACGTTTTTAGCTAGGAAAGATCCGAAGGTGACTTTGTACAGTTACAATGAATGAAATTACATTACATTTATATAAACGTAGTCGGGAGATGAATTGAAAATCTAATAAAAGAACAACTTAAGTTAGTTTCAAAAAGTCGAACCCGAACTCATTTCATGCAGCGCGTTAATTAATAACAAGAAAAACTATGAAACAAAGTATCACAGCGGTCCCACACACACTACTGACATGTAAATATTTTGATGGTTGGTGTTGAGGCATGGTCCCAAAAGAACTCAAGGAAACCAATTCTGCCCGCAATAATAAAGTTGAAGTTCAGTAACTGGATAAAGATTTTAGCTTTCTCATCGTAACATAACAACACGAGCTCAACCTATATTATAATATTGTAGTTTCTTCTAACTAACTAAAGCAGTTCTTTGAAAGCAATTGGTTTGGCAATCTAAGTGAACATTACTTGAGGAAAGCAAAGTCGAGCTCTGTAGCACCGGGAGTCATGTGCGTCTTAGTTTATCAATATTGGCCAAATTACATACCAAGACCAAAGAGGACACTGAGTAACCCTGACAGCTCATTTATAATTCATTTCTTGTTTTCTTCTTGTACATCCTAATGGCTATTCTAGGGACAGATTTTAACAGTGTCTTACATTCATCGATGTGTTGGTAACTTTTATATTTTCAAGGATCGGTTTTGTTTGCATCTTTTTAAATTTTGAAACTGGTGCATTATCACAAAATAGCATTTAGTTGTCGCGTGTATTGTGAAAATAATATACTGGCATACATATCGTTCTTACAATTACCACATTATGTATGTATGATGCGTGCAGTTATGTCGTCAAGGGTAACTGTCATATTTACCAGAATTATCCAACAAAAATAGATATGTGACAGATTTGAAGTTACTTAATGTAAATTCAGAAACATTTGTAAATACATTGTTTAATATTTGCGACTGAACAAAACTTGGTTACTACGTGGTAATAAGCATTCCCGGAAGTGTGCCAGTCGCCATTATGTTTTTATAACAAAGAATCATTAAGCATATTAGGTAATCATTTTCATAATAACAATATACCATATAGTATATAATAATATATAAAGATATGAACTATTACAATGTAAATACTGTTACTGGTACTATTTTGTCACTTTTGAAGTACTTTAAAAGGAAGTACTGCGGACCTATATACTCATGGATTTGAAACTCTAGTATCTTCCTCCACAAAGTAACCTATTTATAGCGGCCCGAGATTTTGTTTCGATATTTTTGCATCCAATGACAAAATTTTCGTGATCATCCGAATATCCGAATCAATTCCGACTGTCGTCGCCGATACTGAAATGAATGAGTCTTCGTCGACTTTTTCTCAAAATTTATTGCTCAATTGTTTGTACCTTTTTGTTTTGTGTGTATTGTTTGTAATATGAAACTTTTATCGATTTTTTTTGTTGAAAATAATTTGTGAAAATCCACGGATTTTTCACCAACCAACGAAAACGAAATGTTATTCCGATACGTTTTATCGCAATGGCCGCGTTATAAAGCTATCGTTTGATACGTAAAATACATTTGTTTAACATTTGGTATCTTAAAAAAAAATAAACGTCCGTTGTATCAATCAAATATCGCATTTTTCCTTCTTTATAAACAAGTCGAGCAACTGTTTTACGATATAAGAGCTGTCGCCATGCGTGCGCAATGCATTATTGGTGACTTCTTGGAAGTTGCCAATCCATATAGATCAACGGAAGTATGAAATCAAAACCTTGAATATTCAACTTTGAATTGGATAAAAAAAAAAACCGACACTGTTTTTTTTCACATTGAAGAACTAACAACAATTCAATTACATAGTTTTCATTATTGTTAAGAAGATTGTTCCTTGGTTACTTTTAAATATCGTCAGCGTTCGAAAACCGACAAAGGTAGTAGATTTATTTAACTGACATTTTCTTGTCCTGTGTGGTTTTAAATGCCTACCTATGTTTCCATCTGTGAGAAAGCGCTCGCCAAGTATGTCCCGTCAACAACGTTTACTGACATTTCAAATCTGCAACAAGCATTTACGGTGCAGAAGCCAACGGATGTCTATAGGTCATCAGACAAAATTATCACCGTGTGTAAAATGCGATTTTGCAATGGGTCGGTATATTGCACCGAAATTTCAGCAATCTTCATACATTTAATTACAAAGGTTATTACACTGTCTGAAACAAACTTATCTTCATCGAGATCGGTCTCATTTCCCAGCTAATCTGATTTTGTAGAAATTACAAAAAGGGTGCATTCAGTCATCTATTTAGATGCATTTCTTTTCACATAGATAACTGTATTCATTAGTGTGTTAAAATACAGATGATAAAAAGTCACATTATTTAGCCAAGCAAATTAAAAAAGATGCAAATTACAATCCTTTGACGACTACTAGCTTGCCGCCCGCCCTTTTTATAAAAAAATTACAAACATGTTTTTGATATGTACGGTAAAGATGCCTTTGTTAAGATTTCCTGTTGTATTTTAGTCATAAGAATTTCCTAGACATATTTCTCTCGGTTATTACCTTGGCATATGTTTGAAACCAATCCTCGGCTTGCTTGGCAGTATAGGGCGAGTCCAATTCTGGAATATACTATTGATGTTTGAGTGCAAGGCCATTATGAGTCACTTATACACATCCAATCAGGAACACTCCTTGAACGTAACAGTTTCTAGCAGGCAATGCAACTTTGTTGAAGAGTGTAAGAAAAAAACGTTAAAATGTGAAAAGTGTGAAAAGATTTTGGAAATACAGGAAAGGATATGGCATGTAAAGGCAAAGTTAAAAACGATAAGGAAGTTTAGTAAAAGAAACATTGTGAAGCCTTTTAAAGCTATGCGATTGCTTATCGGGGTGGGGAGCGGACGCTACCTTCGATTTAACATTGTTTTAAGTGTCTTAAAATCACAAATGAAGTACCCCTCCTTCATTCCAGTTGTTTATATAGACAATTTCATAATATCAGTTTCACTGTAGGAAGAGCTATGAGAATGTGCCATGTCTGTTTCTTGAATGGAACAAATATATTTTCCTAGTATAAAGCCCGCCTACATGATACAACAGAAACCCAATCCCAAAAGCAAAAATAAATACTGGCAAATGATAATGGACAGGAAGGACGATAAACGCTTAATGTATAGTTCTAAGTATATCCTCTAAAACGCGAAATAAGTTTATTTTTAAGATCATATACAACTTTATGTAGAAAGTCTCATTAACTGAAACACTCCCCAGAAATTATTAATGGTTCCCTATTCACGTATATAATGAACGAAAGACACCCATTGATTTACTGGAAATAAAATAAGACTCGAGTAAGTGATTTTGTCTTAACAAATACTGCACTGCGTAGATCTTTATGAGAAAAGATAAATCGAAATGATGTGCACCAGAAGTGACTTTGTGTTCTTAAAGGTCAGATACTCCTATCGTTTTTCCCGTTGTTTTACATTGTTTATATAGCCAAAAGGTGACCCTGTATCATACCCACTTATCGAGTGTCGACCAATATATTTTTCTTCGATCATATTAGTCTCTCGGACACCAAAGAATGCTATTTTTATATGGACATAACCATCCCTGGTTTTTTTCATCAACTTTGCATGGGGGGCAACCGGCGGGACTTAAATAAGATCTTTTATTTTATGTTTTCCAGTGAATTATAGAGTTTTCTCAGTGAAATAAAAGTGATAATCCACAGTTTTGAAACAGTGGATTACCATTTTTATTTTTCACTGTTTTTGCAATCTTTAGCCCGGATTTACGTCAAAAAGTATACCGAGCGTTATTAAGCTGGAGACCATGCGACGATGACGTCGTTTAAATGACGTCATTTGTTCTATGTTTTCTGATGACGTTTCCCGCGATTTTCGATGTTTTATAGAAAAAACTCAATAAAACATAGAGTTTTAACCATAAAATAAACAGAAAAATTGTTGGTATCGGTGTAATTTCACGTTAATTTCACTCGTGAACACCAAAAGTAGTTATTTTCACTCGTGGACTCGTGAAAATATCACTTTTGGTGCCCACTCGGTGAAATTATAACGTGATCTTACACCGAAACCAACAATTATCCTCTATTTAATTTTTTAATACAACCATTATCTAAAGAAATTTATCTAATTTTATTAAAAATGGTAACTGTATAAATCCAACTCGGTAACTTCAACCTGTTGTAGAAATTTCCAAATTAAAACCTGTATATGGAGGGCAATAGTGACTTAAAATAATTTCAAAAATATTACTCGAAAACAACTTTTACGAAAGCATTCAAACATAAAAAAACTCAAAATGATAATGTAAAGAAAATGTATGGCGATTTATATATCTTTTTGATAGTTCTTCTTTTCTGACAATTAAATAGAAAATACATGATACTATTTAAAGAAATTAAAAGTTTTGTATGTAGAGTGTTGCAGTCCAAGTTTATGCATAGAATGTTGTTATTAAGTCCATAAGGACAGTTGGAACAAGTTACTTCGAGTGTCAATCTTTATTCCATGAGTCTAAAGCAATCTTTATCAAATCAATCTGGCATAAGTCTTCTTTCCCACATTCATAATAACTGAGATAAAGAGAGCGTTTTCAGCTTTTACGCTGGTAACTTTGAGTAACGAGAGTTCACTGTCGAACAACTGGTCTTTGTATAGTGTAATGATAAGATGTCTTACAGTTTTCCATCGGGCCTGTTGCCTTTTTCGTAAGCAGTTGTTCAAAGACTTTAGTAACTTCAAAATGCGTAAAAATGGATACTGGTATAGCTTATAAGGCTGCATGTTTCTGTCAATATAATATTTAAATGATTCGACTTTTCTAATTGTTAGATATATTCATAAAATGATCCTTCAGGGTTTTGCTCATCCCCAGCTTCATCCTTGCCATGTAAAATTTAATTTTTAACTTTATGTTTCTGCGATCAGCAAGCTTTAATGAATGCCGTAATATAATTTTGGTACTTGTTTTTATCAACTGAATCTATTAATAGACATTTTTACGGCGCACGTTTCGTCAGTGCGGTTATTAGGTTAATATACAATTTTTTGTTCTGCCATGTAAGCAATCTTTTGTAGGTTAGCAAACATCAAATCATTTAAGAAACCGGTCTAAATTAACTTATCAAACGATCTATATATGATGCTTTGTCCTATTTAATCAATATCAAATTTCTTTCATAAGTTTCTTGTAAATAGTATCGGATAGTGATCTACTTCGGTACCTTAACCTCAACAATTCACTCTGGAGATTTGAATTAAATATGATCTATGATCTTCGCAACTGATTTACTTACTCTACTGGGACATGTTACGAATTGACTTACATCAGAAGTATGGATAAACTCTTCGCATCTGTTGCTGCTGTAATTACCATCTGATAGAAATTCAATGTTAAACTCGTTTATATATAAACAGTACTTCTATAGTTTTTAAGGCATAGTGAAATTGATTTTCATATTCACTAATCTCCCATTGGAGTGAGTTAGTATGACATAATGTTAAACAGAAAAGTTTTACAAAATTTTGTGTAGAATTCTAATCAAATACTCTCGGTTATATCAATTTTCAAAGTAGAACGGGAAACAAATGACAGGTCTTCAGATAATATTGTATTTGACTCTATTTCCGCCTCCATATTCTAAGTTTCGATTTTTTATTTCAAAACCAAACCCATTTATTTGTAACATCGAGTTAGGAATTATTATCATTCAAAATAGTATCACATAACCGTAAAATATCTACGGAATGTTTTCCACTTCATGCAATTTAAATTTCATTAAGTTTAGGCAAATGACGTCAAACGGTTAAGATTCTTTTTTGTCACTGTCTTTCTGTCAAGAGAAAACATCTTTAAAGGTCCAATTCTAACGAAAGCAAAAATTCAAATATACTTTAAAAACACAAAAATAAGTTAGTTTTAATAAAAAATGAAAGTTGGTACGTAGAAATTCTAAATAAACCACAGTACATGTACAATTATTTTTCTATGCATTATGAAGAAAGTTAAAAAGACCTGGGTAGTCATTTTGTCGAATCACTGAAATTTCAACATAATACACATACTTCTCTTCGTGTTCCAAACACTTTCTGTAAATTTTAACCTGTAAATCTTCATTATTTAGTGTCTTGCATAAGGCAATGTACTTGCCATTGAAATAACTGTCACTTAATTTTCGCTTAGTAGTGGACCTTTAAGGTGGTGAACTCCTAATTAATACCTCCGCTTGAAACTCTTCAATCTTAATGCAATAGCCAAGGTTGTTAAGCACAGGACTATAGATCTTTTGAGGTTTTCCAGGCGTAGGTTCAAATCCAGCTGGAACCACATTTTTTTAACTTTCTCAACTTTAACTCTGTTTTCATTATTTTGCATTTTTCTACATATGTTTGTATTGTTTTTACACTAACAAGAAAATAAATATTTTTACACATAAGTATTAGCATATTTGAATACTCTATTGTTTGCAGGCCCGTCTAAAATCGCTGATGGGAAATTTCAAACTCTAATTATTTTAAATAGAGATGGTTAAACATTGTAAATTTTTGGCATGTTGTTCCCAAAATGTTATAGATAATTATGAATATACAGAAAGTCATTCTTCATTTCTTGAAAATGTTGATTTTTCTCAAAAACTTTGACGTTCAAAATTGAACATGGTCAAAAAATTACATGAAAATTGTAATACTATCTGATTATTTCATAAAAGTTTTATAAAATTTGTTGATAATATGGTACATGGTGTATAATTTCTGAAACAAAATTTAGTTCTTGTTACTCTAATACCAAATTTGTACCAAATAATTGAATAATAAATGAATACATGCATTTTTAGCTCGTCTGATTTTTGAAAAAAATGACGAGCTATTGTCGTCACTTGATTGTCGTCGTCTTCGTCGTTGTCGTTGTCGTTGGTTAAGTTTTGCGTTTAGGTCACTTACATGGAAACTATCAAAGCATCACTTTGAAACTTGGAAAGCTTGTTCATCTAATATCCTTCTTCACATTGTATGCTAAAAATGCTGAGTCTGACCTGTTTTTTTGGGTAAAAAACATGAATTTTGATTGATTTTGGTTGATTTTGAGAATTGGACATAGCTTCATCATTTTTTGTTAGATTGATTTCAATTTGTTCACAAACAATAAATGGATAATGTACTTCAACATATCAAACGGGATTTTGAGTTTTACATTTATGGGGGATATTTTAATATTTTTGGACTTTGTAGTTTTTAGCTAGTCTGATTTTTTAAGTTTTGCGTTTAGGTCAGTTACATGCAAACTATCAAAGCTATCACTTTGAAAATTGAAATACCTGTTCACTATCAAATGTACAATAGAATGAAGGAAGAGTTTTACAAGTTACATAACCCTGTCATGTATTTTGACTGGGTTATTGCCCCTTCTTAACTTAGAAAGTTTCACACACACAATATTTTTGTAATAGTGAACATAATGCAACCAAACTTAGTGTATAGGAAGTATTTATGAATATTTTTTAAATTGGATTGTGTTTTGGGGCTGCTGGGGTCAAGGTCACTGTTACTAAAAATAGGAAAACCGTAATATTTTCAATATCTTTAGTTACAATTGACATAACGTAACTAAATTATTAAGTGTGTCATATATATAAATGAAGACTTTTATTGGGATTGTGTTTGGGGCTCATGGAGTCAAAGCTCAGGATTTTTTTCTAAAAATAGAAAACTGGGAAAACACAATATCTTTAGTTGCAGTTGAATAATTGTGACCAAACTTATGTCTAGTAATTATTATGAAAACCTTTTGTGGGATTGTGTTTCGGGGTCAAGGACACTGTTACTTAAATAAAATGGTAATAAATAAACCGTAAAAGGATGAAATCAGACGAGCGTCAGGCACCCGTAGGCGGTGCTCTTGTTTATCTCTCGCCTGATGTAATTTTTATAAATAATTCCAAAATGGGGGTAGGATTATTAAAATTCCTATCACTTAATTACTTCATGGCATTTTCTTTTAGAATTTGTTTTTAAATCCTGGAAATGATACAGATTAAGAAAATATAAAGCCTATTATGATTTGAATTGGTGCCAATTAGGGTCCCACTACCTTAAGATATTCTTTTTTTCAACAGAGTAGTTGCTCTATTAAATGTTTAAAACAGCAGAATTCAAATATGAATTTATATTAAAGTAGTATTTACCGTTTCTGCTTTCAAAAATGAAGGTTGAGTTACATAAACAAGTTCCGTAATATTGGTTACAAGTCTTCTTACATTACTCGTAACAGCCTACAGTTTTCAGAATAACTTTTCGAGGCACCTGTTCGTTTTGTTTTGCTGACTTTATGTTTTCGACCTCTGATATTTTTCTACAGATTCTGTTAAATGATCTGTAACTTTGTTGTTTATGACTAATGTTTCGCATCCTAGTTTTGGCCAAAGTAATATTTCACGTTGCAAAATTGCACGTGTGCAAGATTAAACAGTAGCAATGAAGTATCGATTTCAATTACTATGGACATCCAATCGCATTGTCTTCAGGGGACACACAATGGAGTCAATTACTTTTCTAACTTTCTCGTCTAATCAGATTTGGTATAGACGTAGGGACTGTTTCAATAGAGTTATACTTATGTCAAGATAACTATACACGCACACTTTCGAAGACTCCTTATGCAAGTACATCCAGTCTTTTGACAATATACACATATACCTGAAATATAAACATTGCAAATGCTACAACCAAAGAATCTTTATAACAGTTATGTATATTCCCATTGAACATAGAGAAACTCAGTGAAAATCGTTTTTGACATGTTTTAGTGAAACTTTCAGTTTGGCATATTTTAATTAATATTTTTCAATAGTAAAGCATATCTAAGCATTACTTACGCTTTCGAAGTCTTTACTGCATTTAAGCATTGTTCTTGACCAAATCCAAAATGGAAATTTTGAAGGGTAACATAACGTTATTGAAAGTAGTCCACTAAACTATGGGTCTCAACAAAACTCCTTTTGACACTTTATCGAATAGGTGTTTGACTTATAAAATATACTTGATAATGAAGAAATCGAAAATTGGGAATGTCAGATATAGAGTAAATTATTGGAACCTCAAGACAATACACAGATACAAATTATCACGTTGTGGCATGCGAAAATAAAAACTCGAAGACTTTCGTCACACGAACTTCTTTAAAGCTGCTCTCTCTCAGTTAACGTTGATTTTTTTTTAAATTGACAAACTTATAAATATATATAACTAAATGCTAGACTCAAAGTATAAGCAAAAATCTAGGTAGGAAATTGCAGAAATCGATTGAAAATGTCGGTTACTGTACACCGCTACACGATATGCTTATATTGGACTTTCAAACGCGTTTGCAAATTGGTAGCGTATTATTTGAATTTAGAGATAAACGTGACACGAATTTTTACTGAAGCCTTTTTATATGACTATATGTTTTACCAAAATCTGAGAGCGAGCAGCTTTAGGTAATAGTAAGAGGCTAAATAGAGAAATTTATACAATATAGAAACCCAAAGGATGGAGCGCTAACGACCGAATTGGTTTCTATGATGTATAAATTTCTCTATTTTTGCCTGTAACTGACTCAGTGTTTTCCCTACATTTAGTCTTTATTTACTACATTTTATGACGTCATGCGCAAACAGGTCTATAGAGTCTCGCTCTATCAAAAAAGAGTGATACATAGAATAACCTGTCAGAAGTTTATGGCAAACAGACATGGAACATTTTTAATTTTTAGATATTTTATGACGTCATGCGCAAACAGGTCTATAGAGTCCGCCATCAAAAAGGTGTACATAGAAAAACGTTAAGAAGTTTTTGGGAAACAAAAAGGGAACATTTTATTCATCGCACAGAAATGTAGGGCAAACACTAAACAGTTTGTTAACTCTAAATAATTTAAGATGATTCCTCGTATAGACAATATCGCAAAAAGTAATAACTCTATTAAACACCAAAGAGAGCTGTGAACTTGTGAAATTATTAACTTGGGGAAATCGCTCATAAAATGTCTGTAAGTTTTACGCTGATAATCTAAACACGAAAAGCGTGCTAATAATAAAGATCAAATGCAGTTTTGTGTTATAGTCCCGCCATCTAAATAACTCCCCCGACATATATAAATGTTTCAATGCTTAAGCATGTAATTAACGAAGAGACCGCATTGATTTGTAAGACGAAAATAGGACTTCATAGGCTCTTGGCATGAGACGTACTTGTAAATTATGTATCGTAACAAATCTTAATGCGAATAGACAAATCGAAAAAACAGTGTGCACCAGGAGTGTCTTTATGTCTTTAAATTTGGTTATGTACCACCTGACGTGAATCGTCGCACTACATCAAAGTACTGAAATTACTGCTGTGCTTAAACTTAATGGTATGTTCTGATCTTCCGATAATTATTATACTACTTATTGACCTGCAAACATTTACACTTGAAACTAAAGCGTTATAAGCTATAATTCATATGATATCTAATCTGCATTATTTGTTTTCTTTTCGTTTAAATTATGTACAAGGGACGTATTACTCCTTCTTTTAAAACGAAACGTAGCTTTTATACCCGGTTATACCTAAAAGTAAGCTTACACGGACATGTTTTTTCTATTTTAGACAATGTTTTAGGTAGATAACTATCTAAATTGAAAATAATGATTTTTAGTAACATGGCATGTTCAGATTTGTTTTTGCAGTTACCTTTTTTACTTTCGGCTTTGTCTTTGCAAATCCTATTTTGTACACAATTTTCAGCTAAATTGCTGAATGTCTTTCAAATGTAACATGTCATTTAAAAAAAAAAATTCAATCATTTTTCTCAATCGACCGATCTTCCAATTAACATGCAGGGTAACGCGTTGTTTGATATTTAGAGACTTACCTTTTTATCGTAACAACCTGGGTTGGAACAAATTTGATATTTTTAACACCCTTAATCTCTCTCCATCGTTGTATTAAAACGACACAATAATCATATCAAAATACAATATATCAAAGTGATATTAGCTTGACAAATCAATCAATTTGATCGTCAAAAGAATCGACAAACTCTTTAATATGGTTCTTCTTAGATATGAACAAATGCAAATAATGACATGCATGCAGGAAAATAGTTCAAACCATTTGAATTATGAGATTTCATTTGAGCGTTTCTGAGTTTTTGTCGATACTGGTTCATTGCAATAAATTACCAATTTTTTTACAGCCAAGCAATAAAACACATTTAATAGTTTAAGCGAATTGGCAAATAACTCATCTTAAATTTGAACATCTATCATTTAATGCTTATAAATCCAAGAAATCCTGTTCATAATAAGCATTTTTCTTTAGAAACAAAACAGTTTTTTAAAATTCATTCTGCATGACTAACTTTAGTTTGATTCTTCTTTTATTTCAAAGATGTTTTTATTTTTCATTATTCTTTTTCTGACTCACAAGTTAAATTGCGTTAACTGTTGTAACTTTTCAACGTTCAAAGTGGTATTGCGTTGGGGCGTTCTACAAGCTTGCAGAGAAATTCGTCCAATTCCCTGTTTTCTAGGAATAATTATAAAAATATATTATTACAATCTAACGCCAAGCGTTTAGAAACACGATCATTTGAGTGACGATTAAACTTATCACCAACATTTACATTTATATTTCATAATTTTAATGATAAATACGGAATATTATAACAGTCGGTTGATCTGCGGCGTCGTATCTTTTTGAGTTGGCTGTGTAGTGTGATCCTGATCTATGCAGCCAACGAGAAAGATACACACGCAGATCAACCGACTGTTATAATATACCTTTTATTATATATCTTTTACCGAATATCATATGTTTACTTTTATATAAACATTAATTTTTGTCATTAACGGCAAAAATCAACATAACGCGCTATTTCGTGTCACGTTTTATATGACGTCGATGACGTCACTTCCTTCTTCCGTGTATAAACAAACAAAATTAATAAAAAAAAAAAAAAAAAAAAAATCTTTATTTCATGAAGGTAGCATATTAAGACAAGAAAAAATCAACCTATTTACAATATGGCCTTCAAAGAAAAAAAAAAGAAGAAGCAAATAATCAAGAAAAAATACAAAAATCACATGAAAATAAATTTACGAAAACTATCGTACTACAAAATCAAATCATATTCAGTCTTCCATATACGTACTTGGCAGGCACCGACGCTATGAACAAACTGAGATTAAGAAGGTACTTTTTAAAGTTGATTTGAATGCATGAACTGTGGATTTATTTTTCACAATATCTGAAAGATCATTCCAAACTTCCGTTAACATGAATGTCTGTTTCAGAAAGTTTGTTTTTGGCCTAGGATGTACTAAATAAAAAGTAAATGCAAAATGTTAATCATCTTTCTGGTTTATTTAATGAGAAAAAGACGTTGTATTCATTTGTCTTCAAATGTGACATTTAAAAAATGTGACGACAATGAAACTATACTTATTTTACTGCATCAATGTGGATCTATTTTTCAACGTATAGCGTAGGAATATGATATGAACATGCATTTGTGTACAACTTACACGGTGGACAGATAAGATACGGCTTAATCCATCTGATACGGACAATTTGATAAGGGATGTTGTATTTTACTGCACAAATACTAAGGAAAATTTAGATAAACATTAGTCGGTATATAATAAAAGATAGTATATGAATTCTGTGTTGAATCAAAACACATCAGTAATACATACAAGTAACAATAAAGAATGCAACAATCATTGTTTTGAATGTAGTCGCTCCAATTATTAACAATTTTCAATAATACATAAAAGGCTATTTAAAATATAAAATAACAAAAATGTATATTCTGTTGGGATAGTTGGTATAATAGAGCTTTGAATAAAGCTTTTCTTTCAATCAACATACTGTAATAAAACAGTTCGAGGCAGAAAAGTGAGTAGCTATTTCCATATCCCCACAATCTATATTATTTTACCTTTAAGTTATCACATCGCTTTCTACCTTCCAAACTTGTTGGTGTCCGTTTCTAAATAACATATTTTAGCATTCCATTTTAAATACTTTCCTACTAAGTGTTTCGTTTTATGCTAGACTCCTTTAGCAATTTTAAGATTAACTCTGGTTTGCGTCTGGTTCTAAATTGTTCTTTATTATTCCTCCTTTTTTCTGTTTTACTGTACTACAGTATTTATTGTCTCCCTATTTACCATAATTCTTATATTCTTGTTTCAGTTTTAGAAGTGACTTCTTAAGATATCCTATATAAACCAACCACTGAACGTCCTTTTTCGATAATAGAGCTACTACGTCTGTTACTTTTTACGCTTGCATTTTCAGTTACCTTCAACTTTATCGACCGTTGTATATTCATTCTTCTTCCGTCGTCGTTGGCATTTTGCAACACCTCTAGGAAACCACTTGGCATATTTTAAATCAAATAATAAATGTCATTCTCGTTCGTGTTGCACCAACACAGGTTCAAAGAAATTTATTTCATGTACATGAATGAGTTTGAATGTCATGGTACCCGAAATGGAAAAATTAAAACTCTTGTTCTTAACTTAAAAAATACAGAACTAAAATCATTGGTACGAATCATAATTCTGTGCTCATCTATCGAGGGTTTTTGTCATATCCCATATCATCAGGGTTAAACTGACGCCTGTGAGTATCCTGTCTCACAAACCGAAACTACCAAGTGCTTAAGTTTTTGATATTTGACATGTAGCATCGTGCAGTGGTGTTCTCCCATATTTGAAAAGGAATGACCCTTAGGTCAAAGTTGGTTACTTAGGTCTTTTGTTCAACATGCATTCTTGTAATGAACAAGGTTTAATGACTTAATTTATTTGGAAATTTTAAGTAATCGGATTCACCAACACATCGTTCTCAAAGGCACTATGAGTTTTGATTCATTTTCAACTCTGTATATTCTGGTAATTCTAGACCATTGGTACACAATATCAAAGATCTGTTCCTTTAATATTGTATTGATTTAAAAACTGTTCAAATATCTTTATTTATCTTCTCATTTTGGGTGACTAGAGCATGTTACTGCCTATTGATGTTTGTGAATAATATTGAGTTCCACGACCCGTTTCCTGCAAGAAAGTCCTATTCTGTTTTCAGAAATGAAAGATCGTGAAGTTTTCATTTATTACTTTTATATGCTTTAAATATTGCAAAAACAATCATACTTTTATCTCGTACTTTGTAGCTATAATTTCTTCAAAAATAATCAGCACTGTTTCCGGGTTGGAAAATTCACTTTGTTAAATCTTATTTACTTCAGCTATAAGAATACGAAGCATTTACACGAGAGAAATACGCCACAACCGCGTGCTTTAACTTGCACTCCTACATGAATAATTGATCATGTTCGAACATTTTACAGAGAAGGTAGACAAATGAAAACAAATCTAATCCTCCTTTAGCAACAAGTGAAATACTATGAAAGCATGAAATAAACAGTTGGATAACTTCTGTTTTAATCGCTTGCACCAATACTCGGTGTGTAAATGTGTGCAAAATAGTGGTCAAATATGAAAATAAAGTGACGATATGAACATAAAGAAAGGTTACTTTTAAATGGTTAATATCAAAACAAATGTATGTTCCCGGATTTGAAAGTTGGTGTATACTGACCTGTATTAAGTATCGGTTCGTGAATAACAATCTAACGTATAGAAATTTGTCAAATAAACTGAATTTAACAATGTGTGTTATAGTTTATCAAGAAAATGTTATACTTCCTCTGTTGTGGTAAACTAGATTAATAAGGTCAATTGAAATTTGTGTCTTACCGACGAAAGCGGAAACTCAATATAGTTATTCATGGTCCTTCCGCACATCTTACTCTTCGCATTTTCGGTTTTTGATTAATTTCACTTTATTTTGCAAAATCACAAGGATGTGTAGTGCATAACATGGCTGCTTTTTCAAGGTCAAAGTCATACATTTGGCTTGAGTGTTATATAGCAATTTTTCGTGGCCAGACTGAAACTTATAGACAAGTCAGCTTTTCACGACGTACCAGATGGCCCATACCGTAGATGTGCGTAAAGTTCCTTGACTTCATCAAATGTACAATATTGCATATATGTACATGCTTGGTTTACTTATCTCTTTTTTCCTATTTTCTGCTGTATGATGGACTCGGCAATGCTTCTATTTTAAATGGTGATGAATCATGTTAAAAGAAATCAAGGAAAATGTACTTTGCAATGCGAGCGAACCAACCTCCAGGATTTGAAACAAGCAGCAAACTAAATTGTACTTCATGTAAGACTGATATATGCCTTTGCACGATGCAAAAATGTTTTTGTTTGTTTGCAAAAATACCATAGTTTTAAAAGATTAAAACGATCTGTCTTAAGAAAACTTACTATTTGTTTTCTTTTCTTCAGTAATGAAATGATGAAGTATCGGAATAATAGTATGCAAGTGTGGATTTCAGTTTCATTTTCTTGAGAAATTTCCACTGTGATTTGATGCTAACATTCAATTGTTTTGCACTACTAGACTGAGCGT
Organism: Saxidomus purpurata; assembly: GCA_022818135.1. NCBI lineage: Eukaryota > Metazoa > Mollusca > Bivalvia > Venerida > Veneridae > Saxidomus > Saxidomus purpurata. Next base: position 12,174,567 of record JAFMSR010000012.1, read on the forward strand.
TCTTCGATTTCCAGTAAACATTATTTAGTTCTGTGTATTAAATCATTAGAAAGTTTATGGTGTTGTCTGGAAAACGTGCACATTATTTTTTGGGAATGATGTTACAGACTTGATAATTAGTATGCAGACCGGCCAACGGCATGATCAGCAAACCTAAAAGTATAGTATGCATGGTATATTCAACGATAAATAGAAAAGGAAATTGCCTTACAGTCAGTATCCGATTATTTTAGCTTGCTAAATGTATTTCCACGTCAAGACGCAAGCAGTTGATTCTCGTTCTGCATCCAAATCGTTTTTTTAAAACAGAAGAGCCAATAGGAGATATTATTGTGTAATCAAATCTAAGATATTTTAAAGAAAATGGTTGCCCACAGGCCTTGTTAAGAATTTTGAGAACTTATAAGCAGACATTCCAGATTCATCTAGATTAAGACACGATCCTTTGACTTAAGGACATGCTATCAAAGAAGAAATCCCCAATCCTATTTTAAAATTATTAACTAGACTAACACTTCAAAATTCAACATATCTTTATCGATTCGCTGTGTTTCATTTATGCCTGTAAATGAATTGAAAACTTATTGGGAATCGGAGAAACCTGATTTTAACAGAAGGGTTATAATGAACATTGTTCAATTTACATTTCATTACATTTTCTGTTTTGCTGTTAAACATGAAATGATATTTGTATCGTAAAGTACATCTTACATATGTAATATGAAATACCGTCAAGTATTTTTCATAGGTAGATCTGATCTGTCTTCTTATATTGTAAAATCAAATGTGAAGGAATTAAACCACTAGCGAAGGGCGTTGTAACATATCAAGTAGCTAAACAATGGGATATGGTATTTCAGTCAATCACCAACAAATGGCCTAAATAATTTTCATTTAATTTCATTTGAATCAACTTCATCCGATACTGCTTTCAATTCACACGGTCTCTCTGAATTGGTAAATTCATCCGTTCGTGAGAAGACTTGTGAGATCTGTTTGATGTTAACATGTTTGTAAGTGTTTTTGGACATTTTATAGTAATGAGAATTAATAGTCATTAAGGTGATGAAAATTGATTTATCTAAAATATAATAAACATATCTGCTGTAATGAATACCCTGTTAATGTCTGGCCCTTTCAGCTTTGCGCTTGTCAATGCCAATTTTCCCTACAACATCTTTATCTATCTGCAACTAGTTTGATATGAAAACCAACAATATTTACCCTAGTTATTGAATACTGTGAAATGTCCATACTTTTGATAAGTACGCCAACGCATTCTTGAGTATATTGACAAAAACCGTAAACAAATAACAGACTGGTTTCAGCATTTGTTGTTCATGTGGGAAATTAGCATTTGCTTTGACAGCAAAACGTCTTCAACAATTTAATGACTATCAGGTCGAACATCAGCTATTACTTTGTACGAATTTTTAGAGGATTTCGTTTCCATTAAATTTTATGACAAAAACCAAGGGAAATTGGTCGATTGTTGGATGCTATGCTCGTTCTCCGAGACAGACAAATCGGTGCGCACATGTTTTAAATCTCTGTAGTAAGTGGATAAAGCTTGTGGCTTGGAATGTAGTTAGTTACTTTTCATACATTCATAAGTGCGTTTCAAGCTTTTTGAGACCAGAATAAGTTATTCATAGATAATTGTTTCCAACTACCACGACTATATCTAAGAAGGTCTTGAATTGCCTGATTCAGAATAACTTGATTGTTACTATATTTTCAGAACAAAATGAGTGGCAGCACAGTAGTTGAGGATCCAGGCATCCCTTTGGTGGGGAAGGCGAACGGAAGGTTTCGTAGATATGTTGGAAGCGAAGATGAAAATATTAGCGGAACACCTCCAATGGAGCCTGATGTAGCCCATGATTCTTCAGCGTTCGGTGTAACCAATCGCTATGACAACATTGGCTATAAGCTTGGGCGAAGAAAGCAGCTAATAAATCGTAGGCGCATGATTGTAAACATCGAGTTTGCCATGGCAATGATTGGTATTGGTCTAATGCTGGTGGAAACAGAATGTTTTATACGTGGTGTCTTCACGAAAACGGATGCTGGCTCGATAATCATAAAATCTTTTATATCCTTGTCAACCCTAATCCTTTTGAGTGCAATTCTAATGTATCATGCGACGGGCGTTCTGATTCAAATGGCAGATAATAGTTGGGAGGACTGGAGATTGGCTATGCATTTCCCATTGTCATATCTTAAAATTTTGCTGGAGTTACTAGTGTGTAGCATTCATCCTTTTCCTGGTGACGTCAGAGTTCCAGCATATGGAGTTGATGGAAAATATCGCATGGTTTCCCTAGACGCCATATTTTCTATACTAATGCTCGCACGACTATATTTAATTGGCAAATTCACCGTCGTTCACCATCGTCTCTTGACAGATACATCAACTCAAAGTCTCGGAGCGCTAAACAAAGTGAAAATAAACACGGTTTTTGTTTTCAAGGCTCTCATGTCTACAATGCCTGGAACTATGCTTGTTTCTCTAATGCTTGCTATATTAATAATAGGCAGTTGGGCATTGAGAACCTGTGAAATCTATTACCATCCTGGCTCGCCTGAAAGTAGCTACTTAAATTCAATGTGGCTGATCGCAATTACCTTTCTGACGATAGGGTATGGTGATTTCACACCTAGCACGTATTGTGGTCGATTTGTTTCGGTACTTACAGGATTAATGGGTGTAGGAACGACCGCTCTGCTTGTAGCTGTTTTAGCTTCCAAACTAGAACAAACAAGACCAGAAAAATACGTTCATAATTTTGTAACACGTGTCCAACTCGACAAAATAAGGAAAAATGCTGCTTCTGACGTCATCAAATACGCATTAAGCCTGTGGCGAATGAAACGGCAAGGCATTTCTGGTGGAAACCGAAGAAATCGTTTATACGGAAAACTATTACAAGCTATATATAAAATGAGGGAGGCAAAAAATGAGAAAATTTCTATCGGTGAAAGTTCTGTGGGAATAGTCGAGGTTTCAAAATCAATTAATGACGTTTTTGAAATCGTTGAACAATTGCAAGAAGAACAAACAACTTTGCAAACTAGAGTGATTGATATAGAAGAAAAGGTTTCAAATATTGATAAGAAGTTAGATCGTTTAATATCGAGAGATCGATAAAAACATGCAATGCCTCAAGCTGCAACATATGACGATGTAAACGATTTGACTCCGCAGCGACTACAGCCAAAATATGAAGACAAATTTAGAAGCCAAATTTACGTGATATGTCTGTACTGCATAAAAATGTTGTAGACGTAGTGTAGATACGGTTCTGGGATATTTGAACACATTCCATGTTTGCTGAATCTTTCTCAAAGTATCATTTAGAATATGGACATACGGAAACTATACCGAGACGTTAAATACACGTGAATATTTGAAATGAGGAAAAAAGGTTTAAGTTTTATTTTATCTATATAAACTATACATTTCAATTAAAGCGGGAGAAAAGCACACTATACTTTGATTAAAATTTACGCAATTTCTATATTACATTGTAATAGAGAGCAATCTTGTGAGATCAAACGCGATCGGGTGCGCGTTGCGACCACTTTAACTTCATTTTTACTGCAATCATTACTATGCATAGATGTATGTTAAATAGTCAACAAAAATGTGTTTGTATAAGGTGATCGATTAACTTCCCTTAAATCCTTGTTTAAAGTTACAATACTGTTCAATTAGCCATATTGCATTATTCTGAAGTAAGCTACTAACGTCTTGACTAAAGAGGCACACCCTACAACTTAAAAACTGTAGTATGCTAATGGAAAATATTATTTCCGAAACCTTATAGAAAAAAGCAGAAGTATCCGGTAAAACGAATCGGACAATACGTGTTGTAGTGCCGCTAAACCTTCATAACATAGTTAGTTTTATTTTATGTGGTTGATAACATTTTATTATAAAAGGTCATTGTATTTTGTGTCGAAACGATACGATTCTTGATATATATTCTTCTTGAAAAATGCATTTATTTATAGTTTTACTTACAGTTAGCCAATTTTCATGATTTTGAGAAAATTACCTGCCCCTTTAAAATGTTCTATACTGAGTTATCTTTCTTGTAATTAGAATTGAAACAGTTACTTAAAGAAAAGATGCAATACCGGTTTCAACAAGGATAGTGACAATAACTGATTTTAGCAATATTTAATCAAAATTAAACTGATTATACAGATTTATTTAATCGAGGTATAACATTGGTATTTTTTTCCTTGTAGCGTAACTATTAATGGTAAAAAGTTTTGATCTTGTAATTTATGTGACGGGTATCACTTTAAATTAATCTTTAGGTTTTGAATTCGTATTTCAAATGAACGGCTTTTGAATTTGTAAATTGTATAATGCATTCAGTATTTCTCATACGATGTAACGTCATGGTGTAACCTGGTATCATATGAACGGAAAATGTTGACAAGATAGGGTTTACATTTTATTTTCAAATAATGTCAGACTCTAGTAAATTATTCAAAGGTATACGAGTAGAACACAGTAACGCAAGTACTAGTAAGGAAAACTACCATATATTCACAAATGTAGTTAGTATTGTGAAGTTACATTTGGGCTGAAAGTAATTCAACAGCCGATAGAAATTGTACACTGTGATTGGTAGGTTAAGATATTGATAGGATTGGCATTTACAAAAATCCGAAAGTCCGCACTTTTGACTCGAAACTGATTCTATTTACAAAATTATCATTTAAACACTTATCAGACATGATTATAGTTACTATAGTTACCTAATACTCAAAGCAAAAATACCTATGGCCGATAGAACACGACTCTTTTTAACTATATTATTCAACTAACATATACTGAATAGCTTTTATATTTTTTGGTTTCTGTGATACGTAGACTAAAGTGGATAGATTACCGTCAGTTTTCTTTATCCATTCTTTAGCTCCAAACATCTTCAACGCATTTGCTTCTACGGCTGTGTATCTTTTGAAGATACTTTTGTTTAAGTAGCTTTATTTTTGATTTTTCGACATAAAGCAGATTGAAAATCGGAAATGATGATAATATTTATCTTTTCGTGAGTTTACTTTACATGGTTAGCGATTGACACTATAATTATTGACATTAAGTTTTACGTTGGACGATCTAAGTTTAATCATTAAGTTGTTTAGATAGATCGTCAACACTAATAATTGTGTGACATTTTGGCTAAATATGTATATCTACAAGTTTACAACCAACTTGACATAAACTATCACTGACTATAGAAGACAATAGACCATTTGCGCTGAACACATGGTTCATTTTTCCAGACGTATTTGCGGCATCAACTAATGTAGATTTCTCTTAAATGATTTGATGTAAAAGAGCTTCAAAGACATAAAGATTGTTTTTTAAAAAATAAGATGATAGACATGTTACCTTAAGATAAATGATTTGTAACATGTCTCTTACAGTGTTCTAGGACGAATTACATATTTTTAGATAAACTTTCGATACAAATACTGACTGCGAATTGTGTTTATTCCCACATGTTAAGTAAGTAACAAACCATACTCATGGTTCGAGTGATAAGTAAAACTATTCATTCGTTCACAAGAATTATGCATTATGCATTTTCTTCGTAACGACAAGGTCGTAACAAAAACTAAGCAGAATTTATTCGTGGAATGTAATATCATGCCAAGGAGGAAAACATCTTGCATAATTGCATTTTATGCAAACACTTGTAGACTTGTTGTCTCTTATACAGATTTAAAAAATAATTATTATAAAGTTTTCATAAAGTTGTTGAAAACATATATTCAAATTGTTATTTTTGGATGTATTTATTGTTTTGTTTGTCGTGCTCGTAAGAAATTTACATGGTGTTTTATATTCTGTTGTTTGTTAATAATGTAAATGCATGGTATATAGTGTATTAGTAAGTACGTGTTTATTATATAGTTGTATTCTGTAGAAATAAAAATAGTTGCTGCGATGGTCTAAATAAGGATGAACGTTATTTTGTGTATTATAGATACCATAATTTATTACACAGGTGATGGAGCATGATACCTGCACTGTAGTCTTCCCGAGCATTGCCAGTGTTATAAAACATTGCATCATGATATCGAAGGCATAAACTTTTGTAACCGTTCTCATAGATGTACAGCGCAAGGCAAACTTGTATGGTTGGGTAGGAGTATAAAATACAGAGTTACTGTGCATTATACATCTGGTCACTGGACAATAATGAGGGTAACTGAGCTCTATATGCAACATGTATTGTCACCGAGCAATGTATTGTGTTACCGAGCAAGTAATCAGATAACCGAGCAAAGCAAAGGGTCTAATATCGCATATAGGGAAAAATATAGGATCACGAAACAAGAAAAATAACATTTTTACAATCACATGATCTTTTGCGGACTTAACTAAAGTGTAGCATAAAATGCTGCGAAGGCAATATGCGTGCTATCTATTGTTGGTTTCTAAGGTACACACACACATTTAGTGTAGCATATTTTTAAAAAATCGGGAAGGTAGGTATTTTATGTCAGTTTTTTTAACCTGACTTAATTCATCGATGAAATTTCTGTAGAAATATTTTTTAAATCTGAGCTTGTTTTCATAAGTTTACATCTGGGTGAAATAGTTAGTGCTAAATTTTGAAAAAAAAAAAATTTGATGTAACAACACCAATTAGGGATGTAAGCAAAATGTGTCGGTGCGGCTAAGTGAACCTTCTTTTGCAAACAGTAAGATACTTCTTAGCATCCTTCTACAATTATATAAATAAACACCATAACATTAAGGCTTCAAAGACGTTTGCAGGGGGAATTTCTTGTTCCTTTATCAAATATCATTTTTAGATTCATACAGTAATGTAACATAAAACATAAAACCATCCTAAATGATATAATAAGAAATGTAGGAACACCAAACATTAAAACCTAATACTGCTTACTGAGCATACACAACCACACATAACATTTCCAAGTCTTATCTGAAATCAGACTTTAATAGATAATAGTCAAACCTTATATCACTAACAAGTATTTGCTTATTGGTTTATTGCGACTTTCTAGTAACTGTTACAAGTGCAAAATGCATTTGGAAGACAATAAGACGTTAAAATACGTGTAGTAACGTACGTCATAATTAATTACATTTTTGGAACGCATTACAAAACGTAGTATTCCCATTCTACCGTATTTCCAACAATTAGCATCAAAAAGAACGATCCTGATAATAAAGATCTTTAAAATTTGTCATCCGAGTCATAAGCCGCTTAATCAGAACTATAAAAAGACCATTCTGCAAAGAAAAAGCTAAATATTGGATTTGAAGGATTTCAGAAGAAATTGGCGTCGGTCGCAATAAAGACTCCTTCGTCCTCTGGGATTTTGAAGACATTTGGCCATGCTCATGGTGTTTAATCATAGATAAACTAGTTTCCCACACTTAATGAGAAACAGCTGCTGGGACTAATTGGTTTCTCATAATGTAAAAGAACATAAACAAACAAATACATATCCGATGTAGAAAGGGAAAGAAAATGAACAGTTTGGCTTTCGCTTTACAGAACGATGAATGATCGATGAATGAACAATAGAAGAAAAAGGATGTTGTTGTTTGCACATACCAGTATGTAAATTAGCGCTCAGAGGTGTTTGTGACAAAATATACCAATGAAACGTGGGGTTATCAAAATAAAGATTAAAATTCTAAAACAAAAATAGTCTCAATTAAAACTATACTTAAGCTTCACTTAAACCATTAAGAAATTTCACTTCCTCAAAAAAAATCCTCAAAAACTTTCACTAAATAACACTAAAATGTCAAAAGTATGCAGAACAGTATTTACAATTTTAATTACATAATGTATTTTCAGAAGTCGAATTCGCCAAGTGGATGTCTTCAAGGACATTTCTTTTACTTCTTATGTATATACCGGACTATTTATCAAAATAATTTTTAAAAAAAATTTTCTATCGTTTTATTTTGTTTCAAGAAAATGATCAAGCCCCTTCTTTGACCTCCCCAGCTTTAGTGATTATAGAAAATGTTAATGCATTTCGATGCTTGTAAACACTGTTATAAATACCATCACCCATTGCCAACAGTGATGCTGTTTCCTGTTTGCAAAATGGTCAGAACGAACAATCTATTATCTCGAATTTTGATATTTGGATTTGTATAAAGTTAGAAGAAAAAATCAACACTATGACCGGCTCGGAAAATAAACTTTTATAAACCTTGTTTATCTTTATTTAAGTTTACGAATAAAGAGCATTCAAACTTGAAAAATACACAGCAACGTGCTTTAACTTACATTTCTTCATGATCATGTTCGAACTTCTTACTGTGTAGCTTGACATATCCGCCAAATGAAAACAAATCTTATCTTCCGAGAGTACTAAGTAAAAAAGTACGTTTAAAGTGTAAATACAGTAGTTGAAAGGACGAGACACTGTCAAGTAGTTCTTCAAGAGCTCATAGTTTTCCTCCCTTATACATAAATTTTAAACAGTAAGTCTGTACAGAAAAGTGACAAAATGCAAAAAAAACAACGGAACGTTATACAAATATTTCTCCAAGATTTTGCTAGGTAATGTATATATACATGTTTAAAGTGTCGGTTCATATTTTAAGAATAAACAGAATCTTATAAAATGCATTACACATCATTCAAAAATGATAATATTGATATGGTACTTTGATGGTTTGCCTTTCATAAAAGCGGTGACTGAATTTTGTTTTATATCCTTTGAAATGGGAATATAGAAATCGCATCTCCTCATTTTCATTCTTCAGTTGTAATTTGTTTCAGTGTTGACCATTTTCACACACTTTAGCTATGTATTTGTAACATATGGATATAAGTATTTACTGATTTATCGTTGGTAGCAGTTGCTTATATGACCGACGACCATAAAAGAGATTTATTACTCGAACACTCAGATACAGAAAGTGTCCATGTTCCAACCCGGTTCAACCTATTCAAACATGTTCGTCGTGTAGCACCGAGTTTAAGTTCTCATCCGAAACACAGTTAGCTATGTAAGTGTTGGATCAAATGATCAACCTGCGACCCAAACAGTATTGGTCTATGGATCCTGTGACTATATATTTAGGAATTTATTTACAAATGTATTATATTACGGTTGCTGTCTTACGGTCAAGGTAACGCCTTGCGATCAAATTGTGTTGTATAGATTTATAAAACAGTATTCCGTGGCCGGACGGAAATTTCTGCTACCATAGACAATGTTTGAAATTATTTACGAAAAGAAAGTATGTTGCATAACAAACAATCTTAAATGTTAACCTCCACAATCATAGCATAAAACAAATACAATAGCGTAATGTGACACTAGTGTCTGTTCATTGAGTAGTTCTAATATTTATGGACCAATTACACAGTTACAATTTTGTTGCTATAGCAACACTAGATGACCCTTAAACCATGGTCATGCAATTTACTTCGGCCTTTGAGCAATGTGTTTTGCTTTTGAAAATATCGCAGTTTGAAATATTTAAACGATCTGTCTTTAAAAACTTTTCCTATTTGTTTTCTTCTATTCAGTAATGAAGTCGTCAGATAATGGAATGCATTTGTGGATTTCGCTTTGATTTTCTATGGTAATTTCCGGTGTGATTTGACGCTAACATTCAATTATTTTGCACAACAAGATTGAGCTTTCTTCCTTTCCCAATAAACATGATTTAATTCTGTGTATCAAATCAGTAGGACACTAACGTCGATGTCTGGGAAACGTGTACGTTACTGATCCAGAATAATGGTGTAGACTGGATAATTGTTGTGCAGACAGGCCTACGGTATGATCACCAGAACTAAAATATAGTTTGTGGTGAGTTAATTATTCAACCTAAAACAGAAGGATATTTGTCTGGTGTAATTTAGTAGTCAGTACTTGATTATAATTTACTTATTAACAAATATCACCAGATTCTGATGTGAATAAACGTCGACGTGCAGTTGGTACTAATTTTGAATCCAGATCGAAATTTGTTTTAAATCAACTTCTACTAGGTAGATGCATCTTCTTAAAATAAAATGTCAGTGTGTATTTCAGCCCATGATATTACACTGGGGACACACAGAACAGAGCCTATTTTCGTTAATCAGTCATGTAACTTATGAAATGCAGCTTATATTTTAAATGATAATTGGTCAACTGTAAGCCTGTGTTTGCCCCTTTTGATTCTGATGTCAATTATTCCCGATCAATTGTTTTCAAGAAATGTGTCTATGAATATGAAAAATGGTACATTAGCTGACCATGACCATTCATTGACACAGTAGAATCTAAGGTCAAATGCAAAGGTTATCGTTAACATAGGTGGGCAAAAGTCAGCGAAGTGTACGCAATCTCGTGAGATCGACCAAGACAGTGGAATTACATGTATTCATGATGATGTCGAAATACATAGTGACTTTGAACAGCAAAACGTTTCTGGTTCAAAACTTTAAAATTGTTAGGCGTACAGTGTCATTCTCCAGTCTTTGAAGGTATGTTGCTTATGAGCAAAAGATGATCTCTATCAATTTGTTTATTCATTCAAATTTATCTAATCTTGATTGCAAGACAAGTTCTTAAAATTTAGTTTATCGCTCTCGGGACTTACTTCGTATAGAATCAACCTGGAAAAGACAGATAGAGACAGACAGCAATGTTGGATCAAAATGTTTAATCAGAAGGACTAATGTGAAGTGAATCTACCATGTTCATGGGGGTGGGATTTCCTTATCCACACATAATAGACATGGTAGATTTATTTTCTGACCGTTTTAATCGCATTTTCAGACAAGTACGAAGAAATAAGTGTAGATACAGGATGCATCAACTTCTTCTCGAATTTTACTTCAAAACTACTATAGATGGATAGAAAGTGATTTAACTAAGAAAATGAATACCAATAACATAGATAATGATTGTTGGTTTATGTGTAAAATCACGTTAGAATTTCTCCAATTGGGCATCAAAAGTGATAATTTTCACGAGTGGCGCAGCCACGAGTGAAAATTACTCATTTTGGTGTTCACGCGTGAAATTTACGTGATATTACACCGATACCAACAATTATTCAGTTTATTTTATGGTTAAAACTCTACTTTTATTGAGTGTGTTTCTATAAAACATCGAAAATCGCGGGAAATGTCACCAAAAACCATAGCGCAAATGACATCATTTTAAAGACGTAATATTGTAATGAACTGATTGAAATTATTGGTAAATAAAATAAAAAATTAGTTTCTCGGAAAATATCAAATCCATGTCATTTAAGTTATATGAAACAAATTTCACCTTAAACGTACAGAATTTCTGTTCAAAAAGACAGTGCATCGAATTAGTGATTTGAAACGCACGATATTGCTTGACTGTAATCAAAAGAAATACTTTCACAATCAGTTAGCGTTGGTTTTCAGACAGATTGTCTGAGTCTGGCTTATATAAGATTTCAAAGGGATTGATAGGGAAAGTTGCTTATTCATTTATAGGTCAATTTACATTGTAATATAGACAGAACCTATAAGGAGAAACAAGTCGGCATTGTATTATGAAAGTTCATTCTGAAGTTACTTTTTATTACTGAAAATTGGACTTGACGGATATTTTGTGGTAATTGCAAGTAAAATTTGGCAACTGCAAGATTACCATGCTTTGTTCAAGTCTTAGATTTTATTAAACAAATTTAAAGCATAATCAAAATGTCGGCAACATGAGACTAATCCACTGCTAAGACTCTATGGCTTATTAAAAAGGTTGCGTTTTTAAAGTTGTTAAGTGTAGTATGTAATGTATATCCAATTAATGTATGGGCCTTTCAGCTTTGCGGTGGACAATAACAACTGTCCATACAAAATCGCTATGCGTCTGCAACTAATTTGATATGAAAACAAACAATATTTACCAGAGATATTTAATACGGTGAAATGTCCTTACTGGGAATAAGAACACCAACGCATTATTCAGTATATTGACAAAAAACGTAGACAAATAACGGACTGTTTCAGCTTGTGCTGTTCATGTGGGAAATCAGCAATTGCATTTGACAGCAAATTGAATGACTATCAGGGCGAACATCAGATATTACTTTGTTTGAAAATTTAGAGGGTTTCGTTTCCATTAAATTTCATGACAAAAACCAAATACAATGTTAGATTGTGGGATGCTCGTTCAACGAGACAGAAAATAGGTGCACGTTTATTCTAAATTCCTTAAGTAAATGTCGTTAGAATGTTTTATATAAGAATAAAATGGTTATTCGAGGAGCCGAGAACGCCGCTAACCTTACATTTTGAAATCCACAAAACTGAATAAAAACACCAGTTATTATACACTGTTCCAAGGTCTTTCAAATGATGAGATATGTCCATAAAAATAAATTCTGAAGAAAGATTTGTGTGTTCTAAATTTGATAGAATATGAAGAAGCTTGGAGTTGGTGGCTTTAGACTTAACTGAATGTTCCGATGTAAACTGGATGACCTAAAACGTAAGGTTCATACAAGATACAAAAGTCATACAAATAATAATATAATCAGTCAATAAAACGGGCTGTATTTTTCCTGTTCGTACGTTCAATAATACGTATCTAATAGAAGGGCCTTTAGTACTCTGTGACCATAGTCATAAACCGCTCAGTCAGGGACATAAACTACCATTCTGCAAATAAAGCCAACAATTGGGTTTGTAAGATTTCCATACAAATTGCCATCGGTCGCCATGGAGACTTCCTTTCGAAGTTTTAAGACAGAAAAAGTTTGCGCTTTGTGTTTAATCAAAGATAAATCAATTTCCACACTTGCTTGGAAACAGCTGTTCTCACAAAGAAAATGACCAAAAGCAAAACAAATGCATCTTGGAGGAAGAAAGAAAAGAAATTGAATAATTTGGTTTTCACTTAAAAGATCGATGCACAAACAATAAGAGAAAAGATTTCGTTGAATGCAAATATGTAAATTAGCACTCTGAAGTGTCGTATACAAAACAAAATATCTAAGAAAAGTGAGGCTAACAAAATGAAGATATTCGTTGCATTTTATTAACTTTAATCTGTGTCAATGAGAAGTATAGTTGTAAGCATTATAAACATTTAACAAATCAGTCATGAAAATACGTCTTTACCTCTCCATATGAATTTTTTTTAATTTTATTTCACCAGTAGCCTAGAAAGTGTAAGAGACAAATTTTTAAGTAGATTTGGTACCAAGCGTTAACTTATGGAGAGAAAGCGATAACGACTCGAAATTACTTATCACTCTTAAAAGTTACTCATTTGAAAACTGATGTAAAACATTGAAAAGATGTATCCAGATTTCAAACTTCACGCTGACATAATAGATGAAAAAGTGGAAAAGAAACACGAATCTCTACTAAAAGTACTTTGAAATTGCATTAACCTCAAAAGCTTTATGTTATTTTGCTGTGCATATTTTCATTTAACAGCTATGTGTTTATAATGTTCATCGATGTAGCAAGTTACATAGATGTCTTTATGCTTCTAAGTTTAGTACATGATATGTTTAACTATGAAAATTATGTAAAGGTGATATAGGTGTTGTGTATATTGATTATTTATCGTAATAATTATGTTTTGTTTAACACGTGTCAATTTCCAAAGTTGCTAACCTTCAGCTTGTAGGTCTCTTCTATTTCGATGACATTAAAGATGTTTAAAAAGAAACTCACATTTCTAAGCAAGACCTTTAGCCGGGCAGCTTTAAATGCGACACCTACTATCAATCATCGCTCTAGTAAAGAATATAAGACTATGCTTTGTGAAAATATCAATCAATATTTATTTGTTAGTTGAAATCAAACTGCTAGAAAAGAAAAAGTATGATATATACTGTTAAGTACATGTATGTATATCCATCAAAATCACTTAGATTATCTGTTTCTCTTTTCAAAATTCTTAACATCTCCCCTTCCTTACCAGAATTTCTCTACACCAAATTTTTTCAAGGTCTGTCATCACCAACTAACCTCTTAACTTCTGTTTCTGCTACAAATGTTTACGCCTGACTCTGACCATTTTTATAAGGTCTGCTTCCTTTTAAAATAGTTTTTGACGTCTATATCAACAGAAACAAAGCTTGTTAACGCCGGCAGAAATTTTTCATTACAATCTTACATGTAAAGCATATTTCTTAACCCATATATTGATTTATCTTCGTCTACCTCTGTTAACAAGTATACACTATAAATGTCTTATTCTTAATATATATTAACAGAAATGAAAAGCGTGAACAATCTTACATATAACGTATGTCTCTTGATACTTTTATTAACCTTTCCTCGTCATCTTCCGTTAATAGTATACGTTCTAACGCCTGATTCTTATTTAGATACGTTTTTCTTTTTGTTAAATTAAAATTTGGTTTGTTTTCTTTACCATAACTTCAAGACGTTTGCCTAATTTCGCCATAATTTCTTACTGCCAGTTTCTACTCACCATAACTTCTAAATGTCTGTCTCCTTTATACTAAGACTTTTATCGTCAGCCACATTACAAAATTTCATATTTGTGATTCTTTATTACGTCATAAGTAAAAATGACGCAAATAAGAACCAATTTTAAGATACTGTTATGCATGATTCTGGATATACTATTGCATTGTAACAACAGACACAATGTCATTGATAAATCGTTTGCTATAGAACAATTTGCAGATTATTTTGTGTTTTACTACAACCACTGACAAAGATTAGTCAAAAGGAAACACTGACAAGGATTAGTCATATCCGTTTTCTTAAAAATTATGTTGGCTCGAAGTGTTTATCAATATTTTATTTATGCCATGGAATATTAAGGTGATTATTGATTTTGATTTTAAAAAAGGGTTTGATTATTGAATTTTACACATTATTTTGAAAATGATAAACCCCCTATTTTGCATAGTCTGTTTTCTTCTAAACAGTGACGCAAGCTTTTGTTATATAATTTGCACTTTGATACATCTTTACGAGAACTGTTAACAGGAAACTTCTTGACTTAAGTTGAAAATTTTGACTTAGCTTAATAATGTTGAAAACATACTGAATATTACCCTAATAAACATTCGTCCGATCTGCATTTTTTATTAATACTACACAAAAACCTTTTGTAAATGTATCATGAATAAATAACTGCAATGTGGGTATTTTTTTTCTATTACAATTAATCGTACGCATTTTATTTACGTTTTGTTATCTACCTTTCCCATAAATCAGTTCGAGACAATATAGTAGGAGTTGGTGAACATTAAATTTGTTATATAACTTTTGCTATTGATATTTGGATATGTACCCTGTTTTTCTTCATCGCAGCTAAGGCTTTGGCAACACACAGGGTACATATATTTAGATGTACAAAGAATAAACACTCTTATAACTAAAGATAGAAGCAACATTTCCTGAACAATTTGTACCCGTTAAAAATTTGAAATTACTTCACTACTTTATAGGAAACAAAAGTTATATACAGATGTTGCCTGTATTACAAAAAAGGACCATGCTAGGTCAAGCTAATAACTAATACCTAACCTATTACATGTAGGTACAGTTTGGTTACTTGATATTATATAGAGGATAATTGTTGGTTTCGGTTTAATATCACGTTATAATAACACCGAGCGGGCACTAATAGTGATATTTTCACGAGTGGCGTGAAAATAACTACTTTTGGTGCTCACAAGTGAAATTAACGCGATATTACATCGATACCAACAATTTTTCTGTTTATTTTATGTATATAACTCTAATTTTGTTGAGAATGTTTGAATAAAATGCATAAAATCGCGGAAAACGTCACCAGAAAGCGTAACACACGTCACGTAATTTAGACGACGTCATCGTCGTATGGTTTGCTGCGTTCGTTACGCGCGGTATATTTTTAACGTTAAACCGGGTAGAACATTTTGATAATTTTCACTTAGTGGACAGTGAGTTCATCGGGATATAGATCACCGTTATATTTCGATAAACCACCGAAGAAACATTAAATAAAACAGCATTTTCGGGAATACTAGAAACAATTTTAGAGATCACTAAAAATGCTTTACATATGCAAATAGCATAATTGCACTTCTGCTCATGATTTGTTTACAATAAATGAAAAAAACTTTGAAAAAAATATGCGTAAAATGTACTAGCAACCATGTGCATATGCATGATTTGGTGTTTAGGTGCAAGCATGCATTATTTCATTACTTTTGTGTAACATTTGTTTCTTCCAAGCGAGGATCGATTGGGCCTATACATAGTTAGGAATCAACGTCATTTCTCAAGGTAAAGTATAAAAAATAACAAACAATTCGTTTTCATGGCGAGTATAAATGTTCCGGACATAAAACAAACATGAAACCGCGAAATCTGATTGGTATCTTGAATCACTTTGCTTCTGAAAAAATATCTTGATGTATTAAAACGACCTGTCTCTCAAACTTTTTACTATTTGTTTCGTTTTCTTCGGTAATGAAGAAGTGAGAAAATGGGATGCAAGTGCGGATTTCATTCGCTATTTCTAGCGCAATTTCCGCCGTGATTTGACGCTAACATTTAATTATTTGGCAGAACTGTAGATTAGGTATTCTCCGTTTCTCAGTAATTATTAATAAGTTTCTTCTATGTTTTATATCATTACAAAACTGACAACTTCGTCTTGTAAATGTGTGCGTGACTTATTCTGATTAATATAATAGATTGGATAACCGTTCTGAAAGCAGTCTGCAGACCTTAATGGCTTGCGAAAATGTGACGTATTAAATATTTATTAATTAATATACTAGGAAACCAAAGTGGTTGTCTGTAATATGTACAGTCAATTTCTGATCTGTTTTCTCTAATTGGTTAGTTTGCGTACGTATGTCTTGGCGCGAAGTAATGTCACAACTGGAATTAAAAAACAAGAAGAGTGAACCTTAACCTACCGGTACTTTATTGTTATTGGTTGCAGCAAAGCACGCCTCCTTCCATCCGTTCGTCTGAAAACAATAACAGAGTAATCAATCCAATAGTTTTTTAAGGAAAAATGTACAAGAATAAACAACGTCTCTGAACATATGAAAAGAAGACTCATTTGGAATATTTTGTGATTGGTCGACTGATAACCAGTTTCAGCTGCTTTGAAATTCAAGCACTCGTTGATGAACCTATATATAACATAAAATGAGAATTTAGAGCTCTAAGAAACATTCAGTAACCGGCTATTCTGTTAATGTCCTCCTTTTCTATAAACCATATAATAAGGAATGAAAATAAAACACATAATGTCAATAGTTAACAGTAACTAACCCACATTAACTAACCCACATTACTGTTAATTTGATTGAATTTATCTAAGAACTAACACAGGTCTGACATTTGGACTTTTCTTAAAGAAAAGCAGAAGGTTGCCTTTTATTCCTTTGGTGTCATTTCACGCGACTCCCAAAACATTGCACAGTATAGGTCGTATGAAATAACAGCTGAGGTAACAAATTTTTGTGATTCAAAACCGACTTGTTTCTCGTAATAGATAACGTCTATATTACAATGTAAATTGAGCAACTGATTTATGTAGAAAATTTTCCGTTGCAGTTCCTCGAAATCTTACATAAGCTAGGCGCAGAACATTTGTATGGAAACTTATGCTAAAGGATGGTAAAATTGTTCCCTTTGAGGATAGTCAAACGGTATCATAAGTTTACAATCACTTGATCAATGCTGTCAGTTCTAGTAAGCAGTTGTTCTCAAAAGTGCGATCTGACACACACATTTTTATTGCATATTGATATAACATTAAGAAAAGGATTTTGACGCCAAAAAGTAGGAATCATAATATTTCCTAGAGAAATTTATAGTACATCTCTTCCTTTTTGTAACAACAACATATGTATAAATAACAACCGCAACGTAAGAAACGTTGCAGACTTTATTAATGATATTTAAAGCCAAGAAGGGAAAGGACACTTAATGCTGTAAAACACCAGTTCAAAGCAAGCTGGTTATGAGGGATGAACTCCATAAGATAAATTATTTCGTTTCAGTCCATTTCAGTGTTTATATTGTTTCACCTGTATGTATGCTTGTATAAATATGTTTAAACCAAACTGGTTTTAGAAAGTTTGAATGAAAATTCACAAAATACATTATTTTAAATCGTTTTTAAAGTGATTAAAATCATATAAGGTTCAATGAATCAGGTACCACATTACTTCTTTTTATTCCTGCAAACGATATACATATCAAAGAAAATAAAACACATATGATATTAACTATCAGTAAATAACGCATTTATAACATTTATTACGATATAATTATTACTTATATTTAATCTAACAACTAACACAGTTCATAAATTGGGATATTTCTAAAGGAAAATCAAATTTTCCCCTTTGGTATCATTTTTTGCGATATCCGAAAACATTGTACAGTACAGGTTGTATGAAACTTACTGCAGACTATTACATATTGACTTTAGTTATTCAAAACAGACTTATTTTTAGTAGTGATGTGTTATGTCTGTAATAGACCTGACCAGCGCACTCGCACTCGCACACGTAAATGTAAACGTACAACTGCCTAATTTCGGGGGTGATCTCAAACGATTCTAGTATCATAGGAAATCTTGGTTACGTTCATTATTAAAAAGTCTTCATCATTATATAGTACAGTTCACTATTATTCTTATAATAATCATTACTATTCGTGTACTGTAGAACTAATACAAGATTGAACATATACACCGTCATCATAATCATCATGAAGAGATTCATCCTTGCAATTAAATTAATCATTAATTTAATCAGTTTCATCACAATCGTCGTTTTCATGAGAGTCATTCTCCCATCAACATCAGTTGTACCATTATTAAAATAAAACAAATAATGTCCCCAACACAGGTTCTCAATCGTACCGGGAGAAATCTAGAATAAGAAATTATTATTAACCAGGTCTTTTCTTAAAACCTGGTAATTACAATGGCGTTGTCGTATGTCGGGCGGGCGGGTGGTTGTCAAACATTTGGTTTTTGCGATTGCATTAAGGGCTCCATGCTCAAGGTCAAGGTCAAGGTCACTCTTACTAAAAATAGAAAAATGGTTTCCGCTCAATAACTCGAGGTAGGGTGACCAATTGCAATCAAACTTGGTGTGTAGGAAGATTGTGTTGAGAGGAAGCTTGGAATTGCATTTTGGGTCACTAAAATCAAAGTCAGTGTCACTGTTACTAAAATAGAAAATAAGATTCCAATCAATAACTCAGGCTATACTCGGAGTGAGGAACTACAATGAAAATCAGTGTGTAGGTAGCTTATATGGAGATTTGCATTGCATTTAGGTAACGAGATTCTAGGTCAAGGTCACTGTTATTGAAAAACGATTGTTTTTAAATTGTTCTAAAAAAACATTTTAGGGGGTCAATGTCATTGTTACTAAAAAAGGTTTTTTAAATTCTAAAATTGTACTGAAAAAAAGAGAATATTTTCTGGATGGGGGGTTCAAGGTCACTGTAATTTTATATATGTTTTTTCTTTAATATTAATAAAAGATTTTCTTTGAGGGGGCGGGTGTCAATGTCAATGCATTTTTTAAATTCTCATACTTTTTTTGGTCATATCACTGTTGTTGTTTTTTTGTCAAGGTCACTTGAAGATTTTTTTTTCTAATTCTAGCTTTTTCCCGGTACCATTGAAAACCTGTGGTGGGGACATTATTTGTTTTATTTTCATAATGGTACAACTGATGTTGATTGGACAACGACTCTCATGAAAACGACGATTTTGATGGAACTGATTATTGATTAATTTAATTGCAAGGATGAATCTCTTCGTGATGATTATGATGATGGTGTATATGTTCAATCTTGTATTAGTTCTACAGTACACGATAGTAATGATTATTATTAGTATAATAGTGAATAGTATTACACAATGATGAAGACTTTTTAATAATGAACGTAACCAAGATTTCCTATGATACTAGAATCGTTTGAGATCACCCCCGAAATTAGGCAGTTGTACGTTGTACGTTTACATTTACGTGTGCGAGTGCGAGTGCGCTGGTCAGGTCTATTACAATGTACATTGATCTACTTATTAATTTGAACAATTTAAAAATCTTCTCAAACACAGGAAACCATACAGAGCTAAGATATTTTGTATGTAGCATTGCCTAGTGGATCTCTACCAAGATTGTTCAAATGATTACCCCTGGGTCAAAATTGACCACAGGAGGTCGATTGTTTTGAATAGGTTGCTACAGGAAAACTTTAAAAATATTCTAGAGCTTGGATGATAAGCATGTGGCATTTCCTGGTGGACCTCTACCAAGATAAATAAAAGGTGGTGGGTTTTTTTTGAGACGTTTTAGAATTGTTCCGTATTTTAATAAATGTGATGAATGAATGAGAAATAAATTGAAGTCGAAGAACGTAAACTGTATTAATTCTTCACAAAAATGTTCTAAGCTAACTTTGAAGGTGGCAGCAAAACTGGGTAGTGTTTTGCCATGTACAGCAAATTTTGGATTATACTTTTTGCCCAATTCAACCCAAACCTCAAAAATAACTCCCATACAGTCGCTGAAGTTAAGGTGGTGAAGTTCGGCTGTAGCCAATGGTAGCCGATGTAGGGCCATATTGGCCTTCTTGTTCTATAAACTAAATGTTTTTTGGGGGAAAGTAGAACTAGACTAGTGCCTTTGGTGTCAACTAGCTGAAATCAGAACTGTGTATTGTAGTGTGTTTACTTCACAATATGTATATATTTTGAACTATTTAGCGATTACAGCAGTAAAAGGTATATAAAATATATATTTTACAAAGTACCTACCTTTTAATTATTTTTGAAAGTTAGTTTAAAAAACATGTAGACGTAAGGTTACCATTATTTAATTAGCTGGTGTCTGACCAACTAGCCATATCAGAACGGACCCCTGCTGATTTCGAACAATCGACCATTTTACTTTCAGACATAAATTTGAACGGAAGCAGATTTTCTCTAAATCTAATGCTTTGTCTGATAGTTACTAAGTTAAAATTGTTTGGAGCGTTTTGCTGCCAAAGCAAATGCTAATTTCCCATCTGAAGAGTAAATGTTGAACCAATCATTTATTTGTCTACAGTTTTTGAAGTGTGTTGGCGTATTGGTCCTAGAACGGACTTTTCCGTTTTTAAGACGTCTGTTTTCATATCAAATTAAGCGAATGCAAATGAAAGACAGAACAAAAAAATGAAAAAGAAATTATGTAGCCACCGTTAAGCTAAAATCACTACATCTATTTCTATTTTCTATAAAAGATTAATTTCTTATCTCGGATTAGTTTAAGAGGCACGCCCTTCGTCTAGCAGATTATAGTCTCGAAACATATGTGTCTAATGAACGTAAAATGATAAATAAATACAATTTCAAAGAAGAACCTATGGCGATAAATGCCCAATTTTAACACAATTAATCAATATAGAGGCTTTCTGTTATAAATCGCTTCCACACATTAATTGTACAACAACAACTCTACATAGATTACTGAATGGTGTACGGTACTGCAGTATATTTTAAAACGCTGATTTTATCGGTAATTACTGGGAATTCATAGATGAAACGGTTAGGTTAAGTAAAAATACTACCAAAGATTTTATTATTTATTTTTTGGAGATTATTTAGTTTGGCATCTCCCTTTGACTAGTTATCATTTTTATGAAATGTTCAAAACACTGAAGAGAAATAATACTTCATAATCATCTGACAATACTTTTAACGAGCGATTCATTTTTACTAAACTCGATGAACTGTATGACACAAGAGTACTAATTTTTCAGCTACTTGGAAATTAAACCATTCGAGTATAAACCTATCAAAACAATTTGAAAATTTGAGCTTTAATCAAGGAACTATAAGTGACAAGATATTGTCCTAATCTCATATCCGTACGAACCATACAATAATACATATGGATGAAAAGAAACACGCAAAGTCATATAATGTAAGTTGCACACACATGACATTAAATTTGATTGAATTAATCTAAGAACTAATACAGGTCTGACGTTTGGACATTTCTGAAAGAAAATAAAAAGGTTGCCTTTTTTCTTTTGTTGTCATTTCATACGACTCCCTTAAACATTGCACAGTGCAGGTTGTATGAAATTACCTCAGACAATTACTCATTGATTTTGTGATTCAAAGTAGATTTGTTTACCGTAATAGGTTATGTCTATATTTCAATGTAAATTAAGCTACTGATTAATGTAAAAAGCTTTCCGTTGCAATCCATCGAAATCTTATATAAGCCAGTCTTAGAAAATGTGTCTGGAAACTTATGCTAAATGATGGTAAAATTATTCTCTTTGAGGATAGTCAAACGGTTTCATGAGTTTACAATTGATTCATCAATGCAGTTAGTTATAGTAGCAGAAATTCTGTAAATTGCGATCTGAAACATATAAACAGTAACATAATATAAGTTTAAACATTTTATTTGTGCCTTTAGCAAGCAAACAAACCAGTTTAAGTAAGTTTGAATGAAAATTAACGCAACATAATACATTCAACCGGTTAAGAATCGGAAAATGGCCACATTTTTATTTTAACAGCGTTATCGTGTTTCAAATTTATTCAAATTTCATACACAACAATAACAATATAAGATTGCATTATTGTAAAAGTTTCAGTAATTCATCGCAAAAAAATGACTTGAATAGAAATAAAAAACAATAGCGTCATTCAATAAAAATGTTCAACAGGTTAAATCTTTGCGTTTCTAAATCGGTTAAGTGTAGTTTTAGACGTTTTTGGAAGTAAATAAAGTCATGTAAGGTTCATGAGTACCAATAAATCTACTTATAAGTCTCCCTTGGTCTAGTGGTTTAGGCATCCGCCTTGGGAGCGGGAGGTCGAAGGTTCGAATCCCAGCAGGGGTCCGTTCTGATATGGCCGGTTGGTGAGCCGCCAGCTAGTTAAATAATGGTTACCATATGCCTACCTGCCTGGTGCCTGGCATTAAAGGATAGGATTCGGGAGGTACATGTGCTCAAAAAGAAGGTGTCTCATAAGTCAGAAATGGCTGGCCCTTTAAATAGGGGTGACACTATAATAAACAAACACTTTACCTTTTATAAGTTCTGAAATATATAACTGAAAAGGAATAGAGTGTTTGTTTATTACATTGTCATCCTTACTTTCTTCTTTCCTACAAAACAAAGCACATCATGCCAATACATATCGGCAAATAACGCAGAGATAATAACTTATCTCATATAAATTAATCCAACAGCTAATAACACATATCTTAAATAGGGATTGATTTTTCGGAAGGAAAAGCAAAGCGTCTTGCGTTTATCTTTTGGTATCATTGTATGCGATATCCGAAAACATTGGACAATGCAGGCTGTAATAATCTTACCGCTGACAGTTACAAATTGTTTTTTGTGATTCAAAACCGACTTGTTTCTAGTAGTAATAGGTTATGTCTATATCACAATGTAAATTAAGCTACTGATGTTAATGACAAACGGTATCATAAGTTTACAATCACTTGATCAATGTAGTGAAACCGGCATTCTGTAATGTGTGATGTTACACATTTGTACTCAATACTTGAGTATTGAAATAACTAACATTGCCTGAACAAAAATAGTATTTTGACGGAACAAATTCGCAACATTCCTTACGAATTAGATAGCTCCAAAAGAAATATATAATACTGCTACTTACTTGTATAATGATCCTTTTAATCAATAAGACATGTTATAACTGCTACTGATGTTAAATTATTTTCTATGTCATTGGTATTTAAATTCAAGAAAGGAAAGGAAACCTTCAACATAGTATTTTTGTAAGACAACGATTTCTAAACATGTGTTTTCATACTTTTAGCAAGGAACTGGTTTTAGTAAGTGACATTTCAAAACACCGGATTTTAGGCAGAAGATTGATTGATAATAATGACTGTGAATTGCTTAGTAGGTGGCAATAAGTGAAGACACATTCTCACTAAATACCTCCTGTTACATTATGAAGTAACCCTTAAGCAAAATAAGTCAAAGGATTAATAGTTTCTGTCAATATCTCTCTTTGTTTGTATACCACCTTGCACTTTAAGTCGAAATGATGCGTTATCACATAAAACAAACGGTATTCAGCCGTTGCCTTTGGAAAAATGACGTCACAATGTTTATTAGGTTACGTCACAAGTCTTCAATGGAATCATCTTACACTGGGAGTTTAAGATGAGATTCTCAAGCACAGGAATAACCTGCAGATATCCCGATCTGGTATGCGAGCAAATATCTCAATCACTGCTTTCACGTGAATTGATCTGAAAATGGACATTATAATGATCTGTGTGTAAAGATGACAACAAAATGCCGTTTGTCTCTAGCACAGTCAGTTTCTTTTTTTATTTCAGCAAGTTTTGATGTTGCCTCTTAGCGAAACGTCCACGTACTAAGTTATAGGCTAAATAGAGAAAATTATACAATATAGAAACCCAAAGGAGGGTGTGCTAGCGACCGAATTGGTTTCTATGTTGTATAAATTTCTCTATTTTAACCTCTTACTGACTTAGTGTTTGCCCTACATTTAGTCTTTACTTACTACAGTTTATGACGTCATGCACAAACAGGTCTATTGAGTGTCGCTCTATCAAGATAGAGAAATACATAGAATAACCGGTCAGGAGTTTATGGCAAATAGACAGGGAACATTTTAAAATTTCAGATATTTTCACTGGACAAAAATGTAGGGCAAACACTAATAACTAAACCAGAAGATCAGCGCTGACTACTACACCTTAAAGTGTATTAGAAGAAAAGTGTTGTTTTCCTGTTTATTATTAAATATATCACAGTTTTGCAAGCTCTGCGTTCAGGATGGCTGATGCAATTCTGTAGATTCGTCTCCAGAACGATTATCCAGTCTACATCATTATTCAAGATAAGTGACACACTCGTTTCTGAGATAAAGGCGTCAGTTTTGTAATGATTTAATACATGGAATAAACAAAATAATGATTACTGAGAAACGGAGAACACTCAATCTCGTTATGCCAAATAATTGAATGTTAGCGTCAAATCACGGCGGAAATTGTCCTAGAATATGAGAACGAAATACATATTTGCATTCCATTTTCCTACTACTTCATTATAGAAGAAGACAGGACAAATAGCAAACGGGTTTCGTGACAGATCGGCCTGATTTTTAAAGACATTTTATTGTAAACAAAACGTTGTATTTGGCTTAAAGATATCAATCTATCGTTTATTATTTTTCATGTTTGTTTCAATTATTAAAGTTGAATATATTATATACATTTTTATGTTTGACACATCTGCTAAGGACGGAAACTCTGAAGTTCATATCTAGGTGTTCATAGCAGAACCCGTGTAACGAATGCATTAAATGGCAACGCTTATAATCATACGCCGAGTTTATTAATGACATATAGACATTGCAATTGGTAAATCAAATGCAGAATATAAAAAAAACAGATATAAAAGAACTGTGAACCTAAAAATTTCAGCAACACATATACTAGCCAATAAAAAGCAATAAGAATGATGGAAGTGAGTATGAGAAGTTGACAAAGTGACCAAAACAAACTTCATACAATATTTCAAACGGAATATTATAACAGTCGCCTCTCCTGTGATCAGGAACTATACTGCCAAAGATAAAGATACACACGCAAATCAACCGACTGTTATAGTATTCCTTTTATTATATACTTTTAACCGAACGCCATGTAAAATTTTATATAAACGTTAATGTGTGTCATTAATGGCGCAAAATCAAAATAACGCCCTATTTCTTGAAACGTTGTATATTACATCAGTGACGTCACTTGTGTCTTCCGTTTATAAACAAATGTGGATTTATTTTTCAACTTTTGGCGTAGGATTATGATATGATGCATTTGTGTACAACTTACATGGTGGACAGCTAAGATACAGCTAAACTCATATGATACGGAAAATTGATACAGTATGTTGTAATTTACTGCACAAATACTAAAGAAAATTCAGATAAACATTAAAGTGACATTATGCGCATCTTACTAAACATAGTGGTTTTTGGTGACAGTTTTATAAAAGCAATTTTCGGTTGCTGTGCATTTAAATGTGTTAAACTAATGATAATGCCGCATTAGTATTTGAAGTTGGTGCTTTAGAAATAAAAAAATAGACAAATCAAATAATAATTCATTTCTTGGCAGTGATCTCCCTTGTGTTATGAGGGTTTATGCCGGTAGAGATTTCGGCAGTGTAAGGGAAGCAACTCCTGCATGCAGTTGTTTATTTCTTAAATTGACTCTCCCAGTCAAAATAGGAAAAGTAATATTTGGAAAGTTATTATTTCGTACTGGTAGCAGGAAGAGTTTGGTGTATTGGGTTAAAAGCTATTATTTCCTCTACCGTTTGTACCCACACCTATTTCAGCTGGATGTTTACGTGAAAAAAATGTGCATAATTCCACTTTAAAAGATATATAATAAAAACAATAATTCTAACATGAATATTCCATAAAGGTGATGAGTATGAAAACTGCAAATGGGTAGCAGTGATGGAATCTTCACTGCCTCACTCTCGCGAGCGTAATAACAACAGAAATGAGTGTTCGAGAGCGATTCATTTATCTACAGAGCTTTCTTCGCAATCAAACTAAAATAACTTCGTATAAACTAAGCAAAGTTAAAATTAGAATATGCAGACGAAAGATCTGATAATTTATCCTATGCCGCACTTTGAATGTATGTTCTGCTCAGTTAGTCAAAACATCTACCTGACAACAATAATTTTACATCCGTAAAATCAAAAGACACAGGATTGACTCAACAACAAATTGTGATTGACTAAAATTAAAGTTATAAATATCAAAATATTCAAGAGGTAACGTTAATCATATAAAATGCTTAATTATGCATTGATACCTGTCAGGTTGATTTTTAAAGATGTAACAAATACATGAAAATGGTTGGTTTTAATGTAATATCACGTGATAATTTCACCGAATGGACTCTCAAAATGATATCTGCACGAGTGGCAAAATAACTGTTTTCAGTGTTTACGAGTGAAATTAACGTGATATTACATCGATACCAATTTTTTTTTTTAGATTATTTCGATTCTTAAAAGCTGAATTTATGAAAACTATCGTAACTACAAAGGACCTTTTCTCAGTTCGGCGGTAATGTGTAAAAATAGTATAAATAGTGGCTGTTGGAATTCACTCCCCTATTCGGACAACCAGTCAAGATATCATACATAACTGTATTATGCAAACTTAATTTAGTTTAATCATCTAATACATAAAATATACAAAAATACCCGACTGTGACATTATGCTACAGACGTAAGATTCAGAACCTAATAAAGCAGACAAACCGTTAATCTGAACTGTACAACGTTTTAACGTGGAGTAATGACGTCAGTGTGATGACGTCAACGTTTTCATTCATTGTTTTGTCTCCCGGAATTAAAACATTGTTTGTCGTTAATCCTGAATTTTCTTAGCCTTTTTAATGGAAACAAGGAGAAGGTATTCTAAGGCTTACTTGACGCAATCAAAAATAATATCAAGGTTCTTAAACACCACTATTTCATGCGACTGGTGTTTTTATACAGATATTATTTCTATTTCTGTATTATATTTTCTGCGCGGTAGTAAGTTAGAAAAGTCGGAAGGAGCTACTTCCATGTCCGAAACTCCGCCTTCTTTTCCGAGTGTTTTAATCATATTAATGCACTAGAATTGACTATAGAAATATGCCATAGGCATATTAGAATTATGGTTAAATGTCTACATTTGTTGAGTTGGCTTTTATGAAGTTTCGAAAATCGCGAGAAATGTCATCAGAAAACATAGCACAAATGACTTCATTTTAACAATGTCATCGTCGCATGGTTTCCAGCATCAATTACGCTCGCTATACTTTTGACGTTTATTGTGTAAAGATTGCAAAAACATTAAAATATATAGAAATGGCAATCCACAGTTTTAAAACTGTGGATTATCACTTTAATTTCACCGAGAAAATGACTCACTGGAAAACATAAAAAAATGTCTTTATTTTGATATCGTCAAACATCTTTAACATTTCTTTTTAAGTTAGTCGACTTCACTTCAGAATTGACATTCAACAAAATATACTCTCCAGACCTATAAAATGGTTACCAAACAGTTCTATCT
Organism: Saxidomus purpurata; assembly: GCA_022818135.1. Lineage (NCBI taxonomy): Eukaryota > Metazoa > Mollusca > Bivalvia > Venerida > Veneridae > Saxidomus > Saxidomus purpurata. The sequence continues at coordinate 12,202,719 of JAFMSR010000012.1, forward strand.
CTTTCCTTTTCGCCACCCTATATACATCTTGATGTCTACGTTGTTTGCCTTGTGAGAACCAATTAGTCTCAACGGCTGTTTTTCGTCAGTGTGGAAATTATTTTATCTTAGATTAAACACCAGAAGCAAACACTTCTTTCCTGAAATTCTGGAGGAAGTCTTTATTGCGACCGATTGCAATTTCTATGGAAATCTAGCAAATCCAATATCTGGCTTTATTTGCAGTTTTGTAGTTTATGTCTCTGGTGTAGAAGATTAAGACTTCGTTGTCTTTTTGTTATTAGGACCGTCCTGTTAGAAAGTATTTATCGCAATTAATGTAGAACGGGATTTTCAGTAAAGCCTTCAGGCTCTAAATTCATTTTTTACATACTGTGCATGGCCGTTACATATAGCAAGGATCATTTTTATATGTTTTTCCATTTACAGAAATCTTCAAAGACATAAGCATAGGATAATTTTCGCATCCGACATGTCCTCAAAAGAAGATCTACTTATATTCTATTCACATAAAAATTTAACATTGATCCCTGTATCTTGAATTACTGTAATTTACTAGCACGTATAGTCGATTCAAAAAGCAAAGTTATATGGTACAAAGGGGTCATTACTGCCGGTAGGAATATGGAGAATGATAGAACCATGTTCTATTCACTTTATAAAAATGTTGACATACGTCCTGCATCATTGTAAACATTTTGCCCTCTCACTTTTGTTAAAAGAGGCACTCCCTATATCTAGCAGATTATAGTCGTCAAACGTAGATTATTTGTTCAATGAACGTAAAATGAAATATCAATGCAATTTCAAAAAAGAACCTTTGGCGAAAAATTCCTCATTTTACCACAATAAATAAATGTAGAGGCTTTCTGTAATAAATCGCATCCACCCATTAATTGTACAACAACAACTCTACATAGACTATTGAATGGTTTACGGTACTGCAGCATATTTTAAACCGCGGATATGATCGATAATGACTGGAATGCATAGCTGAAATTTTTTTAGATAAGTTATAATACTTCAAAAGAATTTATTATTTATGTTTTTGTGTTTATTTAGTTTGACATCAGTTATAGGGTATATCCCTTTAATGTGGTTAGATCTTATATAATTGTAACCCCGCACATAATAACCATTGTTTATGTGTAATTATTTTAACGTGGTTTAGGCGGTATTGTTAATTTTGAATAATTTGTGTTCCTTTGAAAATGGAATGGTTTAAGATCACATGTCAACATGTGGTGACACAAGAAATTGCAAGTTATAAGTTCAGCAACAGTGCTTCCGCTCGTTTTCATCTTATACTATGGTAAGAATTTAATTAAACTAGAACTCTGCATTTTGATAGGTCTTAAAATGCAATCAGGGTAGTTGAGTTCAATAGCTTGAATATTTCGAAATATTTCTCTTAAGTCAAAACAGTATAGTTTATGCATGAAATTTAGATCAACATCTCGTTCAATGTTGTATGAATTCAACGCCTGTTTCAACCATAATTCGGTCAATTTTTACATGCAGACAGGTTTACCTAATCAAATTCCTGGAAAAAACCAGTGCTAGATCCTTATTCTACATAAGAAACTTTCAACTCTCTCACGTAAAGAGACATAGTCGGTAGAAGGACCCAAAGCAAATTCTCATACGGCTTTAGAGGGACTCGCTGAATAAGCAACACTCCAGACAAACATACTTAAGCCAGATACTTTAGAGGATTAAAGTAAATGAGTGAATCAGTTTTCTGTTCTGATATAGGGATTCGTCGTGCCACAATCAAACAGTTTGCTTTGTTTCTGTCATAAAATTTAATGGAAGCGAAATTCCTCTTAATCTTCCAGCAAAGAAACTACTGATGTTTTCTCTGATAGTCATTAAGTTGCTCGGAGACGTTTTGCTGTCAAAGCAAATGCTAATTTCCCAGCTGAGCAGCAAATGCTGAAACAGTCTGTTATTTGTCTACAGTTTTTGTCAATATCTTAGAGAATGCGTCGGCGTATTTTCCACACTATGGACATTTCACAGTTTTCAAGACCCGGGGTTAACATGTTAAGTTTACATATCAAATAAAGCAAATGGAAGGCAGATAGGAATGTAGAATGTCCGCAATGCAATGGGCCCATGCCTGACTTATATATTCAATACACCTAACAGTGTTTATTGATATGTTATAGTTAATTCATTATCATTTTCTTAAAATGTTCAAAACACTAAAGATGGAGAAGGCAGCATATTGATCTCAGAAACCATTTTACGATGGCAAATACTTCTGGTAAATTATTTGTGTCTTTTAAAATACAAAACTATTAAGGCCATTTTGTTTTTTATTGTTTGATGTATCAAATGAATTTAAGCACCTTTGGATTAACTTTCTAAATCATCATGTATTCGTAAAACTATACCCTATAAACAGAATCGTATTAAAAGAAGAAGCTTTTTACACGAATCCAAGATATTGAAAAAACGAATTCTTCCAATCAACAACTCTTAAAGATCAAGGATATTACCAGAACTATTGACTAATGACCTGGAAAATATCAGTATCCACAATACTGTGCTGCATACCGACCAGATGTGAAAGATGAAATATACAAGGATATCAGACAAGCATCAAGTGATCTTGTCAGCAAATATTATTAAGATAAAACATCAAAAGAATACGATGCAATTTGCAGTCGGTGTTTTCCTATAATACATGCCTTTTCATCTTTGTTTTCTGTTGTTGTTAACTGTTTCTTTTAAGGTCGATCAGCATGGAACAGAACAGGACATGTCCCTTTACTCTATTACAAATGCACTCAAATATAAAGCTGAAAAAGGGGCACATTATGCACGCGCTCGGCAGGTCTTGTTCGGATAAGTTTTCACATAATTATAGCCCTTTGTTATTTGTATTCCCCTTACAGTGTACATATAGATTCTTGTATGCGCTTCAACTAAACGAAAACCTAGCCTGGAATGACTGAAACCTTACAGGAGTGATTGATACTAAGCCTTGTTGTACATGACATTCAAAAGCCTAATATTATATTAAGGTTTATATCTTGTGTCCAAGCGGTGTACGGGGATTATTCATCACCTTCAGTAATAGTTTTAGTTTTACCTTGGAATACAAATGTATGAGCTATGCACAGATGTCCGACAAGACATGCTTCACTACCTTGGCCAGTTTTCCACAATCATTTCTGTAACTGTACTCCAGGAGTAATTAATGTTTGCCATCTAAAGTGAACATTTAATAGTTAAAGAGATATGTTCTAGAACTCCTAGCTTTTTTACACTTTTTTACACACATAACGACAATTTGTTGTGCGTTTTCATCGATTTAAATAATATGATACTTATAATTCATTGGTCATCGCCGACAAAATATAAGACAATACTATGTGATACTATATCGCGTTTTAGAATTCATACAGGTTCGCTGTCATTTATATTTAAAGCTTCTGAAGGAGTTTGATGCTGACATTTAGGGGATGTCTGATATTGCAAAAACGGTGAAAACACAAAATATCTTATATATAAAACGATGTATTCTCCTAAGGTTGTTGGATCACATACAGATCCAGCCCCAGTAAGACATCTTACTACTACGCCATTTCCTCGTGGAGTTGAAAACCAAACGCACTCGTAACCCCCATGGCTAAAAATATCAATTACAGATACAATTGCCCGTAAATTTTTAGTGTATACAAATATAGTTTAGTGCAAGATTCGATCGCTCTTAAAACGCTCTGGAGATTCCAAATATAACACCCTCGCTTGCAGAAAGCAGCTGGTTTATTGCTATTTCGTATTTCAGTTGGTTAGTGGCAATAGCGTGTACACATAACATCGGCTCCGTTTTGATAAAAACCCCACCCAACCTACATTTCGACAAGCAAACATCTTAAAAACGTAAATATTTTGCATTATTTCCGACTACTATAATGCCGATCGCAATACATTACACATAATATCGCTGGGCTATACGCGTATGTTTACGGCGGCCGTGGAAATGATACAGTGGGGAAAATGATGGAAGTTAAAACAAACGCAAATATTTAAAACGCAAACAACCGTGTTTTAATTAATGAAAATATGTTCAGTTTCCAAAAAGGAGTTTTAATGAATGTACGTTAGCAAAGCTCTGAACGAGAGACATCCTCATTATTTACACAATAAAAATTAACAGTAAGCATACAAGTCTACGGTATAAAGGTAGAAAAAATGTCTGAAGCGCTTCTTAAACGCAGACGAAGATCGTATATGTATAAATTGTGTTTCTATCATTGTTTAGGTTCAATGTATATAATATGCCATGTCTTGAGAGGAATGTTTCACAGGTAAAGTGCTGTTTTACATTAACCATATTGCCAAAATGTAACGTTGAAAACGTGATACATACAGTTATTTTTGCGCATGGTACATTATACATTGTAGGTCTTCTGGCATCAAAGCCTTACTCTAAGTTGCTAAAAGTAACTTTTCTATTCAACTGAAGCAGTGTTCAACTTTAAAATGTATTTTTCTGGGCAATGTTTAAAATAAAATATGGATTCTAGGCAAAATTAATAGAGTAAAAAATATCCCTTCCTTTATCTGTACTACTGTGTAAATTAATTCACAATTACATTGCATATAAATCAAGAAATAAAAAAAGAAAAACAGTAAGAATATTAATATAAAAGGGTCGGACTTCATGCATTTTTAACAAAATAGGGTGGTCCTCCCCGAATTCACACACGACTTGTTTTTCGAAAAGTAATGACTAAAACATTCAATCAAAGAAAAAACATATAAATAGCAATATCACAATCTATATAATAACAAACCAAGATGCAAAATTCCAAAAGCGAAATTATAACTAAGTAAAACACCTTGTTAACAAATACACTTGTGAATATAAATGAAGGAAGGGAGAGAAAACACAAAAACAAAATTTGCAATCAATGCAATCGTTATTTCCCCCTAATTGGAACACGAATGAAAGCATTTACATAATGAGCACCGTTTGTATAAAGTGATAGAATGAAATAGTATTTTTGACAAATAAATTTGGTTTGGAAAACAGAAATAATGTTTAGACGGACTGAAAATATTTATTTGGATACATTCGAAGTTGTTTATTCCATGTTTATCATATCTTTAGATATTATCATCAAGAAGACGGTAATCAGCGAAGGGCCTTGTAAATTAAAAAAAAATAGAGGATCTACTAGCCACCCGCAGACGAACATAGCAATGTAATGTTTGGGCATTTGAAAAAGGTACACATTATATTACTAGTTGTTATACACTCTTGTCCCAAATGATACGGAATTTCAGTACAGTTTGTTGTAAAATGTCTCGAAAAAAATCTTCAACAAATCAGTTCCTATATAACAAGTAGTTCGCTACTTGCATTGGTCTGTAGGAAAACTATATCTATCGTAAGTTGTTTGAAATTTATGGTGATGCTCAGATACCATATGGATATATCTAAAAAGCATTCGGCCAACAGCGACTAGACGATATTGCTTGGTTTGTTCGTCATTGAACGTCAGTATTTCAGAAAAACGTAGAACAATTTAAAAAATACAGAGAGAAAAAATTTTAGTCGGTAACATAGACTTGCGATAAAACAATTTTAAGCTTAATAAATGAAAGCTATGTTTTTCCTTTAGATGACTTCACAGGGCCAAGTTCTACCAATAATTGAAACCAAAAATATGTTTGTGATTATAGTGATACAGTTAAGGGTCCTCTATCTAAAACAACATTTTAGCCTAATGTAGAAATATTCATCACCTACTTTTATTATCTTATGTGTATTTGAGTAAAACAATTGTGCTGGTGATAAACGAACGAAAAGGAACTTTCACAGTGTTCATGTACGTTTAAAGAAAGAAATATCGTGCCAAACATTCCAAATTTTTATGTTACCTCGCTTTGATTTGAATAAGGAACAGTATTGAAGGCGATTAAATGATAAAACTTCACATGAATTGCTGATTTTCAAATGATATTTTGAGTTTTCATTAATAGTTTTGAATTTTGGTATCCATCAAGGAGTTATAATACTTCCTACCAGATATCTACGTGAATGACTGAGAAGTTTCTGTGAAACTATGATAAACCTCGATGTACTAGGATGCGTCTAGAATGCGTCCTGCATGGTCGGAATGCTAGCAATGCAATAGAAGTATAATAATGTATAAGATGATCCCTTGAAGGATCTCTTTCCATGCTAGAACATGTTTTCTTTGCTAGCAATGTACAATAGTCTTAAGGTCACGATGTATTTAATACAAACATGTGCCCATACCCATAATACACAACAGCACAGCTTGATAAGTTACGATATCTGCAGATGCGGTGATATGTGGAGGCTTTTTACAATTCTTTTCCTTGTCAGGTTTGAGATCTTTAGATGTATGATCAAATCCGAGCATGAACAAATTTTCTACTTCCGCCTTCCCGACCCACTGTATCTCGGAATTCTTAAGCACTGGAAGTTGTGGGTCAGTGAGAGACAAACTCCCGCCAATTACAACACTATCCTGAAATGTCAAAAAAACAAAACAAATTTAATATCATGAAATTCTAAGATTGGACACAGGTTAAGTAAATAGAACATAAACTGTGTCCACAGGACACAGGGCATCCTTAGGCAATAATCCTGCCTTTAGCATTTCTGTAACTTTAAATAACTCTATGCCACTTTTGGAGTTACATTGCACACTAAATGAAAGTAACAAGTAACAGGTTGATAAGAAAGTCACTGGTTGCTAGGGGAAGTCATTGGTTGTTAAGGAATTCAGTGGTTGCTATGGAAATAAGTTGTTGCTAGGCAAGTCGGTGGTCGTTATAGGAACTCGCTGGACGCTAGGTTTTTCCTATAACTCTACAAACAGACAAGTGACCTCCATGGCGTGGTCAATTTTGATCCCACGGGCATGATTTTAACAAACTTGGTAGAGGTCCACTGTTCCACTGAACAATACTTATTACTAAATATCTAAGCTCTAGGCTTTGTGGTTTCGGAGACGAAAGTTTTTTAATGTTTTCCTTTATAAGTCTATGTAAAACAAGTTACACCCCGGGCGGGGCTAATATTGACAAAGGGACAAAATTGAATAAACATTGAAGAGATCCATTAGACAATGCTACATACAAAATATCTAAGTTCTAGACCATTAGGTTTTCTAGAAGAAGACGTTCCTCTACCAAGTGACTGCCCATACAAGGTCAACTTTGACCCCGGATTGATTTGAACGAACTGATAGAGATTCAATCTGGATAGACAATTCTGCGTATTAAATATTTAAACTCTGAGCCTTCAAGTTATGGAAAAGAAGATTTTCAAAGTTTTTTTTCTATCTGTTGTCATGGCAACAAGAGTTCTTATTTACAACGTCGTTAATTAGGGTCACCTAAGGTATATTCATGTGAAGTTTGGTTGAAATTGTTCCAGTAGTTTTTCATAAGAATATCTGAACGGACACCGGGCGTCGGGCGGTGTATGGTCAAAACAGAATATAGATAAATTTCGAAATCCTTTTTATTAAGAGACAACAAATCTAAACATTAAACGAAGCCATTTTTACACGAAGGTCACGGTCAATGTAGCATTAGTTTCCACGCGTTGAGGTTGTTTTCAATAGACAAAGAACTGACCGAGAAAATATGATTGTGCGAAAATATTTTTCAAAATCTGTACCTTCTTTATGGATATAGATGTCACATTTGCATAAATGTCTTCAGGAAGGAAATCGGCCAAGACAATACCTTCTATCTTTTCTGAAACAAAGAGAGCTTTCAATTAAAACTAAAACAGTCAAAAATGACATAGAAGAAACAAACATATTAGAGCAGCGGCAAATTAAAGATAAGTGTAAACATTAAAAAACTGTGATACAAAAGCATCACAGCGGGCCTAAGAACAGTGTCTTAACTTGATTAGTTATTGTTTGCTCTTACTCTCCATAAGACAAATTATTTCGTTTCAACCCTTTCAGTGTTTATACTGTTACACCTGTATGTAGGATTGTATAGCACATATGCTGAATAAATATGTGTAAACTAAGTGTTTGCTTCCGTTTACAGTACAATTTCTCCAGGTTCTCAGTTCCTTTACATATTTTATAGAAACAATAATAATTGTCAACGACTATATCATTTACTAGCTGAGACAGCAACGAAGAATTCTTTAACTCCGAGCTGAAATATTTCTTGTCCTTATGTATGTTTAAACAGAAAAGGCACCAAATATATGGTACATTATTTGCAGGTTATATATAAAATGTACCTTAATATAAAATAACAAAAATTAACAGATAAACACAGGAACCACCGACAACTTGACGTACATAAATGAGAAAGGAGCCACGGGTCCAGACAAAGGTGCACACTGCAGCCTGAATATTAACTACACGCATGTATGTAAAGGCAATGCCGTTTTCAAGTGCAAAAGTAACTGATGTCATATACACGACAACGAAAATACACCACAGTGCTCAGTACCACTTAACTTAATGACAATGAAACAATTGTAACAAAACATGCCAGTAACGTGAGGCTTTAAACCTATGTGTTACCTGCCTACCTCCTGGGACAAAAATGTTTACCATGACCAGCACAGACATTGGCGCGTCTGCTAATCCCTCTAGACAAGGTATGGGTTACAATTTTTCAATGTTTTCTATCCATTCTGTGAGTTTTAATAATAACAATAAAAATAATGAAAACTATATTTTGTGAAGGTAATATATAAGACATGTAAAGAATTACATGGTAAATAAAGGCATATCTTTTTTCCATATGGCCTTGAAAAGGAATTTAAAATGTCTGTCTGTCTGTCTGTCTGTCTGTCTCTGTCTCTGTCTCTCTCTCTCTCTCTCTCTCTCTCTTAATTAATGTCCACACACTCTTAGATCTCAATCACGCAAACGCACTATTTACTCGCATGCATAATTAACAAGCAAAGCAAAAGTATATAATACTTTCATATAACTGTATTTCAAAAGTCACTCTGTTGACATATACATATAAATAATTAAGTTATAACACCTTGAAAATACAACCTTAAATTATGGACTGTTAGTGGGGGTTTACACCTTCCAAGTTTCTTGTACAAGACATTAAGATAAGTACTATTTATGTCTTGTACAAGAATTTCCATATGTAAACACCCACATTTGAGCAACTTTTGTCAGAATTTATGTGACATAATAGCGATAATTTTCTTGCATGGGAATAGAGCCGTTCTATTTTTCACAATTTCTTGGCCGTCAAATTACTGATAAGAAGTGTTTAATGGGAAAAACAGGTGTGGAGAGAGGTAATTCAGGTACATTTTTTAATTTTGTACACAATGGCTTGGTCAAAGGACAAAGTTGACCAACTGAACAATTTATACCAAAAAAGGGAACATTTATATAATACAAGTGCAAAGTACTATCACACTGAACAAAACGACAGTTTTGAAGATGAAATTTAAAAGCAATTTTAATATGTATTGGTCATTCAATTAAAGATTTTTCTCAATAAGAACATTTAATGCATTTTTTTAAAACATAATCCATTAATTTCATATTTTCTTTAAAAAAATCAGAAACTCGTCTGCATGCTAAAGACAATATTATGTGCTGAAGACATCTTCCCGCTATTTTGTGATTAATTGCCAAAGCAATTCTTGCTAGATCTTGTGTAGAAAAATTTCTTGTACAAGTCATAACTTTGCCTTATCTTTAATGTCTTGTACAAGAAACTTGTTGTATGTAAACGAAGCCTTACTATATTCAAATCTAAAAGACGTAACTATGATATCTCTAAAGAAATGTACAAATTAAATGAAAAAACCTCAAGTGATAACTGAAATAAACATTAGTTACGCCTTGCCTGAAAATAAATTAGTAATACGTGATCTACATATGAGTTAATTGTCTTAATCTTACCATTAAGTTTTTTCAATCCATTAGATGTGTAATACGGTACAGCGTATAGTAAACTTGAGAATTGTCTGTCCTGAAAATATCAGTTCAAAAAGTTATGAAAACATGGATATAGACTGAAAAATGTCATTACAGTGAAAATGTATTTTCTCTTTTTTTTTCGATTACTGTTGCTCACATTTATATGTACACTTTATCTTTTTGGGCAGTTTTTGGGGACGTGGGGCATATGGATTTAGATATTATTTAACGATAAGTGGTAAGACAGTCAGAGTACTTGCATAATAGTTTCACAAACACATGGTCAGTCCACCTTCGGCAAAAGACACCTGAAATCACACTTTCTTCAACTAACAAGCTGAAAATGAGTACTATTTATGATACTGCTTCACTGTCTATGATAAGTGACTGGTTCTATCATGTCGTCAGGAGATATGATTTAATATAATTGTTTACGAAACAGAGCCATATCAGATCATTATACTCGATAACCGTGATAATCTTTCTGACAGAAGTACGGATTAATGCGAGATGTGGGTGAGTGTCCTACCCTAACAAATATACATTTTCTAAATGTTCAGGTGAGACATGTTTGAAATTCAAAAACACTAGTTCTGAGACATTTCCCTTTCGGTTTGGAAACAAGTTTATCTTTTTATGAAGCAATGCGAAACACTATGATGGCGCTTTCTGTTGAGAAAACTCGGCATTCCCAATTAGTATTATTTCAATTTAATTCAGTGAAACTTCTCAGCACAGATACTCACGACAACGTGCCCTACTGTAGAGTTGAGGATAGTTAAGTTTCCGCTGAAATGAAAAAATATAATCAGCATTACTCTTTTTACACCAATACACACGCTCAAGTTGAGATCGAGGATATGTTAGCTTAATGATTCAGATTATTTTTGGTTTTCCTGGGACAAAATGTCTACCACTTATACCTAACAAGCAAAGACATTGATGCGTCTTCTAACCCTCCAGACAGGGTATGGGTTACAATTTTTCAATGTTTTCTATCCAGTCTGTGAGTAATAACTGTAACTATTTTCAATCCTGAAAGACGTAACTATTATAGATCTATCTCTAAAGAAATGTAAAAGTTATGTGTAAAATTACTCAAGTGGTAGCTAAAATAAATAGGTGGAAAATGATCATTTGTTTTGATTGCCACAGAAAACGCGTTACAGATGCATCCGAATGTATATAAGACACTCACCTTAAGCCACGTAATTGCATAGTGAGGTTTTTGTTATCGTAGCCAACCTGGGCCGGGAAAAACAGATTCTGAAATAAAGCGCAGATCACTAACATGAGAGTAAGGGTACCCATGATACTCATATACTGACTGAATAAAAACCTTTTGCAATCTTGGTGTTGTATCATTGTTTTCCCAGCGGTAAAGTTAGTTGGTTAAGGTTTTCGTACCACCACACTTTATTTCAAAACCGTTACAGATATTGCTTTGAAACTTGCCATACTTATTTACCATCATTACTTCCATCCACAGACAAGAGTACATAACTCTGAAAAGTTGGGGTTTTTTTTGTCAGAATCATGCCCCTATTTTACTTAGAAAATACATTGAATAGGGGTAAAATCCACTGTTGACTTAATTATTCGAGATATTGCTTTGAAAGTTGGGACATCATTACCCTCATCTGATTTTGAAAATTGATTCAGTCCTTTGTAGCAAAAATTGAAAATAGTGACGTTCAGTATTTTCAAGTGCATAACATAAATTATGTAACAGTTTTCATACCATTGTGAAGTTGAAGGCACTATAAGTTCTGTTCTTATCACAATTCAGTGTTACGGACATTTCAGCCGTTATGTCAAAATGCATCTTTAATGACCCGTTCTCGATTCTGAAGTAAATGTCGCCATCCAGAACAAACATCCGGGCAACAGCGTCAGGGTAGGTCTCGCTAACCTGTGCGTAAATAATAGAAATAGATGTTACTGTTTAAATTAATTTTACTTAATTTTATTGGTTTGAATGCAAATTTTATTTTGACAGGCACTGCTGCCTATTGTTATATACACAAAGAAAAGTTAAGCACTCCCTGACATTTTTAGAGTGACTGATCTAACGAAGCTTTATCATGAAAATACCGTCGAATTGAGCTAGGGAAGAAGAATGTAATCCGTGACAGCAACCCTCTGGCAAACAGAATACGGCAAAACTGTAATATTATGTTGGGCTTCTCGGATGATATTGTTAAACAATAAACGGGTGCCGTTTTATCCGAAATCAAAAACACATTTAAGTATGGAACTGTAGGGGTCATAGGAAGGTTTAAGGTGGCGAATTATAGTACAATATGCAATTTTGAGTCTTCAGATGACATCTGTACTTCATACGTTCAGTGGCAGAGTAAACCTTCACTGTGACTGGGTGACCACCCTGACCCTGACTTTTCTGCTTCAGATGAACCTCGGATCTTTTTTAAAGACAATCTACTTTCACTTGCAGTGCGAAACTGTTTGTAGTTCGTGCAGAGGGTTGCTGATATGATTTACAGCTTTTTTTCCTTCGTTTATTAGAAAGTGATTTCATGATACAAATTTTCGAAACTTCCAGGGGGGGGTGCTTAATTTTTTTTCTAGGTGTACATTATACATGTAAATCATGTTCTACACATATTTATGTATCAATATTGTGTACGAGCATTACCATTGGGAATAGGAGCATCATGTATGTCCCTTCGGTATCAAGCTCTGCTATACCATCCAAATTGGGAAGTACTTCGTCGACCTAGAAGACGTAGACAATATAGCCATATAAAACATGTTTAACTTGACTTCTAACTTCTGAAGTATGGTTAACTGACAACATATAAGTAGCATTCTTACTGACAAAATCCACTAATTTAAAAACGCATTACAAGTATTTCGTGCTGTGTAAAGTGTTTTAATTGTATGTGAAAATGTTCTCTACTGAAACTTTGTTTAGAAGTTTTAATAACATTGGCACTAATTTCTTTCCAATCTCATTGGTAAGTTTATGAACTAATATGCATACAATACAAAATGTTAAGGCTTATCAGCAATATATATATACACACACACACGACTGCTTTCGAGATGTATGAGCTGACGCTTCAAAGGAATAGAACACAAAAACTATTTTAGTCTATACATTGCATTTGTCATTTTATTTTAAATGACGTAAAACAGATCTTTTAAAGGTGATCATTACCTTAAGTCGGTAAAATTAAAAGTTGTCACATTTATTTAAAAACTGGTACATGCGTATATCGTGACCATCAGCGTCGCATAGTTACGCGTCATGAAGTTATTCTCATATAGCTTTATTGATACGTTACATATTGTCTTTCTGTAAATTCTATCAAAGTCATCGAAAAATGTATTATACATCCAAGTAAAAATATTTTCCTTCTTTCACAAAGCATGTCACGATTCCGCTTAAAGCAATTGAAATAACGTTTGAAACGTTATCGTTTTCAACGCTTTTTTGCCGTTTTTACAAAATATTTCAAAATCGGGACGGTAAAAATTCGTCCTAGATTTTTCACAAATAACGTGTGAATGATACAAGAACGACGTTTGAGAGATTAAGTTCAGTTCATGATAAGATGTCACTGATATATTCTTTTAACACGGAAATGCATAACTCCCCGTTACGATGTAAACATGATGTAATGATTATTGATGTTCTCCAGGTATATATAATCAAGGATTCATCTTTTTTTTACCGAGAAACGTATTGAGCCTCTGTATAGTCTCGAAAAAAGTCAACAAGTTATGACATAACACAACAAAACAGAAAGAAATGACCATCTACACTTTGAATAATATTCGATACATTTGATCTCCATGTATTTTCTGAATTTATCATTATTTGTTTTATTATTTCACAGTGCTATATATATAAATAAGTTTACAGCCGTTGTGAGATTAGCTAGAGTATACATGTATATACCAAATAATACAACGGCCTAAACGGAAGACAGGATTATATCGATGCTGGTTATCGCAGTTGGTAACGCAGCCGAACATCATTCAGAATGTTTTTCATGGTATATAACTATCGAAATAACATTTAAAAAACTTTAAAATCTTTTTAGAAAACTTTGACATTATTGGCATAGCTATTTCGCCATCTCGTGGCAGAAATATGCTTCTACAGTATTACACAAATCGGGTGCCTTCATGAATACTTCCCTTTTAAAAGCTTAATCATTGTTCAACCCGTTAAGGTTGGATGAAAAATATTCCAAACCGTAAAATATCTGATTTCCAATCAAGGCACGGAAATGTTCCGCTTATCTGGGATCAGCGGCCGGGAATTCTAAAAACTCTCAAGTCGTTACTTACGAATGCGTTTATGGCGATGATACTTTTTCACTAACTCTAACGTCCCGACCCACTTAATTGATATATGACTCGTGTATCAAACCCGGATCTAATTATGCATGTTTCAGGTAAAGCAAAAAAAAAGAATCAGGGAAGGCTAACATGTGTAAGTGTTTATATAATGAAATATACAACAGGATATGGATTTTGTGGTGGAAACACCTGCACAATCATAAATTATATTTTATCAAACTGGTTTTAAATGTCATAATATTTAAGAAATAATCTATGGCTTGGAGTGCTTTATCGAAATTGAAGCATTCCCCGGAGGTGATGTGCCTGGCGGAATAATTCACGAGGGCGAAGCCCGAGTGAATTATTACGCAGGCACATTACCGACGGGAAATGCTTCAATTTCGATAAAACACTCCAAGACATAGATTATTTCGATTCTTAGAAGCCGATGTTTTAAAAACTATCGTAACTACTATGGACCTTTTTTCAGTTCGGCGGTAATGTGTAAAACAGCATAAGTAGTAGCTGTTGGAATTCACTCCCCTATTCGGGCAACCATTCAAGATATCAAACATAACTATATTATACAAACTTATTTTAGTTTAATCATCTAATAATAAAATATAAAAAGAAATACCTGACTGACATTATGCAGAAGACGTCAGATTTACAACCTAACAAAGCAGCCAATCGATTTAAATGCGTACCGTTAATTTGAACTGTACAACGTTTTAACGTGGAGTAATGACGTCAGTGTGATGACGTAAACGTTTTCATTCATAGTTTTGTCTCCCGGAATCAGAACACTGTATGACTGTTAATCATGAATTTCCTGGCCTTTTTAAAGGAAAACAAGGTGAGGGTATTCTAAGGCTTACTTGACGCGAATCAAAAATAATATTTAGGTTCTTAAACAAATCTTTTTCATGCGACTGATGTATTTATACTGATATTATTTCCATTTCTATATTTTATTTTTGCGCGGGAGTAAATTAGAAAAGTCGGAAGGAGCTACTTCCATGTCCGAAACTCCGCCTACTTTTCCGAGTGCTTTAATCATATTAATGCACTCGAATTGACTATAGAAATATACCGTAGGCATATTAGAATATTCGATAATTGCACCATTTGTGGGCAGAAAAACATCATTAATTGCACGTCACATTTTCAAAAGTGGTGTAGAGGTTTAGGTGTCTGCCGCTCATCCTGGAGGTTGCGGGTTCATGCCCCACCAATGTCACGACAGTACCTCCTCATATGACACCAGTACTGGTTTTTCCAGGAAGCGGACTCGAGAGTGACGCTTTCTTCACAATCGAGCTAAAGTAAATTAGTATTAACTAAAAGTCTAATAATTACATGTTATGAAAGTATTTTGACAGTACCTTGTACCGGTTGTCACTGTTTAGTAACACGTCTTTGGTACGACGAAGTTTGAACACGCTACTTCTCTTATTCAAAGCAGGCGTTCATCCTCTAAGATTTGTGACACTGATATGTGTTGAATTCCTTATCATAACATAAAACTTATGATGGTTTAATATAATAAAAAATAGAGTATTATGTAAATGTTTTTAAGACAGTTAAAGAGCAAATACTTGAGCAACGTCAATTCCCTGACTGCGATATTATCCAAAAAGCTGCAAATAGATGGGACGTTTCCATGAAAATGTGGAAATGTACTGTTACTTGCTCATAATGTCAGGTTTGATTCACGCATGTTTGCAAGTACGTGTATCAAATATGGGTATCAGCATATCTGCCTTTGCTATATAACACATGGCCCTTTAAAAAGGAGATTTCTTTTTTTGAAGATCAATTGGTTATAACTATTCGATGCTAGTAAAGGTTCTGTTGTCAGAATAGGCATTTAAGACTTTTATTTTCGAGAAGTCGTGAAAACTGTTTAAAACCGCGTCTGTGAGACAACACTCAAGAACTTAGTAAGCTGGTTGAGTATTTTTCCATAAATATATAGGTAATAGATGAAATATTTAGACATTGTTTGTTCTATCCTTTAAAATAAAAGAGTTTTCGGAAGTTACATATGAAAGAATGAGTCCAGTGACTGTTTGACATGTACATAAACGATTACTTTATTTACCTATTACTAGAAGCTTCGTCACTTTTTCGCGTTACAGTGACATTACTCAAGAGCGCCTACTGAAAAATCTAAGCCGAACACATCCCATTTTTATTTAAATATTCAGTTTCGGATAACAAAAAATGTAAATTGTCAAAATATCAAAATCTTTCACCGTCTTCTCTGAAATGCCAAAATTCGTGGAGCAGAAAAATGACGTTTCTGACGTATTTCTGTACGTTTTCGACGGAAATGTAATACGTTTTTAACTAAAGTGTAATAGTTTGCACACCGATTTATAGAATATTTTGCAAGAATTATAGTAAACTTTGAAAAATAAAAGTAGGTTCACAAATGACAAAATAACATAGCAATAACAACATTAATGTATGCTTCCGGTACGCTGTCGCCAGATGGCGTTGTTCAATGACGTCACGTGACGTCATGTGAATAAAAACGTTACCATGCAACGCAGATGGGCACAATATACGCATGTACCAAATTTAAAAAAAAAATCTGCCAGCGTTTAGTTTTACTGACGAAAGGTACTGACCTACCTTAATACTTTTTATATAAGAAAAGTAACTAAAAGCAAATAGTTTAATAGTTTTTACCAAACAATAGTTACTTAAGGCAAGACCAACACATAGATATACTAAATCGCCACAAGGAACCAGACCTGCGTATCTACCGGTCCTGCATTTTCTTTCAATACAAAAAATGGAGAAAAAACATAGTTTTAAGTCTATACCGTAAGTGTCTTCGAGCCTATCCCCAGGTTTTGCTTTAATTCTCTGAATATTTCGTTGAATATATCCACATGAAGGAAAACTTCGAATGGTTCTTGTGTAGCATCGAGTGGAGGGAATGGTGGGGGCATCTCAACGGTTTTGTTAGGTAACATTGTGTCCTTGGAGAACGTTGTTTTAACCTTTACGGAAGAAAAAACATCACAAGTTGCAAAGTCCAATATGATATAACAGGTATTTCAATCATTATAAGTAATGGGCATGACTTTTTTGTTTAAAGTGAGTGAATATGGTTCCAGAATATTATTGCAATAGTATATTTAGTTACATTTCGGAATGTGAACTCGAATAGACTATTTGCGGATACTATCATGATACAGATGAAAAGGTATTTATGGTCTTGTGTTTTATATAAAAACTGCCTCATTTTTACGCTTTCTTTAATTTGAAAATTGCTACGAAGTACAACAAGAAGTTGTCGCTATTGGTGTTAAATAAGGGCCTTTGGATCAAATTCTTGAAATGTTAACAAATATTTTACACCCGACTTGGTCTATTTTTGAGAGTCCGTTTCTTGCTTTAATTTAATGAACAAATGGAGATAGAAGAGTCACTGGTATAAAGAACACAGCAGAAATATTTCAGTGTTGAAATCCCGTAGTGTTAGGATATACCGTAGTAAGATTTTATAGGGTTGTTTATTACCTTCTGTGTGATTATAATTGTTTTGTTCCTAATCTGAAGGCCACTCGTTTCAGTACCAACAACTACCGCCAGGTCCATGATTTGAAATGTAATCCTTGATTCTGA
The DNA here is from genome assembly GCA_022818135.1 of Saxidomus purpurata. NCBI lineage: Eukaryota > Metazoa > Mollusca > Bivalvia > Venerida > Veneridae > Saxidomus > Saxidomus purpurata. The sequence continues at coordinate 12,220,607 of JAFMSR010000012.1, forward strand.
GAATGAAATGTGATAATAATAAAAATGTTATCACACGGTCGCATTTAACAGTACATTTTGTTTACCTGCACTGGAAGGTAAACCTCAATGATGAGATACACAGTAAATGTAACACGTAATATATCAATATATTTCCTAAATAAGTTGATAACATCTTCATTTACTTTGGAATTGTAATATATCCGTTCGATGCCAAGTTTAACCTACAATACATTACAGTAAACTCCTCATGTAACGACGCTGGATATAGAGAAATTCAATGTTAATAGAAACACATTTTATGGGATTTTTCCTTCTTTTTATAATATGAAAATGCTATAGAATACTTCGTTTACACACAATATAATATCCTTGTAGTTTCTGTAACTTCTTTATTTTTAGATTAAGTCTGAAAACTAATGCTGGAATTTCACTTACCTCCAAATCCAAGAGAAAACTGCATTTTGTAAATCTGACATACCTGTAATAAAGAGATGAAACTTAGCCATGAAGAAACCAAAAGCAATCAAACTATGCGTAGGGCTTAAGTTTTTAAGCAAGTTGAGAGGAGTCAAATTGACAAAACGGACCGACAGAAAGCCAATTTCACAAGTTATTGTCTTACAGCGGAAACATATTACGAAGAAGATAATGGTTATGATGATGCTGATGATAGTGATGATGCTGATGATAGTGATGATGCGATTAGTATTAACTGAGACTGTAGTTTCCAAACTTTAGCACATGACAATGGAAGTACATGTACATCGTCCCATCAACTGTAGGTGACTTCTACATATATCTTGATACAACCACCGAAACTCACAAACTCTCAAAATAATACCTTGCAGAACACAGTTCTTTTCATAGTCTTTCCTACAGTCAGCCATTAAAGACAGACATTCGCCCTCACTCTCGTCGTTCAGAAGCAGGCTAAACTCTAACTTGCAACGGACTCCTAAAATACTACTACATAGAACCACGTGATGAAGAAATAGTGCATACTCGACTTTGGACACATTGTAGCTCACTATGTGAACACTTATGCTCAAAGAACCGTATAAACAGTCCATTGTGTGAATGTGGTGGACATCTGTCATTATTTTTTCAACTGCCTTAAGTAAAGAACAGAGCGAGAAGAGCTTCAATCTAACTTAAGGAATATAGCTACTGTTACACTGTCTACATTACTATATGGAGATCCGGGTCTAACTTCAGAAATGACTACACAAATATGTAAGCATGTAAAAAAGCTACTTTGCAAATCTAAACGTTTCTGAAAATATAAATAGAATCAATGAGAGAATCGATATAATTACACATAATGATATTTAGATACTATCTAAACTACTTCCCACAGTTATAAAGCGATCACAATACTACAATACCTACTTGGCAGTAGACATAATCTCACAACTAACTGTATATTGTCTAACAATGTTTCCACCGATTCTTTTCCTTAAACTTATTATAACTAACAGTTTTATACTATGACCTGCATTCAATTTATGAATTTATGAATAGACTGAAATACTGTTACTTTAGATGTAATTTATATTTGTTCGGAGAGAGTTTGTTTTTTTTAAAAGCTATTACATTGTGTATATGTAGCTTAATTTCTACTCTATCCTGTATGTACCAATTATGCTATGTTCAAATCTTGCCAATGTTTTGAGTTAATGACATATTGTTTTACGTTAACATGTATATTAACTGAAAGTTCGATTGACATTACAGTCAAATCCTGAGCGGAGGTAAAAGGCCATTCATGTAACAGAAAATGAAATACATGAAATATAAAATTTCAGTTAAATTGTCGAGTGTTTCATATTAGAAACATTAACTTACTGCATCTTCAAAGATATTTTTCAAGTCTTCCTTTGTGGCATGTGCGGCAATGCTTTGTAAAGTGTCCTGAGCAACCGACAGGGTTCTGGCATTAGCTGAACAGTTAAGAAAGTCCAGATTGACAATATGGAGTCTATCTCCCGGTACAACTTCATTTGACGGATCTGACAATAAAAGGCTTTTATTTAAATCAGTTCTTAATATGCATCGAATTTATTAATTTTGATAAATTCCATTAAAGTTACAATACACGCATATAGTATACCTTTAAGATATGCTTTATATTTAATATTTTATATAAAAAGCTAGATATGTTTCTGAAAACAAAAGAACAGGTTCCTCCGTAAGATAACAATCGAATAAGTAGATGTTAAGGAGATGAAGTGCAAGCGCAAACCGGATATTCTGTAACATCTGCCTTTGACGTAACCATAACTATAATGCAAAACTAAACTTAATAGTGATTATTTATTTCAACTTTTTAAAAAATCCAGCGAGCGCTTTAGGAAAAGAGACACAGACATGGTTTAGCAAGAATACAAAAAACACATATGCATTGACATCATTTTCACAAAGAAAGACCAACAGTAACTGTTTACCTACGACACCGTTAGATACTAAGGAAACATTTCCCAATGTTACATTAACATCTCCGTCATAGACCGCTTTACTGTCTTTTAAGCTGAAAACATAAATAATAAGCAGACGTTTTAGTTTTTCCCCATACAATTGCCTTACATTATTCACAAAACGCCATAAACAAATAAATGGAAGTTGCATTTTATAAAAATCAAGCGAAATTTCCGTTTATTGAATAAGTTCAAACTTGTCTTATTTGAGTAATCAGATCTACGGCATATAGTGGTAATATGTTTATTTAGTTTATATGAATACTTTTTTACTTTACTATTCATGATGTTTTGCTGTCGTTAGCCGTCGTTATAACTTCCTGTTGTTAGACGAATGACCATTTGCGTGCCGAAACCAGATTTCCAGATATAGATCAATATTCTAGTTAAAAAGATTTTTCTATCTAGATTTCTAATTAAAATAACCTCGTTAATTTCATTTTCCCCGTAAGCTCTATATTTGTAAAACTTGTTGTTGCAACCATATTCCCGTCGTCAGGAATCTGCACGTGAACTCCCTCTCTGTTAGACCTAAAATGTAAAACACATTTACACACAATATTTATCAGTAAAAATGTACGCTGCAGTCCAAACAATATAGACGTGGCGGCGAATTGTGTTCATGTGGTGAAGTGGAGACAGAATGTAGTGTTTACAAATAGGCTTAACAAACCTACATTTTGCTTGTTTCTCATTAATACACTTACATACTTAAAATAGTTCAACAGTTGCATGGTGATATTATTATTCACTTGTTATTCATTTCCAATTTAATATTTCACATGATGAAGACTTTGATTATAAGTCGAAACGCGTTGTGAAACTTGAGTTTGTCTTCCTTTTTTAATTACTGAAAACAGAGTCAAAAGTTTGAGGGGAAGTGTATGTACTTGCATTGTATAAAGTATGCATATTTTATATCAAGTTATGCATGTGACACATTGCATGTGTAATTGATGATAGTTAGATTACAAAGACCTTAGAGGCTGACGTCGGAAGATGTCAACCTTGAAAGAAATCATATCCGAAGAGATAACCAGGAACAAAATTATTTGTAAATGCAATTAAGGTTAGCTTCGCCAAATTGTATTCTTTTTTTCATAAATCTTTGGAAATAGTGTGACCCTGTTTGACTAATCTGAATTTTGTCATCAATATGAATACCTTTTATTTAATCTTTTCCACTCAACAAAAATTTTATAGTGAAAAATCCTGTCGAGATTTATTTCTATGCAGCAAGAAGGCGACAAATATCACACGGTAGGAAAAACTATAAACGTTCATAATGCCATTCACATACAAAGCGCGTAAGAGCGAACGTTCTCCTGACTTAGCTAACCGGACGTTTACACACTGTCTACACAACCGTGACAAGAGTATGAGGGGGAAAAATAATTCATATATTTCATATCAAATATGTTACTCGAAATATTGACCGGTTCACTGGTCGAGAAATTGTAATTACTACAAAGTTACATTAACTTCTAATCAACATTATTTTTGGGGTAACAACATAATTATACTGTTAATATATAGATATGAACTAATTACGTACTAAAATTATAAAACCATTCTTGAAAGACTGAAAAAGCAAGAGTACTCTGTTGACCTTTTTCTGATATTATCCTGGTAAGGTGCTTTACAAAGGAAATTTCCCTATTTACTTTCTTTAAAACATTCTACTTGTCATTTCATTTGCGGCTGCAAAGTTACCAACTTCCGGTCAAAAACGAGCTTAGTACGGCTGCGCCGAAAAAAATGGCGTAAAAAGAGTCAGAGTGAGTGTAATGAATTTTTAGTCAACAAGCAATGGACCTAAGAAAACGATAAACACTTCAATTTAGCCTCTATTATGGAAGCCTTGGAGGGCCACTTTTGAGTTTCGACTTGCGGGTGTTTTTTTACTTTTGACTTATGACTTTTGTACGCCGTACTTTTGACTTATGACTAGAACTACTGTATTGCCTCTTTGGCGTTTTTATTAAAACAATATAAACACGTCAACACTCAATAAATACAATTTCTATTTAAAAGATTTTAATAAAATCAATTATATATATATAAAAGTTACATCATTTGTGTCAATAGTAACAAAATCAAACGTGTTTTAACACGCTTTTTGTTTTGACTTTTGACTTATTACTTATGATTTATGACTTATTACTTTTGACTTTTGACTTTTGACTTATTACTTTTGACTTATTACTTATCACTTTTGACTTTTGACTTTTGACTTATTACTTATCACTTATGAAAAAAGAAACCCTAATCCTAACCCTAACCCTAACCCTATACACGGTCCTCACTGAGGACCTTCAGCGGCAGGTTCAGGTAATACTAGGAACCTGCCACTGAGGACCCAACAATATAACAATATACTTATACATATTACAGCACTTTAATTTCCTTCGGTATACCTTGTGATATTAACATATAGATACATACAAACATAAAAAGTAATTTTTTAAAAATGTTACCATAGCAACGAAAAAAAATTCAATTTTTTTTTTACAGTTCCTTCATAGTTGGCTTGACGCCTGGGGGGGCAAGTCCCCCAACCCCCCTAAAGAAAATTCTCAATTGTATATTATTATTGTTAAAAGAAGGTCTCATGGTAGATAAGAAATATGTTGCTTTATGTACATTATGCTTAATGAGCTAGCTTCTTTAAATAAAGAGATTATTATTATTATTATTATTATTATTATTATTATTATTTTATTATTATTAAAGAAAGAGGACACCCACAAGGCCTCCCGAGCCGAGAGTTGCGTCGCCGCTCACTGCGGAGGCTCCCAAGGTCGCCTCCTGACGCGCCGTCACGGCTCATTGATACTAAAATAAATGACAAAGACAAAAGTAACTTAGTTCATTTATTTACAGCAAACAAGTTTACAGTGCTACGCACAAACATCATTTTAAAACCTTAATACAGGTTCGAATCCCAGTTTATATTGTCACAGCAGATCATTATGCTTTTTATGCAGTACCATTCCTCTTAAAGTGTCTGAAAGTAGCAGTCATAAGTCAAAAGTCAAAAGTTGAAAGTCATAACTTAAAAGTCAAAAACACCCGTAAGTCGAAACTCAAAAGTGGCCCTCCAAGGCTTCCATACTCTATCGATACAGCCATGTAATTAAATGCCGCAAAAGCTTGTGTTTTTTAATGACAGCCAGGTATCTTTCGCAATGAATGAAATATGAAATAACAGAGCTTGGAACGAAAAATTAACAGATAATAGTAGTTTTTGTACGCGTGACAGCTTTTTGCTGTCGTGTCTAGCCGAATATGATGATTTTAGAAAGTTATTAAATTATTAACAAAATGACATTAAACTTACTTCTCAACAAGTTCTCCGAGCTCGTACGACAAACCCTTGAGCACTCCTTTTGGCTTGCCATCCCCCACGTTTACATTGTACGAATCAGATCCCTGCATCAAAACACCAGCAACTGAAACAAAATGTAATTTAGAAGAATGACCAAATAAACTGCAAAAATGTTAATAATCTAAGAGTGTCTGTTGTTGGAGTCTTCAGTCTTCTGCGAGTGAGTCTGGCTGTGTTTGATAGTGTGTAGAGAAAACTTTATATGTTTTCTCTTGTGTAATACTTTTTTAAAGAAGTAATATTTATTCAAGCGTTGTTTGCCGTCGAATAAACATCGGTTTTATGTTCTGTTACTCAGTAATCAACAACAGAGGTCATAGATAGTTTATGATGTACCATCAGAACAACAAACAGTGGTTAATAGACGACAAATAATGATCAAAAAGATTATTTGATTATAAAATGACTATTAAGTACATAAAGATGAGATGAAAACATGCGATATGCCAGTTTCTATGCGGACATATTATGCGGCACAATATGACACCATTTTTACTTCAATCTTTATGTTCTCTTAGCACTTCGCACAGAGATTACTATCATTACTTTCCATTATATTATTTTTTTGTATAATTATAGGGCTATAATTTGATACATTCTCTTATCTGCGAAATCATGCTATATTTGAAAATTACTTCATAAAAAAAGATAAAACTTACCTTTATTAAACTCCGATTCAGTTATTCTAAACTGTACAGCTCCTTTCGTTGTTTCAGATATAGTCCCAAGCATAAACAAGATAAGAAATCCATAAAACGACATTTTCAAGCCGACACAACTACGCAACAGAACAACTATTTTAAAACACTGTTATGGTATACATACAATCAACAATGATATGGTAATTTACTCGAAACACTATAAAAACATTTAGCTGAAAAAACTAAAAACTAACATTTGTTTAATTATTTCACTGACTATCACACAGTATTCAAATGATTTATATATTAAGATTCATTACACTTATGCGGTTGACTTTTAAACTTCCTGATGCGATTCATTCGTTGGTCATGCATTGTAAACGTAAAGCGCAGTGGTTTAATAAAAGCATTTTTTTCACTGAGGCTATATATTATCACATGGATCTCAGCACAGTAATTTCAACGTTTAACTTAAACAATAAACCAGTTAATATTAATTATAGATCATACAAGGCGCCAGTCGCAATTGTTGGAAACAAAATGACAGTTTGTCACCGTACAAAGTTGTGCACCTGAAACCGTTCCCTTAAGAAACCTCGATTTTTATTTTGCTCGGTTTTCCCCTTTTTTATAACTTTCTTAAAATAACTTTAATTGCATGCATATCAAATTTGACATTGCAAAGCTACTGCAAAAAATAAAATTAAGTAAAAAAAGAAGTTGACTACTGATTCAGAAGAGTTTAAAGACTCAAAAATTGATAACCACTAAAACAGTATTGTTTTAAGGAAAAGAATTTACTGAATAGAGATGTTTTGTGAATGTGGCTACTGGGGTTTTTTCTTGTTCCTTGTTGAGTCCTCATAGTAAGAGCTGAAATATTCAGTATATCTCAAGTAAATCTCCACTAGCATCCGAACTTTATAGTGAATTTAGTCAACATGTCAATTTGTGAAAGTAACAATTTGTTTCGTTTTGAGCTACTTTTAGTCAGCAAGCGAAACTGTATTTCTACAGAGTTTTGTTTGACGTGTGACTCTATTAAAAGCAAAATTAACCATTTGTAGAAATATGCCTCCCATATGTCGTTCATTTAAGCTACATACACTTAAGTTGGACCTAACTTGCTCGTAAATCGGCGGTTCAGCGCCTAAAATAAACATTTTGAAACACACAAAACAGGCCAAAAAAGACAAGAGTTAAATAGTGTTCCTGGTTGTGCGCTTGAATGCTCTTTTACAATAGAAGTTTCGGGTAGGTAAATCCCCTTTTCTTTACCGTTTACGTTATAAAATGACTACATACAGCATTTAAATATAAACTAATTTAAGAGCCAAGTGCAAATTTGCACTAACAAAACTTAACATAATATATCTGTTATAGATTTTTGTTCAGTTGATCACATACCTTCCTTATACGTAGTAATTGTTTCTACAATTTTAGTCAGTTTCGGTGCAAAAATATGAAAGCGTTGATATTACTGTTGTTATCTAGCGCATGCGAGGTCTTTGCGCGGCAGGGTGGTGGAATAAAAATGAAAATTGGTCAGCATGGATTTAATGAAGGTATGTAGAGAAATGTTTTAATCACCTTACAATTTAGTGAATATATTAATATTATAATAAGTATGTTATAGGTGCTTAAACCATGTTAGCCCTGTTAAGTGAAGCAAAATACAAAAGATTAACAAACGATGATAAACACAAACATATGTATGTGAAGTTAGTAGTAGCAGAAGCAAAAATGTGAAGTTGGCAGTGGTAGTAGTTATGTCACGAATACTCGTGGGTTCTCATTTAGGGAGGAGAGTGAGGATGTAAATACACGCAGGTACTAAAACAATGGCAATTTCTTAGAGAGAAAAGAAAAACACGGCTCTCACCTTTAGAATCTCTATTATCAATGCTCATTAAAATAATGCAAAAACAATCCACAAGAAGTGTATAATACGACATAGACATTAATGCAATGAATATAAATGAGTTACTGACAACCATATTTTACCTGTAAATACACGCAGGCACTAAAACAATGCAATTTTTCAGAGAGAAAAAGAAAAACACGGCTCTAGCATTTAGAATCTCTATTTCAAGCTCATAAAATGATGCAAAAACAATCCACACGAAGTGTATAATACGACATAGACATGAATGCAATGAATATAAATGAGTTACTGACAACCATATTTTACCTGTAAATACACGCAGGCACTAAAACAATTGCAATTTTTCAGAGAGAAAAGAAAAACACGGCTCTAGCATTTAGAATCTCTATTATCAATGCTCATTAAAATGATGCAAAAACAATCCACACGAAGTGTATAATACGACATAGACATGAATGCAATGAATATAAATGAGTTACTGACAACCATATTTTACCTGTAAATACACGCAGGCACTAAAACAATGGTAATTTTTCAGAGAGAAGCACATACACACATTTACGTGCAAAAAATCAAACAGAAAATTGCAAATTGATTTATCTAGTTCTTAATGATGGCATTTAATGCCCACCATACAAGACTGATGGAGTGAACAAAAATCACAAATATAATTTCTTCTTGATACGCAAAGCTACCAGAAATAAAATCAATCACTGCAAACTTCACTGATATTTCTATTTCCTAGGAAAGACCTAGTGGCGACAAAAGCACACCATACTTTCAATGAACTGCCTTACTGCTAGTCTCAGTATAACACAACAGCCGGTTGCCAACAACTCAATGCTCTATGCAAGGGTTGTTCTCAGGACAACATCGCACGATTTTTTCTTGTAAATAAAAGAACTTTTAACGCAACTGTCTCAAATAAATAATTTTCACCGTAATTCTTACACTTGTATTCTGTTTTAATATCTTCTATCGTACAACCCCTTCTATCAGCTAGACTATGCAGTATAGTCACACTGGTCTATGCATTTACATAGAAACTATCAAAAGTATTTTCAGACACTAGTGATAATATGATACCACAATACCAGTAAACAGTACACAATGTTAGGGCTCAAGCTGTGTTTACAAGTCCAACTACTTATAGCCTTTACCAACTACATATATACAACACTTCTCAGAAACTGATTGCCAGCTTTCACACACAAACAGCTCACAGATTCCCTGTAATTATTTATATCTCTGATACCAAGAACTTCTCATTCTTTCATTAACCGAGAAGAGAAATGTTGGGGCATCAGGCTTTTTTTAAAGTGTCACAAAAACCATTACATTTTGACAGACACACAGAGACCTTCACAGACAGAGAGAGAGATAGATCTATGACGACAATGAAAATGTTAGCTCACCAATCGCCATACCAATTAGCGGTTAGACATGTAATGACTTGCTGATTCTTTGGTGTAGATGCAGATGATCTCTGTTACTGTGAAGTGCACTGTACAACTGGACCTCAAATTTCTCAAAACAACCTGTCACAACAAAAGATAGAATCTATAAACAGATGAAAATTGTCAAAATAATAATAAAAGTATGCAATGAATGAAAGTTATATTCACTTCAAATAGAAAACTAACTTCACTACAAATTAAAGTATGTAAATTGTCACTTATTTAAAAGTTCACTTATTTATCACATATTTGAGATATGTCACTCAATGTTTATGCTCAATCCAGGGCACAACATGTAAACAAACTGTCCGGTGCAGGAATCTCACGATGAACGAAGATAATCCTTATTGTTGGTGTTGGCATGTCACTAATTCATTCCAAAATACTATTGTTTAAAAGTTTAAGGCCTTTAATAAGTAAAGAAAGCTTTCGATTTAATAAAAGTTTCAACAAAAGTGAAAATCTCGATAAAACACATGTGTAAGGAAATCCTTGTTGACAGTACAATCTGTGACGTAAGCACAGGGTTTTCCAATTCTCATTGGCTGATTCGAAGAATCTTGAAGCGGGAGATAAATCCCGGAATGGCCCGCATTCGTCCTCAAGCTGACTCGTTCTTGTAGCCCCAAATGTTAACTGGCCGCCAAATGTCATGATACTCGTGAGTTCTCATTAAGGGAGAAGGAAAGCCAGGATGGTACCTGTAAATACTAAATGTAAGAGAAAGAAAAGAAAAACACGACTATCGCCTTTGTAATCTCTATCATCAGTGTGCATCAAAATAATGCAAAAACAATCCACAATTATACCTAAAAATATTTTGTCTTAAAATATTAGCTAGTTAAACTCAGTTGAACATAAATGATTGTGCTAGTACTTTTTTACACAAACTGTAAATGGTCACACGTCACTTTTAATATATAAGGTTATATGTTGCACATGCATGAGTATATATACATGTATATAGTGTAGTATTTCTAGTGCTACGTACTATCCACAGAATGTTTTTATATTCTTGCGTTTCAGTGCTGTCATATTTATTGAATCACGAGTTGATTCCATATTTACAAAACGACCTTGACCTTGGTGAACACAACTTTGAAATCGGACCTAACGTGCTGCATGCAAACAAGTAAGTGTAGTAACTAAAAATGAGGGAATGTAGTTTTGTTATACATTTTTATATCAGTCCCGCCCATTCTCTATACCGACAGATATACTTGATTGATGATTATTTTGTGATAGATGTAATGGTAGCTAGATGTGTTTGTTTCATTGATACTACACGAACAACTCACCTTTTTCATGGACTCATAACTGGCGAACACGGTTCGAACCTTGGACCAGTAGGTGTAGAGTGTTGTAAACATGAGTCAACTAAAATTCAATGTATATTTGTTTTTTTTATCAAAACATAATCTTACGTCATTTTCAGGGTTCGATTACATCAGCTTGATGGTCAGTATGGCAAGGTGAACATCTCCTCTGGGAACAAACTTGGAGTAACTGCCGGTTTCAGTTTGCTGGCGCTAGCAGCAAATCTTACAAGTATTTTTCTCATTCTTAACTTTCGTTAAGCAAAAATAAATTGCCATTTACCTTACTTGCTTAATCTATCTGCGCAATAAGTTGTTGGACACCCTCTTGAAATCAGTGTTGACTTAATTTGTTGGTAGTACATCATTATATATCAAAATCATTCATTTACTGTTCATAAACATCTAAATGTCATAGCAACATGACAAAAGATACCACTTATTTATATAAATCATTTTACGCTGGCAATATTATAGAAGATTATTGAAAAAAGTAGCCACAGCGTTAGGCTATAGATGAAAATGTTCATTGGACCGTGTCTATAAGTGAAGCTAATTAGTCTGTAGTGGTAAAGACCGAGAAGGCCGCTAAATCATGACCTGTTTACTCTTGTTGGTACATTGTATATGTTTTCCTCTATTCGATTACAGCGAGAAGAACACGTATAGAATTATAAAAATGAATGAATTTTGAAATCCCTACGTTAAGAAAGTTTCACTTCTTTCACAGCGTTATTGTGCACAGGAGTCGTTGTTATATTTTTGGTACTTTTACTTAACATTATCTTCCTTTTCTGTATTTCTATTGAAAATGTAGACTTGAAACAATCAAAGCGCCCAACACCATCGTTTACTTTTACAACTGCTGGCTGGACGTTATCTACTTACTAGGTGAGTAGCAGAAATCTCCAGTAGCTAGGGGTTTAGCTGAGTGTTAACCATACATTTGACTGCTTGATGTCGTTCTTCGTGTACAACTTGCTTCGAGAACGATGTCTCTTCTGAAACCACTAGCCTAATTTCAACCAAACGTAACAAGAATGATCATTAAAAAGTCATCTACCAAAGCTGCTCAAACCGTTCCGGTCCGATGCACAAAATAACCAGCAGACCTAACAATTAAAATCATCTAAGTGACATTTATTCTTTGGCCACTGGGCCAATTTCAACCAAACTTCACAGCATTGTTCCTTGGATGATTGCTCGAATGGTTTTTACTCAGCTGCGCATAATAGCAACTCAAGCAAAAAATAGAAAAACGACCAATTTCAACTTAACTTCGTAGGATTGTTGTTTAGATAGTCTTCTTTCAATAGTGCTCAAATTCTTTTCGCTCCGCTATACAAAATGGCCGTCAGAGCTACATGTAAAACTAAAAAAAGAAACGACAATCCTCCGAACCACATGTAAGAACACGGTAGCACTGGGGTGAACTGGGACTTCCATGTGAATGATGATATATTATAACGCTGTATTTTGTCCCCTAGTTGAATTACTCGTCATCACACACCCGCTGTTAATGATTTCGCTACGCACCATTCGCTGTGTACGGTTCATACATCACCGGTACGAAGCGTAGCGAAATTATTATCATGAGTGTCCGTCGGAGAAATAATCTATTCTCAAGTCTTTACAATACCACTGATATCAGAACAATACAAAGAGGACCGGTTCTGCAACTTCATTGTGCTAAAAGACTAGATCATTTTATTTTCCACTTAATATAGTTGTAAGCATGCCCTTAATTAGCAGTTTTTGTCCTTTCAGACCCTTTGGAATTTATTTTGTATTGTATGATAGTGGACACATGTTTTGAGAATTGAATCTTTCCATTTTCCTAGGATCAGAACAGAATAAGGATGGTGTGACAATCGATAACTGTAAAGCATCCATTGGTGATTTCAAGGCAGAGGGTAATCTAAGTTACGCGCTAGAGGGCGCTTATGTGATTTCTGGCGACACAAGCATTGCGTCCCTGGTAGAAAAGGTAATATTGATATGCAGTTTTGTATACGTTATTGATAAACATTTTCCTAATTCATGACTTCATTCTTCTAAATGTATTGTAGTGGAAAATAAAATCTTCACGCAGATCATTCTTAATGATGACATCGAAGAGAGTTTTTTGGTATGAGAGAACGCGATAACGTTTATAGTTCTCTGATTTTCATCAGTCATTAAGCAATAGTGTCAGCACTACTGCATTTAGATGTCTACAATTAACAGTATTCCTAAGAATGTTTTGAGACATCATAACCTGAAGTTTATCCATTTTCAGTTCTGTCCATATCTAGAAAACATCACAAATGAAAGGTTCAACGACATACTTAGTGTCCAAGGTAAATGCTTCAAGTTTTAGTTTAAGTATCGTTTTCATTTACGTTTGAAACCAAAAAAATAGTCTCCATTTAAATTGTGTGCACTGAGCGTCGTGTAACAACGTGGACTTTCCTTTTTTTATAATTGTTACGGGAAGTCCTTAGTCGTAGATGCTACATAACGTGAATTTGTCCTTGACTTTTATTTTCTCTAAAACTTTCAATTAGTTCTGCTCATTTACCCTCTCAATTCTATGTTTTATGTGAAGATATCTTAAAACACATTTCACGTAGGGTATAAAATGTAAATTATTTCTGAAATTTTGAGGCTAAAATTCACTTTGCTAAGAGACAAATGTTTAAAACATTCAGTAAACTTACTTTTTGATGTCCAACGTAAACATAAGTAACAAGTTTTATGTACAAATACAGATTAAATAGTACGGACGACTTTGGAAGCTACTGTCTTTCTTGCAATTTCCATTTCTAGTGCCTTACCGTAGCCTCTCCATTTAACTAACCAAGTTTGAAAATAACATACCGAAAGAAGGAAAGACAGCCTTTAATTGACTTAAAAAAGAGCGATTGATTTACTAAGTTCAAGTCTTAAGATCTTCGTTTTTGAACTGTTTCTAATTGATACAAATGAAAAGAATGCATTTTCAGATACGATTTCCGTCTCGAGTAGTACAGTTGGAGATGTGCTGGTGAATATGAAACTTCTGTCGCTGTCAGCTGAATATAATTATACTGAAATAGCAGTTGAGGTAATTTACTTGTTTGAATACTAAATTTATGGCCTCACGTAGGATGGGAGGGCATATCGATTTGCTCTTGTCCGTCCGTCCGTGGCACACATTGTTCATTTATTTATTGACATAGGGTCACCAAACTTGACACAAATATTTATTAAGATGAAAACTTGTGCACTTGTTTTTTTAGTTTTAATTTCAGGGCAGTAACAATTTAATAATGACCCTTAACCCAGTGAAAATAGAGGTTTTCAATACGGTGATTTTGCAACAGGAGGTTCTCCTTAATTAAAGGCTAATTTGTTTTGTAAGTCCCATCACGTTGGACACAATTTTAGCGGCGTTACGATAATCTGCTCTTGTTTTTTAAACAAACGTGAAAAGTTTGGACATCAGTGTCATATGGACACGATTGTACTTCCATAAAGCGTTATTACAACTGTAAAAGTATATTCATTGTAAACTTAAGTTATCACCAGCATTTTCACTTTGAATATTTAAAATTTAATGCAGAAGCTGCCAAAGACTTTCCTCTTCTCTTTTGATCTAAGATCATTCAGATGTTTTACAGGAATCAAACTCGAAAATTGACTCTTTAAGACTTAACTTCGTCAAAAAATGTGCTGAGTACAATCGATTCAGATTGTAATAAAATTTGTCTTGATTTCAGGTTACATCAGGGACTGATCAGTTTGTTGACAACGTTAAATTCCCACCACTCGATTTAACAGCGTCAAGGCACGATGTAGTGATATTAATAAATGACGTCTTACTGAGCAAAGTGTGCGAACTGGCTATTCAAAACGCAACATTTAATGCATTGGTGTTCGAAAAAATGATAAATCAGGTATTGGAAATTGACATGTTCATGTATAACTACCAGCTGTAAGTCAAAATGTCATCCTTTGATGTTTATATGTCTAGGAAACAAACCGTTGAAACTCTTCAAGTGTGGTTGTGCTATCCGGCTCAAACGATGATGTGTCGGATGGTAATTCTATGACCGGTTTTAAAAGCTTTCTTTTTTAGTACGGAAGCTCTAAAGGTAAAACATAATAATAAGATCACCGAACTCATTTATGGATAATGATTTCTTTTGAAGGAAACGTACAGGGTGGTAGTAGATAAGAAGACTATAAATGGTACAGTAATATCATCAGAAGATGGATCTAGTGTTATCTGGAACGCCACCTTTGATGTGACTACAGACGGCGGAAGCTGCACGCCGTATCAAATTTCAATGGTAAATAGATTTTATGAAAGATTTCATGACCTAGGTAAATTGTGTTAACAGTTTTAATACTTTGTTCTTTCGTAATTGCTAGAATGTCAAAGAAACTATTTAGATTTACCGACAAAGCAAGGAAACGTATAGTTATATCTGTATTGTCAAGTAAGGGTTAGCAAAGGGAATGAGGTTACCTACACTTAAACAGAACTTTTTGCGAAAAAATCATCTTCGGAAAGTGTTAAATTATAGTCAGACAGGTAAGGCCAAATGTTGTGTGAAATATAATTTGGTTCCAGTGCTCACATTAACTGTATCTATATTTTGCAGGACAGTGTTATCCCGTTTGTGTTTGACTACAATGATACCATTGTTATAGCGAGAGTAGATGGAGACAGGTAAGCATTTCCAAATAATAATTAAGTAAAACTTGTAATGAATCCTCAGAAAACGATGCATTTCCTCGTCTTTCAATGGATTTTCTGCATGGTATAGTTACTAAATATCTACTTGCATTTGTTGTACGAGTACATGTGCACTTATAAATGAATTGTATAAGATCGAGGTATAGACGATACCTTGAAACATTGTCCCATTTTTTGAAATTCTTTCTATCTCAAAGTACTAAAAAGTGTTTGTATAGTATGACTGTGTTATTGTCACAGAAATATGAAGTCAAGCCTATTAAATGGCAAACACTTAGTCACGGTCTATAGTCATACGCATATCATTTTTCAGACAATTTCTATATTTTGTAATGAAACTGAACGAGTAAAGAAGGTACTATTGCAGTTTATATAAAATTACAAATGAAAAAAGTGTCATCTTTTTGGATGAATTAACACTTTGTTTCATGTGACACAAATATTCGGTCAAAAACATGTTAACAACATTATCATTTTTCAATTTGCTATAGGTTGCAAATGGAATATCAGGTGTCAACTTTAAATCAAACCTGCGCAGAGAACGTTAAAACAGTAAGACTTTTCTTAACTATTTTCCAAGGTATTACTGAGAAAAGGTCTTGGGATTAAACCTGTGAGAGAAATGAACATATAAATAAATAGCTGAATAGTTTTTAATTGATAACAAATGTCGAAAATGATATGTTTTTATATTGTTAATTGGTGTATCTATCTTTGCAACGTATAACGATGTTTCATGATCTCTAACAGTTTTTTATATGTTAAAATTATCTTCTTTATCTATCAGTTTATGAATAAGGGATAATCTTGATTACATTGTCATAACAATAAAATCGAGGTCATTGACTGATACATTTATTTAAAAAGATTTCATTTAACAAGGGTCTAAAATTGAGGTCATTGACTGATACATTGTGTGTGTGTTAAACAGATTTTTTTTTTTTTTTTTTTTTTGTGTGTGTGTGTGTGTGTGTGTGTGTGTGTGTGTGTGTGTGTGTGTGTGTGTTGGTGGTGTGCACTTTTGGGTGGTGTGGGGTTCGTTTAGGGGAGGCTGCGTTTTTGGTACGTGGCATTCCCTGTTTGATATTATTTTTGTTTTTATTTGCACGCATTATAATTAAGACTTCATAATCATAACGATGTATATTTATCAGTCGGTCACGATGATTTTGTTTTTAAATTATAACAGGTCGAAGCCACCAAAGACGTACAGCTGAAACTCTTACAAGAAACAAACAGCGAACTAGAAACACTGCTCAAAGGTACATACTTCTAATTCCGAGTGTTTTAATTAGAATGCATTGCACCGTTCCAATAATGTGCCAATGAATTCATATCTGGCCACGTGAATTCCGTTCTGAACTGTGCGAAGCATACCAAACCACCAATATTAACCTGAAATCAATACCACAGGTCTGATTTAGATTGTTTGTAGGCCCCGGCCGACCCTAGGATTTCTCCTTAGGTGAAACTGCTAAGACCTCTGACAGGCGCAGGTTGGAGATAGAGATGCAAACAAGGGAATCCGGGTACCAGGCCAAAGTTCTATTTGCGAATTAAACATAGTTCTTTTACGTGCCCGTGTAAAGCACCCTAACCAGCCAATCTCTAGATGGGTGGGAAACACTGAAAAGCGTTTCTGAAATGTTCATTGTCTACCGTGATACCAACCGGAGACCGCCGGATTGGTAGTCCAGAGTGCTAACTACTCGATCATCGCGGTACCCTTATTTTTCGGACATACATAGATTTGTTGCTGTGACATCTTGCTGTGACATCTTGCTGTGACATCAAGCTAGTTTTAAACGTCGAGAGTTGTGCTTAATTATTAAATTTACCTCTAAATTGGCATAGATTTCTGTGTATGATATCTTGTCTTTTTCGACTAATAGAGTAAATATTTACTAAATGGAAATAGGGACACAATAAAAGAAATAATAGACTCGGCCATGATGCCGGGCAGTTCACAATACCATCGACCGATTTCATGCTAATTTATTTTATTTAACCTGGTCGCTAGCCTATGTCCCAAATCTCATTACCTTACCCTATCCCCGTTTGAATAAGGGTTCTGTTAAGCCGTTTTCGGTGAAATTGTACGCCCATGGAACAACATAAGATCGGTATGAAAACAGTCAAGGTGGTAGTCTTCTTCCCATTAAACCGTGTCTTCTCCGACCGACACGTGCACTTCACGTATGAAAGAGAATAGAATATGTAGATAACGTTAACCTGTGTGGCACATGACTATTTTTCTAATTAATTTATTGTTGGCTTTATTTTTCTTTTCTTCATAGGAAAACAGTTTTCCTTGAAACTTCCAAAGGATAAGTGGTACGGTTTCAAAGAAGCACATATAAAAGCAATGACTGTAAGTAGTCTTCCTGTTCATGTCTTGCAATTTAGTTGTTCTTTTATATTACTAATGGAACATCTTTCATAAAAGTATAGATTCAAATGTTAAAGAAACACCACTTTAAGATGAATAACAGAGAAGAAGCACGATTCAAAGTACTTTTTTATTCACTTGGAGGAATACATAAATGCCATTAATCACGTAACCAACGGATATTTGCACTTTCTTACAAGCGGAGGGAAATGCTAAATTTTATAGTAACGTGCTTTTGTCAATGCTGTTTAGAAGTAAAATTATATAAAAATGTATTCCCATTCATCAATCGGCCAGAAAAAAAATACAACTTCGAAAGAAGTGTGAAATAAAAAAATGTAATCATCAATTACTATTTTATCGGTGTATTTCTATTACCGGTGATATCCGACTTCCCCCGAAGTGAGATCGCATGCACTTTCCATCGCATCGTATTTACAAAATCACCCGCCAGCTGACAGACATATTTCATCGATGAGAATATTATCATACTCTACCAAAGCTTGGGCCTACCATAATCTTCACCAAAGGTCAAGAAGATTTCAGAACATATGATATATATGTTTAGTATTGACCGTAGATACACGAGGAAAGAATTCATGACCGCTGCCATTGATTTTTATATTGCGTTAGGAAAGAAAGGTCTATCAAACCCAGCGTTTACATTACTGGTATGAGAGTTTTTACAGACCCCGCTTTAACACTAGCAAAACCGTAAAAGCTAGCCGTTGTTAGAGCTTGATGCTCATTAGACGATTAATTAATTATTATTGTACTATGAATTTAGCAACCAGAAGTTCTTAATTAATTACTTATTAATTACACAAGTGCTCTAGAATATGTACTACTTATAAATGAATATCTGTAGCAACCAGAATTTGTTTTAGAATATAGACAAAGCGGGCGTCATGACAAAACACAGCCATAGAAATGTTTTACTGAAAGGGACAACTATAACGTTTCTTCAAGTAAATGAAAAACATTTTAGCGCACGGTAATACAGCTGGAGCGTGTTTTCCGCCGTACTGCATTTCACTATTGCTAGGAGTACATTGGTACAATGTACTCCTAAACGGCGCAAGTCCAAGTTCTGCAGTGACCGTTGCAGATCTTCTAATTGGGCACCACAGTTATGTTTGATGGACACAAATGATGTGGGAAATCTAACATTAAGACACTGGGGAAGTTAACATATGTTTCTCGTCTTGCCTCCTAATGCATCTTTTGTCACGCAACCCCTGACTGTTCGCTGATCGGGTCTAAAAATTGTTTACTACAAAATTAATACAGCGAATGCCGATTATTCTAACGAAACAGCATGCAAACTAAACATTACAATATTGCAGCATTCGATTAGAACTAGGCTGGCAAGGTCGTTGTCTACCATGCACTGGTAATACTAATGGTTCTGCTAACGGTTGGTCGATACCTGCTTTATATTTAATGTGCTCTTATTTGATAGGCATTTTTATTCTTAAAAAGGAAATTACGTGACGAAATGCATTCCACTTCGTCTTCTACGCTCAAAAAATACAAGGACCTTAAACACTACGGAAATCAGAATCAGTTTTCTTCTAACCTTGAAATTATAGAAGAATTAGCATTACATGCTAAAAGCCAATCATGAGAATAGAATAGAATAGACACATTAACAGGTGGTTGGAACACTGTTAAAGAATACAAATCTGATAATTTAGTTAACGATAGTGGTGACAATTAACGCCTCAAATGTGCAGAGAACAACGCATTGTGTCTTTGCCAGGCCCTAGCTTTGCTTCATTTATTTTGATGCGTGTTGGTACATATGGACATGATCGGACAAAATTCCGGTTGCTTTATCGGGTATTTTGCATTTGGTCGAAAGACATTTCGCCTACAACGACACTTTGCAGAATACAATGTTCTTCTACTTCACAACGACAAACAGAACTTTACTTTTTGGATCGATTGATTTATTCAATCGGATCCAATGTTAACAGAGTATAGCTTCCTTACGGCCGAACTCTTTACATACAAACAAGTAGTTCCATATCTTCCGTTGTTACGAATTATTACTGTCCTCTGTTTTAAAAATTATATAGTAACAGATCTAAATAATATCAAAACATTTCAGAATAGCATAATATTATATTGTTGTTTTTCTTATAATTTGTAACTTTAATCAAGGAGGTATCTGTTCTGTATAGAACTATTTTCCTACGCGGTTTTTATCTTAACAGTATTTTAGTCTGACCGGTGTGACATGAGAAATGTAAGACCCGTGAAATACGTATCGCTACACCGGATACACTAAATTCAGTGTTTCCGCGAGAGCGCGTTTTCTGCGGTTTTGGCGCACTCATTTTGTCAATGACGCAACAGAAATAGCAAAGAGCGTCTTCTTTGACGCAATCAAAATGTGTGTGATCAAATTACTACAAAAACAACAGTTCAAAACCTCTCATTGTGCTTCGAAATGCAAGATAAATTGTTTATATACGCTTCCGGTATGGGATATGTCTAATTTTGACCCTATTCCGTCGTCGTTGTCGTCTGATTTCGGATCGACCCGCATTTTGTACCATTGCGTTTTTGTGTGTGTTGATTCTTATGATACGGGGGGGGGGGGGAAGGGGGGGGGGGGGGGTCGTCATCATGGTATTGGGAGGGGCACAACAAGGGGGGGGGCGCCAACCTTAATAGGGGAAACAAAAAAGGTCTTTCTGAGTGATTTTAATGATCATTTTGTAGTAATTTCGATCAGACTGTCACTATTGAACTTCAGTTTTGTCAAAATCCATTTCTCAGTTTCACAGCTTAATACTTCATAGGGTAGTTGAACATAGTCACTGAATGACATAATGTAAGCACATGGGTTCCTATCTCAAAAGTAAAGTTTACACAAATGGTGAAAGGTCAAAATTTGTGGACAGTTGTGTCTCCAGTTTATAACTTTACTCGTGCAAGGGTTGTGCTGATTTCCACACATGTATGTGTACAGTCTATGTTGTCCTGATATTAACACATGTATGTGTGCAGGCTGTCTTGTTCAGAGACAATCGATCCTCCAGCACTTTCAGTCCTTTGATTTTATTTATTGTGGATGTTTGAAACATATCAGATCTGACTTCTCTCACAATAATCAGATCCAGTGTTTATACAAGTACCGAGTTCCTTTTCCTTCCGTTTCTTTTAAATCGCTGAGTTCTCATTAGCAAATTATACTATTATAGTAAACTACACCTACGAACATCCTACAAGATACACTTTCCTAGACGGCTTCCAGCACAAAACAATGATTACTAAATGAGTATTTACTTAATAAGAATAATGTGAAACAGATAGCAAAACTGTCTCAAAATGGATATTTTAATATATAAAAAAACTTGCTTCCGACAAAAGTCAAAATAGTTCCCATCAATCAAGCGTAAAGGCGGTTTTCATGATGACTAGTTTTGAGAAACGTTTCTGAAAGCTGCAGAACTTATTTAAGGAGCAGTTTAGATTGAAACAACATTCCTTTCTTTAGAGATCTTCATTTCAAGCACTTTGGTTGTATCTTATGTTGTAAGCCACAGTGTACAGTTTTCGTTAATGGCAGTGGTAAAACAAGGTTTATTTTACATTATTATAATAGTCCTAAATAGATGAGTGTAGAATGAACACTTAAACTGTATTGCTGGTCAAAGAATTTCTTTAAGCAGCAGGGCTTATGGGTAATTTTGACATTATGTCAGTTTATCATCATGTTAATCTAACTTTTGTTTTTTATAAGGCAACATTGTCATAAAAGCAATGCACACACTTCGACTTTTCCCGGTTTGTATACAAACTGTGAAAGATTTCTCGGCAAATACCCAAGGGAAAGTGGAGTATCATTGGTATCATTCTTTAATGGCAAATGGGGAGTTTTAATCATACATAATTTATAAATGCGTATATTCCGTGATCAAAATTGCTTTCACCACAGAGAAAAAGCAAACGTTATGAAAACAATTATTTCTAAGATGGCAGTTTTTAAAAGCACTTGCAAGAACATTGGAAACTTCTAAAGCTGGGATTTATTTACGTATTTTTTTTAATTAGCAAGACTTTCTCTGCGAAAGTCAAATCCGCAAGTAGTCTTCCTGTTCATGTTTTGCAATTAAGTATAGGTTTCATATTACTAATGCAACATCTTTTGTAAATGTATCGATTAAACTTATTACAACAACCCAACACTTACAGATGAATAACAGAAAAGTAGCAGGACGCAAATGACCTTTTCATTCGCTTGGAGGAATATGTAATTGCCATAAATCAAGTAACCAAACGGTTACTTCACTTTCTAACAAACGGAGGGAGATGCGAAATGATAAATTCAAATCACCTTTATAGTAACGTGTTTTTGTCAATTTTGTATAGGAATTAAAAGAAACATGGTAAGCACAAGATGTTCAATCAGTCGTTGGAACAACACCAACGACGTCATATTTATCTATGACAGCTATAACCACGCGGTTTTTCACTTTATAACTTCATAATAAATGAACTGTCTCTGCGAAAGTCAACACCGTCTAATAAATTTCTGTTCAGACGGAATTCTGATACGCATACTAGCATCATTTTTATCCAGATATCATTACATTGGCTGGCTTTGCTTATATACAATAGAATGTTATTTGTCACAGGAACAGACTATTTTCAAAACAAACTTACTTCTTTCCATTCGAAAGGTAAACTTGAAGGTACAAAATAAACAGGTCAATTAGTGTATTGATAATCAAACGTAGCGTGCATAGCACTTTCAGCGGAAAGACAATGTACTAAACCTCGTGTACACGAGATACCGATGACGATACGAGTATAATATTAAAGTCCTTGATAAACAAAGTCACTGGAAGTCAAAAGACAGCGTTGACAAGTGATTAGTTTGAGTATTAACGTGTTCAGATTTATGACTAATAAAGTGTGTACATTTACTGTATGCTCTTTGCTCTATCAGTATAATGCATCGTCAGGCAACAATATATAAATACAAGAAAAACTGTGATACTACGTATCACAGCGGGCCTAGAAACAAAGCTTTCATGTTAATATTTTGAAATGGGAGATGCGAATAAACTTTATAGACTTTATAACACAGACGGAATAAATTTATATTCTATGTTCATGCAGTTCCTGGTTCATGTAAAGCAAAAACTTGATTATCTGGTTTGTGTAGTTATAATTAGTTACTGTTACTCATTTTCAGTGTATCATTTCTGTTCCATTGTTTGACCTACGTTCCATTAAGGTGATTTTCAGAATATACAATACTATTCCTGCCTCTATCCTCACAAAATCGTTTGCAGTCAAAATGTTTGTAAACAAAACAACGCACATTTTCACGATTACTGAAAAGTCTCGTTAATTAAAAGTGCATACCGACCAATTAATTAACTTTGGCTACCTGTCAGTTTATTGCTGTAGACCAGTCTGATAATTCGAAATGTAAACCAGTCTGATAAAAATGGAAAGTGCATCCCGGCCAGTTAGTAAACTATGGCTACCTGTCAATTTATTGCTCTAACACAAATAGACTGTCAGTGACTGTATAGTGATACTTTCATTCAAAAACAAACTGAAGTGTGAATGTAAATTTTAAATCATAAAAATCGAGCCATAGTAACGTAATGGACCGACTTTACCCGATACCGGAAAATACCGGCATGTTTGACCGATTTCGGTTTTTATACTAGCCGACCAATAAAAACTTTTCACTACTTATTAAACGTTACATAAGCATATAAAATAATTTGACGTTTACATGGATAAAAGATAGAAATATCAACTTTTTGACAATTTTAAAGCTACACAATGAGCAGTGGTTTAACCCATTCTTTATCGCACCTTCCTAGGCGAATTTCGTAATATTGTGTTCAAAGAACTATACACTACTTCACCTACATGTTACATTTTCCAACCACGTATTAAATATAGCGGGCCGCTGTTGCGGCCCGCAATCACATGCACTTGAGGGTGATAGCAGATATTGTGAACCCGAGAATTTGAGGTTGACATTATTTTAAGGGTTCACAATATCTACTATCACCCTCAAGTGCATGTTATATTCATTTTATTATACCGAATAAACGTCTACTACTTTAAAATGATATTGTTGACATTCAGCCATTTTGGTCGTCTGACACATCTAAAAACGTTCATTAATCCAGACGCTTTTAATTTAATAAGCGCTTGAGAGGAAATTTATTGGGAACCCAATAATCTATTTTTAGACTTACAGGGGTGTAACATCGTGGTAACATCATGCGGTATTGGAATTTTATATAGGAAAAAGCAGTGGTATAATAATACAAAATGTATATATGTATGTGTATATGTGTGTGTGTGCGTGCTCGCGTGTGTTCGTCAAACAGAGACAATGTCATTACATAGACCGTGTAATTGTGATGTTAAATTAGTTTTCTTTCCTTATTATGGTTGACCTAATTAAGGGTTAAGTGAATTATTTCCGTAATAAGTGCAACATATGAAGAAATTAGTATGTGGTTCACGATGCATCAACAGAAGGAAACGAAAGCGCGACCTACATGTACACGTTATCCCCGAATATTCAGTCATGAAATTCATGTGAAACGGAGACAATATCATTAAATTTACTGCATGTTTGTGATATATTGTTTTTCTTTTGAGTAAAGGTTAGTGTTCAGTTTGATGCATTTACGAAAATAAATTGGCCAGGCCCGGCGCATGTATCAAAATGAACATTAACCATCTTGTTGTTTGAATTATTTTATTTTATTTTTTTAAATAAGCATTTTCTCCCTATTTTCTGACTCTGAATACAATTATAGATTTACCCAAGTTAAGGTGCAGCGATTGAACAAAAACAATTACAAACACTAATTATATTTAGATGAATTACCCAAAGAACGCCTTACTTTTTGCTCTTTGTTAAATTTCGTCTGGTTTGCTATTTATGTCGCGCCGATCGATCGAAAATGAGAAGTTTTACTTGGCACCGCCATTAAAGCTGTATATCTTATCACCACAATTTCCGCTGTCGTGGTTTACCTAATTAAGGGAAAATATATTTATACCTAGACATGAATGAAGAAATGAATATATTTGTCACGATATAGAAGCAAGTATAGTGCAACAACAGTAAACGAAAGACTAGTGTGTCTTGCACGTACTTGTCGAAATTTTCCATAAAAAAGGCACAGTTTACTGAATGTTATTTAAAAATCCTCTTCCACCAGCAGATATAATAGTGAGAACCTCAAAGATATCTTAGAACCTCAAAGTTATTCAATTTGTTCTTTGAACTGTTTTTTTCTCGATTACGAAACCAGTACTTTCACCTTCGAGCAATCTCCCCCAAGACTCATCTAACATGGACCCTAACTGGAAGAAAAAGAGGCAATGTGCTATTACAAACCCTCCAATTCTGAAACAAACGCTCTACGGCTACAGTTTCTTACTAAACCTGTCTAACTTGAACGAATTACAAGTCCATAATAAAACTTCAGGGTAATGATTTACAGTATATAGAAATTGACAGCTTACAACAAGTTTGGTTGTTTTGTGTTTTTCCTATTTCTGTAAAACTTATATTTACATTATTTTCAGAATGGTTTGGCATTTTCTTTCGGAATGAGAGTCGGGGAACAGACGAACGTAAAAGAAGAAGACCTTAAAAGCATTCACAATGAGCATTATGATGGAAAAGTGATCAGTTACAGATACAGCGATGGTCAGACAGTTGAAGTCAATATACCAATCCCAACAACCTCGGCACCAATAAGTGCAACTTCTGTTCCATTTATTAGTATATTTTTGATGATGCTTTCTATTTTTCTTGTGCGTTTCCTAGGAAAATGAACAGAACATTAAAGAGGGTTTTTTCATGGCCCAAAAGGGTAACTCTGTTTATTTTACTTGTACATTGGTTTATGCCATGTGTTCCGATAAACATTTGTTACACTTCCATTTGATGGCCAATGATCTGTAAATAGAAATTGATATTTACGGGCAATCCGGTAATATAAACTTGGCATACCGCGTCATTGTACCCCACACTAAAATGGTTGGAATTTTTAGGGGTACACAATAAGGGCACTGGTTACGAAAATTTTGGTATGTATCATTGGAGCATTCATTGATAAGAGGAATGAGGTTTTGTTTGGAGTCCTAAGAAAGGAAAAAACATTTTAAGGAATGTATTATGAAGATATTTTATTCACATTTCAAAGTTATAACCTGCATTCGAAGAAAAGGTCTTGCGTTTTTCAAAACAAGATGGCGGACGGCTAGTTCATTAGTCTTTATGAAGTTGTTTTGCGACGTCACGAAATGACAATGAGGTATCATGTGGATATGTGAATATTTGAAGATCTGCCTACGTGAAACGGTTCAATGAATTTAAAATGAACTAAATCCTTCAAACTTTAAGAAAGTGAAGAGTAATAAATTTGTTATTTGTTGTTTACGTGTTATATGGTGATATATTACTCGCCTTACATCTCGGGTGGTATTAATCTAGGCGAGAAATATATCCTCCTTTGCCACTTCATACAAAACAAATTACATATAACAATAAACCAAACACACGTTTTTTTATTTCCTCATTATATATACATACTAGTGTGTGTTGTGTGCGCATGCCAATGCGTGCGTGTATGTCACAGAAACTGATGTCGTCCAACGCTAAAAAAATCATGAGTTGAAACTGTCTAGTGTTTACATTATTGGCGACTAAATAGTGTGTTATTTGGTTCCACTACTGCCTTTTTGCAAAGGTGCAAACACTTTCTGTTATAAAGAAATCTGGGTGAAAACCATTATTCGTAACATAAGATCTACTAGAGGTGAATAATTACGTAGTCCTACCTATTCAGAAATTGAAAAATTGAAGCAATTTGAATTAGTGATTTAAGCTGTCAAAAGTCTTTAAAAACTTGTGAAGTACGTTATGATTATATGAAATTTCAATTGATTGCTGAGAGTAGTATATCTGATTTTCACGAAACCAGTTTAACTTTCGTAATTCATAATATTTAGGCGTTTGATTATCTGGTACGAGACATAATCTGGTATAAGCTTATTAAGATAGGGGTTAGAGGCAAAATCCTTGACATTGTCAAATCTATGTATAATAATGTGAGATCAAAAATTAAATACAACAACAAAATAAGCAATGAAAATTTCCCATGTATGCTTGGGGTGCGTCAGGGTGAATCGTTATCCCCGTTTCTTTTTTCTATGTACTTGAATGATATTGAAGAATATCTCATGGTGCATGGGTTTAATGGTATAGATGTTGGAATGTTAAAAATGTTTTTGCTCTTATATGCCGATGATATTGTTATTATGTCTGAGTCAGAAGAAGACTTAAAAAAAGGTTTAATACTGTTAGGAGAGTATTGTGATAGATGGAAATTAAGTGTTAATTCAACTAAGACAAAGGTTATGATTTTTAAAAAAGGTGGACAAATAAAACAGAATTTAAAGTTTTTGTTTAAAGGTCAATTTTTAGAAATTGCTAATAACTTCACATATCTAGGAATTGTTTTGGAGGTTCTTTTAAAACAACATTTGATACATTAGCAGGACAAGCAATGAAGGCAATGTATAAATTGAAATCAACTCTTGTTAAGTATCCATATATGTCAGTTAAAAGTCAGTTGGAATTGTTTGATAAACTTATTCTTCCTATCTTACATTATGGTTCTGAAGTCTGGGGACTAAACGAGTCTGTAGTTTTAGAGAGAGTACATTTAAATTTTTGTAAAAGATTACTTAGTGTGAAGATACAAACACAAAATAACTTTATATACGGTGAACTTGGTAGGACTTCGTTACTGACAAAAAGAGCTGTAGGGGTTGTAAAGTATTGGTTAAAGGTAGTACAAATGGACAGTCATGTATATGTTAAATGTGTTTATGATATGATGTACAGAGATTTAGAAATAAGACCAAATAGCAATACTTCTTGGGCATATTCTGTAAAACATTTGTTACAGTCACTCGGATTTAATGACGTATGGTTATTTCAAGGCGTTGGTGATAATAATGCTTTTATAAATATACTAAAAACTAGATTAAATGATGTATTTATACAAAAATGGATGGCTGATTTGAACGATTCATCAAGAGCTAAAAGTTATACTTTGTTTTCAAGTTTTCAGATTCAACCCTATTTGTATTTAGTTAATATAGAGAAGTTAAGAGCTTCACCATGTAGATTAAGAGTCTCTTCACATAGATTAGAAATTGAAGCAGGCAGGTGGCATAAACCGGTCGCAATACCACATGAAGAAAGAAAATGTCACAATTGTAATGTTTTAGAGGATGAATTCCATTTTTTACTAGAATGTCCACTTTACAATGATCTGAGAAAAATGTATATTAAAAAATATTATTGGTCAAGACCGAATATACCGAAATTTACTGAATTAATGAAATCTGAAAAAAATTGGTATCAACAAGAATTTAGCTATGTTTGTACATAAAGCTTTTGAGATTAGAAATCAATATTGTTTATATTATAATTAATTTATACCTCATGTACCTCACGCTGTATATTTGTAGTATAATGTACATGTTGACACTTGACATTATGTCACTTACTGTTTATACATTTTTATATTTGCATGTATGCTCATGGCCATATGGTCTACTGCTTCTGATAATAAACTATCTAAAACTATTTAAAAATTGCTTGATTTTTTAAGCTATTGACGTTGTAATTTGCTTTCTATTCACATAAATTATTTTTGCAGTTTTACTTTCAGCTTTGTGTACTTCTAACAGTTTGAGTGGTTTTATGTTTTTATCTGCAGTTACTTAATGTTTATATTTTAATCTTATGACGTATTCGTCTGCCTTTTCCTTGTTTAATTCATTAAGTTTGGTAGGTTTGGTATTTACGTCTTCTTCCGAAGCTTCTTCTCTTACAAGTAAGTTATGTTTGTACTTAGTTTATCAATTTGTTCATTTAATTTACGGAGAATTTCGATACTGTCATATTGTTCATATAATAGGTTCACAAAGTATTTGTGAAATTCAGTTCTTATTATGATGTTTAATTTCAAGAATAGATTTTCTCAATTGTTCTTGATAGTCTTTGTTCAATAAAGTATTATTCATTTGGTAGTTTCCTTCGCCACGTTTGGTTTTGCTCATCTGTATGTATATTTTAGGAATAAAATAGTCGGAATGTATACTGGTTGTTATGTCTGCTTTGATATCGAGCCTGTTACATTGCTATTGAGTTGCATAGTTAGATATTGTAAAAAAAAAGAATCTCATCTTACACGAAACTGTTCGCGATCTCCAGTTTTAAGTAGAGTGGAATGTCTACCATCTGTCTAAATGGTCATATTGTTCTAAGGTTATAACAAGTTTTGCGTTTTGCCTACATTAATTTTGAGTATTAATATTTCCTTCCCGTTTATCTACTTTTCTTTTATAGCATTTTCTAATTTTATCAAAAATCTTTGTTTTGTCCGTAAAAGTTTTGACTTTATGTTTTTCGGCACAGCCGTATTAAGCTCGCTTTTGGTCGATTCACTGTCAAAATTGGGGGTTTTTAATCATTTTTTTTCAGTTAAAACACGGTAGCTACCCATTACGTTCATATACTCAAAATTGCGCCGATCATGATTTTCACTGGCAATTTTTTGCCTTTTTCTATTTCTTCCGTTACAGCAGAAAATCCAATTATCGCTCAGTTACCAATTAGTTCCTATGCTCAAATATAACGAACCTGCAAGTCAACTTGTTTGGCTTAATGCATTCGTGATCCTACGGATCTTATTCGAAGTTCGTAGCGAAAATTCATTGGACTAATTTAGCAGTAACCATATATTTAAACCGTTACATGTACAGCCTCAACACAGTCTTGTGATTCACTTTCAATGTTCAAACGATTCCAGTCTATCTATGAGGGATCTAATGGTATACAATGCAGTATACTACGTGTATTGATATTTAAGAGTTTATAAAACACCATTTATTCATTAACACTCATTATCATGTAAGATGTTACAATTACTTGAAGCACTTAATATCACTAAGAAAAATGTCTCACCAACGAAAGTGACTATTATCCGCACGAAACCAATCCTAACGTTTCTTTTAAATCGAAAATTCACATTCAAGGGGAATTTCAATAAAGATAATTTTTATTGAAAAAATAAGTAAAAGCCGTATCAGCATTCTTTTTCGTGGAGAAGCGACATTAATACAATAACATACGTCAACACTTGTGTTAGTGAAAAGAACAATGTTTTATTACTATAGAAAACAATACTGTCTTTCTTATATCGGTAAATGCAAAGACACGTCGCACGAAACTGATGTCATTTACCGTTGCGTAAAAGGCCTGTGACGTAAATGCTACAAAATGTGCCTTTTAAAAACAAAAACCGCTCAATATAATCTGACGAAAATAAGTTCTGATACAACAGGTACTACCTCAGTAAGAAAGTAACACACAGAGAAAAATATTTCGGACCCCTAAAGCGATTTTAAAAAGAACAAAGTCTATAAAGACTATAAAAAGAAACAAAATCAAGAATCTACGCAGGGTAATATTGGAATATATGAAAAAAAAAAAATAAAAAAAAATTGGACAAAGTTATAAAGTCCACGCTGCTTGTTCAGTATCTGATAAATTTCAAAGATTAAATTATCATTTAAAAGATAACTGAAACCGATATCTGACATTCCTTTCTTGTCGTAAAAAGCAAGGATAATTAACACGCGTCTAAAACTATACTATTATGTTGAGAAACGTTACGTTCACGTCTGAGACAAGATGTTGGATAAACAAAACAATCCGCATAATATGTACACATCCGCCTCCGTAGTCTAGTGATAAGAGTTGTAAACTTTCAAGGGTCATGGGTTCGAGCCAAAATACGGAAAGAAAGGGGTGAAACTAATACAGCACATAATCTTTTTTATTATACTAAAGTGTCACAAATGTTTTACTATTTCTAAACTATGACAAACGCGGTATATCATAATATGAATACCTTTTACGTGTAAAATCTTTAGGTCAGAATTGCTTTAAATAAACTCTGCACAAAATCATGTCACGTAGGGATATAATTCTTCATGGCGGTTTTTTTTTCTGACAGACGGAAGCTGTTGAAGGACGTCAGTATGGTCAATTTACATTTGTTTCTTATTGGGTATGCCCTTGGGTCCATCACCCTGTATTGTGGCGAGTTTCTTTTATGCACATAGTAAATTATCAAAACTTATTTTCTACATTAATTTTATTTTTAGAATTTGACAATAAAATTTCTTTTAAAAAGAGATACATTGTAGATTTAATTACGTATATTCCCGACAGAAAGGTCATGCGATATTTTTTTCCGCTACGAAATAAATTTCGGTATGTCGTTAATTAATACTGCAACCGCTATCTCAAATTAGCTACAGATGGAAATTCATTTTGGCTGAGGAAAATGTGTAAATAACTTTTAATTGCCAATTTAGTCGAATTTTAAAGCAAGAAAGCGGCTGGACGAAGTGACCCTAGCAAGAAAAAATGCTAGATAAATTATTTCATCAGAATAATGTTTTCATACAGATGTGTGCTTGTATAGAAGTCATTATTGTGCTTTGAAAGAGAGAAAATACCACCATAATTTCCTCTCCTTGTTATCCGTATTTGTATTTTGTAAGAACAAAATCCAGTCATTGATTTTACATCAGCTTATATTGGAAAAACTTTAAAAATCTTCTTCTCTGAAACTGTATGGCCTACAGCAGAGATATTTTGCATTTAGCATTGACTTGTAGACCTCTACCAACCTTGTACAAATCATGATCCCCGGATCAAAATTGACCTTCCTCGTAGGGTCATTTTGCTGTACATATATTTCAGCAGGAACTCTTTAAAACTCTTTTCTGTTACGAAAAGGCCTAGAAGGCTCTTCGAATGAGTAGCATGCATTTCATATGCGTAATTGAATTATAGAAGGAATCTTGTGACAAAGGTCTGCACTGTCACTGTATATGTTGTCGTTTAAAATCTAAACACTCCTCGTCAAAAAATTAACCACTTTAACATATAGTTAATAATATGCAATATGTATCACACAGGAATCAACTGAATTGAAAAACTATATTAAATTTAAACTTCAATTTTGTAACTCATATTTTCTATATTTATTATTTGTTAACCATAACGATATAATGGATTACATTAAATTTGTGTACAACACAAAGAAATGACACTGCAGACCTTTGTCACCAGATTCCTTGTATATTTCAATTATGCAAGCAGAGCGCCGCTATAAAATTGCAATATTTTCTCCTTTGTAGGGAAAAGAGGAATTATTTCTACGTTAAGGCCGGATACGCATCCATTCATAAAGTCAACGTATAAATTTTACCATCAGAACTATCGTTTACGACGAATAATTGGTCGTATAAGAGGTGAAACTATTTTTCAAACCGTTTTCGAGCGACTGACGTAAACAGTTCTCTATCTTCTTTTTTTTAATTCATAGACGAAACACTTACATGGTTAAAGTATTAAATCTTTTTGTCATCGTATAGTATTCGAAATTTTGCAAAATCATGCTGGGTTAATATAAAAATATACAAAATGTACAACCGCTTACCTCGAAAATGTCAGAAACGGGTCCGCATTGGAATGCCTGAAGTTGCTCATACTTCTTTACCGAAGTGCAACTTACACTCCAAATGCGGGTTTAACGGGCGTGACTAAGTGAAGGGCTAACTAGTGTTCATATTTCAGGTAAAAGCCAAAACTCAATATTTCCTTTCTCCTTTTTTCAATTAACAACATGACAAACCAACAAATAGGACATAATGCAGGTGTTTATAGAAATTTCGATTTCTATGCCAAACGTCTTTTTGAACTTTTTAAATAGACCGCGCCAGTGCCTACGTAAATAAGTCGGCTCAAACAATTAATTTATATTTATTAAGTTGTTGTTTTTTTTTTAAATAAGAGATCGTACGGCGATGGCCGTGCACTAAAGGAGATATATTTGGGCTTACGAATTGTACACTTTGTATTAGGTCGCTCGTTCGATCCCTAGGACAACCACTGTTTTATTGATTTCAAATATTTTTCATTATTTACAATAGGAAAATCCACCCAGACAGTTGAGGTCCGGTAATTATAAGTGGTGTCACCATTAAATGTTTTATTTTCAAGCGCCTTTTAAATGTCTTTTAGTTCGTTTTCTACTCAGGCAAACATTTTAAACTATATAATTGCCGTGAACCTTAGAGTATGATATATTCATAAGTGTACTATTAATATCGATATCATTATGAAACGGTATTGGGTCTTATTGCAAATTCTAATGACATGTCTCTCGTTTCTTTATATATATCAAGTGGTATATAATTATCATTATTATGACAAACCGGTCTAAAATATCAATCATGAAACGATCTTCAATAGTAAAGGAAATTAAAGAATATTTTTTTTACCAGCTTGTTATCTTGCTTAAGTGTTTTCTTCTATAATTATTTGCGCACTATTTCCTATGACTAAATTGTAAATTGTCGGCTTGTTGAAAACACTACAATCATCGCGGAGGTATTCTTTGGAACAAAACCAATCCTTATAATTTACAAATCTGATTCCAGGATACGGATATTAATACATAGGCATGTACATATTAGATGCTGATTACAGCTAAAAAGCTTATACAGATAAATAATTAGATAAAATTAGTGTTCATATATCATGTCAAAGCCAAAACTCAGTATTCCCTATTTTGTCTTTTCAATTAACAACATGACAAATAAGACAAAATGCAGATTACGTTCAACACTTTTTTTACAATTTTTTGTTCTGTTTATATTCAAAATATGATAGAAGATCGCCATTAGTTTTAGTTCCTTCATTTCCAAAGACTTTGTTCGCGAATGAGTAAGTTAATATTTCGAAACGACCCCTGGAGTGAAAAGGTAAAGGTGGTAGTACAACTCTTGCATTTCCAAAAGAATAGACTGTGTCTACAGTTTTCATCTCAGATGTACCTCGATTTTCAAATGAAGAGAGACGCATTCGATTCGATATAGTGCTTAAGTATCCATGCATCTTTTCGTACCACGTATTGAATATAGCGTAAGTAGTACAAATAAGTAGAGAGTGTGAAAATTAAAGTTATTTATTTTATGTTTTCCAGTGAATTATAGAGTTTTCTCAGTGAAATAAAAGTGATAATCCACAGTTTTGAAACAGTGGATTACCATTTTTATTTTTCACTGTTTTTGCAATCTTTAACCCGGATTTACGTCAAAAATACCACCAGCGTAATTAATGCTGGAAACCATGCGACGATGACGTCGTCAAAGTGACGTCATTTGCGCTATGTTTTCTGATGACGTTTCCCGCGATTTTCGATATTTTATAGAAACAAACTCAATAAAAGTAGAGTTTTAACCATAAAATAAACAGAAAAATTGTTGGTATCCGTGTAATATCACGTTAATTTCACTCGTGAACACCAAAAAAAAGTTATTTTCACTCGTGGCTGCGCCACTCGTGAAAATATCACTTTTGGTGCCCACTCGGTGAAATTATAACGTGATCTTACACCGAAACCAACAATTATCCTCTATGCCGTCTATGTGACTGTCTTTAATTTTGGCTGGGCGAAAAAAACACGACTTAAAATTCTATGTAAAAATGCAAACTTTCCGCTCTAATTCAGCTTGATTACATTTAGCTATCCAACTTCGTGTAAATTGGGCAAGACTAAATCATTTTTCATTTAATTATAATTCATCAAAGATTGACAGCCGATGACTTCCATATTAAAAGTCCCCTTAGCACTTTAAATAATCATATATGGAAAAATGAATTGAGGGATACAGTTTAAGACAATTAAAAACACAGTTCTATCTTTATCATATCCCTCAATCAGTAGTCTTTATATAATTGAATTGATGGAGCAAATAGCCCAATAACGTGTAGACTTATTTAGTGTCTTAATGAGATTTTAATCTTTATACATCTCTATTATTCTTTAAAAAAAATTGAAAGAGATCGATTCCCTTGTCTTGATTTTCAATGTTTCAAGATACAATTGGTCATTCATTAAATTGTAGCGTTAAGGTCAGCAATATTTTCAGAAGTGTTTAAGGTAAATATATGCTATTGACAATTATCTGGTAAGAGTATGTTGATAAGTACACTCAACCGGTTTATAAACGCGAAAGTGACAAAATATTTATTTAACAGTGTTATCGTGTTTCAAATTTATTCAAATTTCATACACAACTAAAACAATATAATATTGATTTCTTGTAAAAGTTTAAATAATTCATCGCAAAAAAGACTTAAATAGAAATTAGTGTTTGAAATTATTTTTTGCCCAATCGCAACGCAGTATTCGCTACACTTTAACTTGGGTTAATCAATATTTATATACCGAGTCAGTAAATTGGGAAAAACTGCAGATTTACAAAAATAATTTCAAACACTAAGTAGGTTGATGTTCATTCTGATGCATTTACTACAATAAATTGGTCGCATGAACACTAACCTATACTTAAAACATTAGCGTCAATCAAATAAAAATGTTCATCAGGGAAAATCTTTGCCTTTCTAAGTACTTTCTCGGTTAAGTGTATGAATTAGCATGCTTCCGCAGTCATTAAGTCCACACTTGCATTAAAATGGTCGGAAAGGTGCGGTTAAGCAAGAGCAAACATTATCCATTTTACTAGTCGTAAACACAACACGTGACAATTCAATTTAAAGGGCTGGGTTAATTTATGTGACGTTTGAAAGTAGTCACTGATCATATTAACAGCATTGAATGAGATTTAGTGAAAAAAAAATCGAAATTGAGTAATCAACTGGTAAGCTTAGAAAAAATACAGATCAGGATTGATTCACATAATCTTTACAAGTTTTTTTTGTAATTTATGATTAAATTTCGAACGGTTAATTAAAAATAACCCACTAAGCTCGAAAATGTGTAATTGCCTTTTGCAGAATAGAACCATGTCACAGATTTTCAATATATGTCATCAAATTAATTTTGCACTATACACAAAAATGATCATACAATTGAAACCTTTTTTTTTTCATGGTGATCTGGTCGAATCCATGCATGTCTGCCATGCGCAATTCGCTTCAGACGGTATCGCCTAAATCTCTTAGCTTATTTCATTTAAACTTCACAATAATACTTATCAAATCTGTTTAAAGAATATAATTCAACTCATAACTCTGGATGTTATAACAACCAATAAGAAATAATGACAAAACTCTTCTTGTCCAAAACTTTAAGGCCAAGTGCTAAGATATTTGGCTAAAAGCCTCCACCTGGTAATTTGTTCAAACTCTTCTTTTCAGAAAAACTGCAAGGCTGAGTTGATTTATACTTTTGTGTAATAGTTTTCTACCTGTAAATGTATTTAAATAGTATATCACAGAGGTCAGGAGGAGCCAAGCAAGGGATTTTCCTGTACAGAAATATGTTTGAAAACCGTGCACTAGTTTTGCCCTAAACAGAGTTTGTTCTAATCATCTCATGTGGTCAAAATTGGCCAAGCCCTGGTATTGGCTTTATCACATTGACATGTTTATAAGCATGGCCCAGAGCAACGATATTTGGTGTGTACCTCTATCGAGTTTATTCAGATCACGTATGGCCCGTCCCGGTTGTTTTTTACATAGACGTTTATACAAGAAAAACCTTAAACAGCTATTTAAGAAATTACAATGCGGGCAAGACATTTTAATATATTTATCCGTGGTATTCATGATCACCATCATTTTTGTTTTACTTTTTAAGAATTGAAAAGAGTTGTTCAACAAAGGCATAGGTTAACATTATATCTTTCCAAAACGTATCAATCAAGGAATAAACGTTTGACACTAAATGTCTGTTATCACCGTAATATTTCTAGATAATGTTTTCAAAATTTGAAGGACTTTTACAGATGTAGTCAATGTCTTTACGTAAAACATTTCTCCATCGTTTAACAATATATATTAGAGACTTCCACGACACTGATAACATAATAGTACACTGTTTGTACCATAATTTCAACAAAAATTTAACTTCACTTTGATTAATGTTAGGCCAAAGAAAAAATGTGTTTCTGGGCTCCTTGGTAAAAAAGTATGGTTGGTCGGCAGTTTGTTTCTTATATTTTTAATTTTGCCTCTTTTGCCTCTTTTACCTCTTTTGCTTTAAAAAACTTGACAATTATTATATAATGAAAGTGTTTGTCGTTTAAAAATGTTTGAGGCCCGTAATAAAAAGTTATAGTTGGCAGGCAAATTGTCTACGTCGCTTAAACACAACGACACATTGTCGGAACGAACACATGTTGTTTGCGTTTAATTTTTGTGGTCCACATTGTTAAATGGTGTGCTCCTGCGTATTTGTACTTTGATCAAAACATCTGGAAATATCGTAGCAACCAAAGTTAAAAATGACACTAAGAAAGATTTTTTTACACATCAATACGACAAAATTCTTCTTCGTCATACCACACATACAATGTATGTATTTAACACAGTCTTTTGGTATCCAGGAATCCAGTATAGCCAATGTAGCATAATCAATGCATGTTCGTCACAGGATCGGAGGGTCGTGGATTAGATGACATAAATAAAGCATAAATCCAAAATCAGGAACAATGAGGTTTATATGATGTCTATACAGAAAAAGTACTACGAGATTTGCAGTGATAAAAGTCAAAGTGTTTACTAATTTTTTTTAAGTGTCATCTTTTCATTCATGGCCCATGACACATTTCTTTATGGGCACATTAGCCTCGTTGATACCACCCTTTATCGCCTAGTACCTGACATCCAATCTTCGACGAACTTTCGAGAGAGAATACATACTTTGCTTTCAACCTTCGACCTCGCGCTCTAAAGGCGGATGTCTACAAAACGTAGCTAAGGTATATGCAGTTGGAGGTATGAGTCCGGAGTTGCTGTCTTGGTATGACCTACTAATGTGTTATGTAGATGTAATATTACTGTGTATCTGGTTACCGGTTCAAGCTTGTCGTGCCTGTTTGATAGGTTTGTAACGATAAGATGTAGAAATAGCATCTGATCATCATTTTCATTTCGCCATTTAGACCATTTCTATAGATTTTTTGCTGAATAGTCTCGTGTGCTAATGCCAACGCACTCATACAGGCAGAATGTTTCAGGGATTTCTTTGCTACTTACTTAACCAGGGGCAAACATTAAAACCCTCGTTACTTGAAAGTCTCAACACAAACAGGCTGTCTGTATCTAGGCGTGGCTTTGAGCAGGCTGTGCATCTATTGAGTAGCAAGAAATCTACAATACAAGACAAAACAGCGTTCATTCACAGTTACGTTTTAGTGTAAAAACCTCATACCACCTGTTCTGAATAAACGAGAATTAATTAAGAAATATGACCGTTTCATGTCACATAATTATGTGGTAGATTATTTGAATAGGTACTCGATTACAGATGTATTATAATTACATTTGCAATGAAATTTAAGCTTAATTTCTGCCTAACTAATCAACACTCGTGAAGCTCCCAAGTAAAGCACTCTTGATACATGATAATTATTTATACAGCTGGAATTTCACCGTTAGATACTAATGATTTTATTTCATCTATCCATTAAAATGTTCTGTTAAACTCACCCCATCACTGATCCATGTATGTATCTGACAGCTGTTTACCTGTTCCAACAATGAATTTACACGATCTGATATCCGTATTTCACCTGGCTTAGCATTCCTTGAAAGTTTCATAGCTTCCTCTACACTATTTCCCAGCGCTACATATTGCGGAACCACACCTCCCATAATGCCTAATATAATCGTCCCGGCGGTTAATCCGATTTGTAGCTTTACCTCTGTGTTTATTCCAATAAGCCTTTCCTTACTAAATGTTTCAGCAAACTTGATCAGGTTCAGTGATATCCTTACGGCCTCGCCAACAGCCTTCGTTTCATCCCAGCAGTTAAGATGTCTCTGTAAACCAACCACAAACATATTTTGACCAGCGTATCTGCTGAGTTTGTAAATATCGTCTTGCACAAGAAACTGGTCCAAACTCGAACAGAAATTGTTCAGAAGGTTAACAATACCTTTATGTGTGGTATGTCTGATGAGTGACGCCATGTTTGTAACGTTACACGCCAAGATACACAAACTGTCACTAGTCATCGTCTCAACTTTCGAATTTGCCTCCATGATATCGGCGATTGGTTTTGGAACATTCTGGTACATAAGCACTTGGTTTACTGCATTTAGACTTTCTTGATCTGAAAAAGTCAAATCAGAGTTAGAGCAATTGCATTGGTGACCTTCTTGATCTGAAATTGTCCCAAATAGTGTAGATATCTCTTTCTAAATGTTATCTCGTGATATTCTAAGGTACTGATACCTAGGTGAGCGATATAGCGATATCATGGAACTCTTTTGTAAAATGTTATCAGAATTTACCGTTTTGTAGCAATGAAAAAAAACTAGAATTGTGTCCAAAGGACACGGATGCCCCCACTGTGCAGATGTGCTCATAAACAAGAGCAAGCATATCTGTATGTAAGATTTTTATGTGGAACTTTTTCATTCCACTGTTTCATTTCTGTACATATACCTAAAATGATCTACAGGTAACCTTATGTACATGTTAAATTAAATTACAAATGTAAAATTTATATGTTCAATTATTTATATGGTATATAGTGAAAAAATCAACAAAAGGCCATAATTCTGATAAATTTGGTCGCAACTAATTTATCATGGTATATAGTGAAAAAATTTCAAAGGGCCATAATTCTGTTAAATTTGGTCGCAACAAAAATTTCTTCACTTTTACTACCATCTACACATTAAAGCTGTTCATCCCTGGAAGTTTAAGCAAAATCTGCCATCCGGTTTAAGAGGAGTTGCGTTCACAATATTTCTATATGGTATATAGTGAAAAACTTAACAAAGGGCCATAATTCCTATTAAATTTGGTCCCGCAACAAAATTCCTTCCTTTACTACCGTCTACACATTAAGGTTTTCATCCCTGGAAGTTTAAGCAAAATCTGCCAGCCAGTTTAAGAGGAACAGCTTCAAAAATTTCTATATGGTATATAGTGAAAAATCAACAAAGGGCCATAATTCTGACAAATTTGGCCGCAGCAAAATATCCTTCACTTTACTGCCAAACTACAGATTATAGGTGGTTAACGATCCCTGGAAGTTTAAGCAAAATCTGCCATCCAGTTTAAGGGAGTTACACGTTCAAAACACAAATTTCTACATAGTATAAGTGAAAAAATTCCTCCATATAAGGGCCATAAGTTGGTAACATTTGGTCGCCTAAGCAATTGGAAATTACTTCCTTTAGACTACCTTATCTACAAATTAGGGTTAGTTCAATCCCTTGGAACTTTTGATCTGAAATCTGTCCCATTTAAGAGTAGATGCGTTCAAAAGGTTTCCCGGGATCGTAGGGAGCGATACGGACGGACAATGGACCTTGTGTAAAATGTTATATTTACCGTTTTGTAGGGCATAATGATGAAGGCTTTCGCCGAAACGTTAATATTAAAATGATATTATAAAAACGTTGTTGTAATAATGTGTTTGTTGTTGAATTTTCCATTTTTATTTGTAGTAATGAAAAGACATTTATGTTGATTTTTATTGCATTAGAATAAACTCTGAAAAAGCGAGTAGCAAGAGGAGACATCGTCTTTAACAGATGCTACAATGATAATTTAGTATGCTCAGAACTAGGCTATCTTGTCTGGGAAAATTCAAGACCTGGAAATATACCTCTACTTTGTGTTTATGTTTTAGATTTGTTACAAACAGCGTTTCCTTATATTGATGTTCCTTTAAAATAATGTTGAAATGCATGATCACGAAAATAGGATGGAAAATTCTGGATAAAAGTTACAAGCAAAATAGTTGATATTGCCTTTTCAGAATAAGCAAAATAAATGCATTTGAAGGGATTTTGTGTTAGAAAAGCCTCCAAGTGTATTGTGAGAA
This sequence comes from Saxidomus purpurata, assembly GCA_022818135.1. Classification (NCBI taxonomy): domain Eukaryota; kingdom Metazoa; phylum Mollusca; class Bivalvia; order Venerida; family Veneridae; genus Saxidomus; species Saxidomus purpurata. The sequence continues at coordinate 12,261,845 of JAFMSR010000012.1, forward strand.
TACTTTTTCTGCAAATACAATGTATTCAAAGTATACCTGTGAACATCACAATTATTTTAATTATTGAAGATGTGCGGTTTTTTAAAAAAAGACTATAAATTAATTACTAAAAAAACAAGTAACAGGAAATAAGCAATGAATTAATTATCTTTGCATGTCAATAACATGTATTGTTGGACTCAATGTCAAGTCTAAAGACATCTTATCAGACAGGGTCTTATCTGGTTTTGGGAAATAAGAATTAAACAATTGAATGATTTAACCTCCTGCGTTTTTCTTATACCGAAGGGAAGGGGGTTGCGTTACTTATGAAAGATTTTTGAATTTCATTTAAATATAGTGAATAGGAATGCAACAATTTGATCGTCTACTGATGATCATTTTTATATGGTTACATTCGTCTGCAAGTTGTACAGGAAGAGAAAATAGCTAATTAGTCTGGAACAGAGAATTTCTTCTCTGTAAATTTGTTTTTTGTCACGTTAGATGTCTTCAGATGAAGGCTGATCGATTAGTTGTTTGGAGCCTATATTTCAGCGAAACAGACGTTCACAGCACATATATGTCTATGACGTAATTACGAGTTTGCAAGAAAAAATATACTGTAAATCCCATATCTAAGGGAAATTTTGTAAGATGTCGATTGTATAATCTTTAGGCATCTTTGAACATCAAAGCAAAGACGTGAAGCAGACGTACAATTGAACTGCGTAAATAGATCATTATTAATAGTTACATTGTATAATCTATAATTATTGATACTAATTAGATGATTGCCGTATACTTAAAGAATATGCAAATAACAAAATTACATATTTTGGGTGAATGCAGTATTTTATCTGTGTCATCGTTTTCTCTTTTAATGATTAATTTATGAAATAATGTCCGTTCCATCGTCTAATAAACAATGATTTGGAGTTCTGCTGGGTAGAAATTAATCCGCGAAGGCCGGGAGGCCTTGAGTGGTTTATAACTTTATGCTTTACTAAATTTATGTAGTCCCGATTGCGAAACAAGTTCTTACAACTGCGGCTCAACAGTGGTTTATTACTGCGCACCAGAATGGCAATAAAGAGTTGTTTATAAGATGATAACAACAATAAAGACATTGTCAAAAGGTGAATAAATACAAAGCGTTATTTTCTACGCAGATATTTCTTTAACGTAATGCGGCAACATATCACGCCATTTTGAGACATTGGCCGGTTTTTATTACATATCCGTATTGCGCGTTCGTTTTAACGGTAGGTATTAACACCTGCTATACACAACAGGCGAATATTGTGGTAGCTATGCTTGTTTATAATTTGTATATTGGCATCGTTATGGATCGCTATCGTTAAATAGTCAATTTTACTCTGTAATGTGTTTAAAAGTTAAAAACATACATTAAGAAATAAGTAAATTACTAGATAGCTATGAAAGACCACAAACTTGGTAGATGATCAATTTTACTGTCTTACATTGTATCAATAACGACAAAATTCTTACATAAAGTCAAATATTTTTATCTTAACCTAGGTAATCAATTTGTATTCTTTTTTGTAGGAGCTAAACTACGGCATATGATAATCTTAAAACTGAACAGTAATAAAATTACAGGAAGCAACATGTTCTTTTAATTAATATGTGGCCTCTGACCGCTTACAAGGTCTACGGAGTCTGTTTTAAGCGCAGTCATAAAAAAAATCAATACAATTTATTAAACTTTGCCTTCCAATTGGTTACTGTACTTTATTGCTGACTTAGTAATAATAATAAGTGTTTATATTCCAGTTACGTTTACAGTAAACTCTGTATATAACGAACACCTTGGGATCTAATAAACTTGTTTGTTATAAACGGAGTGTGTTATATCTATTTTATCCGTATGGCATTTTCATATTAAATAAAGAGGGACAATTTCGGGCCCGAAAAGTTGCACCTTATATCAAGAATTGAGATGAACTAGTGTAGAGGTTCCAGGATATTACATTTTCTCTAAATATCAGTGTGTGTACTATCAAGTAAATTTACTTCTTGGTTTTGGAATTATGTTTCGAAGAAGCGTTAGTGAGATCATTTAAAATGGAGTAAACTAGAGTTATTGTTTTAGTCACTGCACTCCCTTTTAATGTTATCTGTTTCAGTGTGAACTATCAACCCTTCCATAGTCTCTCCGGCCTGTTACGTTCAAAAAGGGTGACAATGCAATGGAAAAATGGAGAAGTCTAGAGTTACGGCTTTTGATCGCATTATTGCTTCTGAATGCCCAACATATTCTAAATCCCTAACATACTTTCCGAGTTATACGCCAAATAGGCATACTACACGAAGGGAGATTTTTATAACTGCACCGTCTCTCAATGTCCTCAATGACCTCTATCAGTGTGTATCAATTCTTCCCAACACTTTTTTAGTTATGCTCCGGACAATATGTATCATTTGGACAGTATAATATTTTGCCTATTCCGATAAAATCTTTTAGTTGAAAAATATTCGAAGATTTCTTTTGCTTCTGATATTATTTATTTCTCAAAATGGCATAAGATCCTTATTTTATTAATATGCAATGTACATGTATATGTTTTTGAAAGAAACGTTTTATGTTTACCTTTTACTCTTTCTTCAAGTTGTCTTGCGTATTGCTCTACCGAACGTATAATACAGTCCATAAAAGAATGATTGACTGAAAACGCTGCTTTTATCGAACTAAGTATTACGTCTAGCTTTGGTCTTGCAGCAGGATCCACATCCCAGCACTTCTCCATGATTTCCTTAAACACCATTGGTGTTTCCGGTGTGAGGTGTGGACGAATCCCACATGTTAAAACAGCGTTCATAATCTCTGCATTAGACATGGTGAGTTCACTGTACGGCTCTTTCCTTGTAAACATCTCTTGAAAAACCATACAGAGGCTGTAAATATCTGATGCCTGACTTGGCCGTCTATCAAATTTTATAATTTCTGGTGCGGTCCAAAGCAATATCTTGTCATCGTTTTCCGGTCTGTCTGAGATGGAAGAAACCTTATTTCGATTAACAGTCAAAGAAGTTTCTAGATCCGGTTCTGTCCAAGCTGAAAGCTTTAATTCCCAAGATGTATCTATCAGACAACACATACCAGTAAGATGACCATGCACTATCCCTTTCCTGTGTAAATATAACAAACCTTGCACCAAAGATTTTGAGAGAGCAACGATTCCGTCTGTGTTGATATCAATTCTTTTGATATTCAATATATCGCTCAATGATCCCCGAATATTTCCAGCATGTACGTTGAACCAGATACCATTTAGTTTTGTTATTCCAAGAAGCTGCATAACGTTCGGGTGCTTTATGTTATCACGCATCCTTATCAGTGCTTTCTTCTCCGTCAATGTAAATTCTAATGGCTGCTTGTGCAAATTAACCAGAGTAACGGGATTTTCATTAAATACGCCTACACGAAATCGTCCATATGTCCAAGTAGCATCATTGAACATAATTCCTTCTCCCATATGGTCTACAATAGAAGAACAAAATGAAAAGCATGAATAGCTACCTTCTCTCTCTTTCTTATTTCGTTGTCCACCAGATAGTGATATGTAGGAACTATCAATTTTCCAGGTGTCTTTTAATAATTCCCTGTGTAGAAGAATTTGCTGTCTCCCTAAATGAACAAATAACCCTGTTGCCACTGCAACCAGTAGACAAAGACATGAAAACGTTGGTATCTGCCAGTATCTGCTTTCTTCGACTTCGCTTTCTTTTCGGATCTGTTGAAGCATCATTTCCCAGACATTCTGGCCTCGGCATGTCATGGTCTTGAGTATGTTGTTTTCTACATCAACCGCTGATGCAGGGTCAAGTGGCACCATATTTGACCTGATTGCTTCCTCTTGCGCTGCTTCAGAAGAGAAAAACCACGTGACATACCGAACAAGCTCAACAGCTTCGTCACAGTCTCCATTTGTTGACATTTTCACAATGAAATATGTAAACGATGCAAGAGGATACGCAAATTCACCAGGCGTGTTATTGATATCATACGACCCATTAGCTGATATAATCGCGTTCTGTACTGTCTGCATAGATGCGTCGACTAAGTTTCCGGCGCTATTTTGTAGCGTAGCATAAGTCATTCTCGAAGACAATGCATTTGCTATGTCCACATATCCAAGGGTGTAATCGATGGACAGTACTAAGCCGGTCATTCCCTGGTTTGTGTGTCCAAGCAGTTTGACTGTGTCACTGTTCCAAATAACAGGCTGCCTTGTCTTTTCGTCTCTCCCTACACTGAAAACCCCGTAAGTGTCTTTCCAATCCGAGCTGTATGCCGACAGTCCCGATGTAAAGCTTGCTGTGGTCCCCGACTTGTCTGATCTAGCTATAACCACTATCTTCTTCGCTGGCATTGTGCGCGTCGGGTTCAGATTCGCTATTACAGGATCATCCCATGTTTCAATGGTGCCATTGTAAATTCCAACTATTGCTTCCAAGTTCAAATTTAGATGCTTTAAACCAGGAATGTTGTAGATCATCACGATCGCCCTGTGGATATACACATACAATTTTTCTCAGTGAAAGGAACAGAAGACAAGTTACATGTATGTGAATGATGAGTGAACTAAAGTCTGTAGTTGTGTTTTTAATAATTTGACTGCAAAACAGACCGATTTTCATGTATTCCTGCCTATACGAAAGACGCTAATCAACCATGTGATATATAACAAAGAGATCAAATAATGTGTATTTACGTTATAACTTGCAGACATCAAGTGTGATGTCTATTGCTTCTACATGTTTTCAAAACCTGTTGCCAGGTTTTTTCAGTAGCAGTTTCAATATTTTGACGTTGTGAAGTCACAATCTTACAAATCGAAACAATTCTAAAATTACTGTTTAGTATTTATTCAAGTTTGATAGTTTCAACAGTAAACTGCCCTTCTAAGATTTATTAAAAGTGTCTCTATCGGCTATATATCTGTAGTTTGCAATTTATTTTATCGTTAAACGTGCCTAGTCCAGACCAAAGGTTTAGCATGGTCACAAACCTTTTTAAACAATTGCGAAACAAGCCCCGACGTCATACAGCTCTATTGTAAAAAATCAGTAATTTGTTCATACGAAATTGATTGATTCGCAAATCAGTAGTTTGTCCCTATGGTTACCTATTCATATTGCACGGAAGGGATGCTCAAATCTCATGTTAGTATTGATGATGTCTGGCTAATCACAGACACTGGCTGCAAATTAAACTGACACCTAAGGTGCTGATGCTCGCGGTGACAGATATTAAATTATCTTAGTGTCTATTGTTTTTTCATCCATACCCTGCCAAAGTAGGGAACATCTCAAGATCTGGGAATGCTGATTTCTCTTCGTCTGTCAATCTCGTATCTGAGCCTGCATAGTGTACCTCAGGGAGTTGTTGCCCCTTTATTCTGGCTTTTCCTGCCCCACTTCCGACACTATCGTACTCGTACTTTGGATACACGTGTCGGACACGCTCTTTACTAGAAGACAATAATATTTTAATGTCAACATCTTGAAGGCACTGATTTTCATGTTTTAAAGTTACGAGGTCTGAATGCTTTAGATTCACTTTGAAGGAAAAACACATTACAATAGACACTAATTTTCATGTTTTATAATTACGAGATCTGAATGATATAGATTTTTTGAAGGAAAAACACATTACAATAACACTAACACTATCTGAAAAACTTTGAAGGAAAAACACATTACAATAGACACTAATTTTCACGTGATCTGAATGCTATAGATTTACTCGGGATGAAAAACAAAAAATGCGGCGAAAATGTATAAGCAAGAAACTCCTAAAAATAATTTGTTCGCCCTTTAGATACCGAATCATATATACATGCGCTATGATGTGCGTTTTTCGTCTTTTGTTCTGAAAATTATTCATTCGTTGTTTTTTTTAGGACGAGATCATACAAAAAGACGATGCACCTGTATTCTGCTTAGTTTTACTGGGGAAAGACATCCCTGACCAGGTTATATCTATACACTTTCATCAGTTTAAGACAAGAAACGCAGACTGGAGATGTCCTTGAATCGTTATAAATTCATTATAGTAGCCCTCCTACCTGTATAAATTTAGCCACTCAGTATATACAACACTGGGAAACGACGCCCCGGCACCATACAGCTCTACCGTTTTACAATCTGCGAGTAGCACATACCAGAGAGTGAATGTGCAGTATATAGCAGGACATGCAAATTCCATTATTTTACCTGAAATGATATCATTAAGCTTTTATTGCAATTTGCATGAGTTTGTGGTTTTAAACTTATTGAAATGCATTAACGTAATCAGCTTTCCGGATGCAATCTCAGTTAAGTCTGACATGTAACAATTGATGGTCATGATTATATGAACATTCCTCATGCTGTCATAAAAAGGCAGATATCTAAATTGCTTTTGTTATAAATATTGGACAATAATGAGCCAAAACGAAGCATCTACTAAGTTAATATTCATCGCTACTAAATTTGTCTGCAACAATTACAATATGTACATTTTTACAATTTAAAAAGTTTTAAATAACAATACATTAATTAATTATCTTGTTTTATCAAAAATTAATTGTTCAAAATTTTAATTTCCCCTTCAATATGCTCACAGGTACTCACAGTTGCAATCAATTATTTAAATTTCTTGAATATAGCAAATTTAGATACATCAGGGGCAATAACTATGTAAGTATATGTCCCATCTTATCAATAATCAGACTTTATCGAGATGTTGTGGTCAAACATATTATCTCAATGTTTGGTAATGGTTGCTTAGATAATGTAGCTTTAATAGTGTGAACTATGTTTAACATTGCAATATTTGCTCTGTAAGTGACACAAACTTTAAAAGTATTGACCAGATCTATCCCATAATCGTACTTGACCAAGATTTTGTGGTAAACAAACGGACGACGGAAATCCACTTATCATTATAGCTCATATCGATGTTCAGGTGATCTACAAACTATTCTATTATATCACTATTCATCAGTTTAATATTTTGTATAATAAATTCTAAATGAAACGTATAGATACGAATAGCTATGTCACATAATTGCAGGTAAAGTTTTCGTTCCATAGATCTTTATTCAATAAGACATTTAATATGACGATTAAAGAGTAATAGATGAAATCATTAACGACAAAATTACATATTTTTACATATCGGTAAACGGGAATTTATATATAAGATTATAATTAATGTGTCCCTGTATTTTACCGCTGAACAAGATACAGTCAGGAGTACGGATGCGTAGTAATTAAGTCACGAGTGCATGTAATTCAACAGAAAGAAAGTCACCGTATATGTAACAGATTTACTGTAAGAAATGATCATCTATATGGGTAGGCCACGAGTCGTACATCCCAGGATTTCATAGGGGATTTCTGCTGCGTATGACTAAACTTTCATGGGCAAATGTTTCTAAAGCCCACACCGATATCGATTTTTTTTTGTCCTAATAGCGACGTAGCGATAAAACGAAGTATTTGGAAATGATATGTGAGAGTTGGTGTATAAATCATTGAACTTACCTTGAAGAGCTAAGTCAATGTAATTACTTTAGTATATCAGTCTGACATTAGATCATTTCTAATAAACCTAACTAACCGAGAAGCCAAAAGAAAAATTTCATTAACATATGTTTCAATGTTCACATCATTAACCTGAATTATATACTACTAGTATGGCTGGTTATCATGGAGTTCCGTTGCAAAGATTGGCAGATCAATAGTTTCAATTTTATAGTAGATATTCGCGTTTCTTATTCGTCTACTGAATAAATGAGTTAAGAATTCATTTACGCGATTTCTACGCCTTAACCTTGTTACCAAATAAAATGTTTGACAGAGAAATACTTTGATTTATTTTAGCGATTTTTTCCTAACACCTATAGCAATATTTCATGAAACAAAGACGAACAATGTGCTCAAGGTGAGCTTTTAGATTCACCATGTGTCCGTCGTCGTCTGTTGTACGTCGTCAACAATTTGCGTCAAACGACATCCCCTTCTTATTGGCTTGGCAAAAGTTTATCAAACTTGGCAATTATATTCCCTTGAAAGTCCTCTAACAAACTTGGTGAAAGAATTCCATTTCATGCAGAACTCCGGTTGCTAATGCAACAAATAATAAATAATCTTTTCAAAAACCACAATTGCCAGAGCTTAGATATTTTCTAGCTACAAGTGATTTCCGTGCGTCCGTCCGTGTAGTTTAAATGTAGTTTTGTTATCATTTGACACAGTTCAAGTTTAGTTTTGATTACATTTCACTTACAAAAAGTATAACCCGTTTTCGACTTAAGACGGACGTATGTAGCACAAGAAAATGGTCCCACCTTAAAGATCATGGCCACGGTGCATGATTGTATTTTAATCAAAACCTTGTTCGTGAAACTGACTTACACACAAATTTCTGTCAGTATTATTCAACAAATAGAAAGAAAGAAGTGCTTTAGAACGAAGCTTTTTGAAGGCTCAAACTTGTTCAAAACTCTTGATTAAACGGATAATAATATCAGACAACACGACGTAATAATGAACATTATGTAACTTATTTATGAATAAAATTCAATGAATTTACGTGAACATATTTGTTTATCAAAACGTCAAAAGCAAATTCACACCATATAATTTTCGATTCATCGATTGCTGCATACAGAATATGACAGTTAGGTGAAAATGTATGTCAACGACCATAATGTTCTCAAACATATGAAAAATAGTTTACGTATGTAGTTGCATTATGTACGTCAAATTGCCTGAATCGCGAATTGCCGTGAATTCTTTATACATGTATAAGGCATACATTCGATTCAAAGCCAACATTTATACATACATACACAAAATGGAAGATCAACAGAACTATTTCTTCGACAGACACATCTCAATTATAGAAGTCTCAAATATATTAGAAATAAGACAAAACAGTAGTAATTATGAAGGAACATTCACACTCATTTGCGCCATATAACATCAAACAAACAAAACTTGCGTGAATCGGAGGGAAATGGCACTATATATTACATGTTTTTTGAAGTGGTATATTGGGATATATTACCCGCCTAGACTTATAGGGTTAGGCGAGCGTTAGGGGGGGAATGTTATGTCGAGGTGGGTAATAATCTAATGTTATTAATCAGGTGGTTTCATATTGGCCTTGTTATTTGTCCGAGGGTGGTCGTATTGGCACAAGGCTAATATAGGTTAATATTGGCTAAAAAAAACAAGAATATAAATGTTCTTGTAACAATAACAAAATTACCTATCGTTAATTGATTGATTTACAAAATGGCGTCGTTTAAAAATCTAACGGAAGTGACTTATCCGTGTTGGCCCTCTCTTTTAAACCAATCAGATTGCTTGAATTCCATATTGTCCCTGTTTTCTGGTATCGGCCTAGCTTTTCCCATATTGCCTCATGCTTTGTATTAGCTCTACCTGTTTCATATCATATGCGCAGTTGATCTAATACAGTGTGATATATTATAGAGTTGAATAATAAATATATATATATCAATAGGGACCGCGAAAGAAACACCGGCGATTTACAGTATTCATACCTTAAAATAAAAAATGGCAGACTCGTGACATGACTAGCGAGTTACTCCCTGTAGAAGTTTGAAAATATGGCAGACATAGATTATTATCAATATGAATTACTGCTGTGGGTCTCGATACGTCAGTGGTTCGCATCTGGAACTGGAGGTTCTCAATATAGCTTATAAGATATCGATCCTGGTTATAACTTTAATTATAATTTGTATAAATGGCAATTCAACTACAAATTTAATAAATGCTCCGTTTTGTTTGTATGGAGAAGTCGAATCCGCAACTCACTACTTAATATGATGTCCAAAATGTGCCTCAGAAAGGCAATTGTACTTAAGAAATAATCTATGGCTTGGAGTGCTTTATCGAAATTGAAGCATTCCCCGGAGGTGATGTGCCTGGCGGAATAATTCACGAGGGGGGGGGGGCGGGGGAATTGGCTGAGGCAGGCACATTACCGACGGGAAATGCTTCAATTTCGATAAAGCACCCCAAGACATAGATTATTTCGATTCTTAGAAGCCGATTTTTAAAACTACTACGGACCTTTTTTCAGTTCGGCGGTAATGTGTAAAACAGCATAAATAGTTGCTGTTGGAATTCCCCCCTATTCGGGCAACCATTCAAGATATCAAATATAACCATATTATACAAACTTATTTTAGTTTAATCATCTAATACATAAAATATAAAAAAGAAATACCTGACTGACATTATGCTGAAGACGTCAGATTCAGAACCTTACAAATCAGCCAATCGATTTAAATGCGTACCGTTAATTTAACTGTACAACGTTTTAACGTGGAGTAATGACGTCAGTGTGATGACGTAAACGTTTTCATTCATAGTTTTGTCTCCCGGAATCAAAACATTGTATGACTGTTAATCCTGAATTTCTTGTCCTTTTTAAGGAAACGAGGTGAGGGTATTCCAAAAGGCTTATTTGACGCAATCAAAAATAATATTTAGGTTCTTAAACAAATCTTTTTCATGCGACTGATGTATTTATACTGATATTATTTCCATTTCTATATTTTATTTTTTGGGGCGCGGGAGGGGGTAAATTAGAAAAGTCGGAAGGAGCTACTTCCATGTCCGAAACTCCGCCTACTTTTCTGAGTGCTTTAATCATATTAATGCACTCGAATTGACTATAGAAATATACCGTAGGTATATTAGAATTGCAAAACCTACCATGTCCACCTACTATACTATGAAAACTTAACAATCAAAATGTCGTTGTTGTATCAAAAGTTCAAATATTTGTACTTGCCTCCAAGCGCTTTGGGGTCTGTAAGGCGGTCGGTCAGCAGGTTCGTGGGTGAGCACGGACACAATTCAACACTAGTTCAAATTTAGCATTATTGCAAAGGTTGTTTTTCGGCGCAGCCGTATTAAGCTCGCTTTTGACAGGGTGTTGGTAACTTTAAATGACAAGTAGAATGTAACACATTTTTTGGATTGTAAGACACCTTGTACTTGGATAATACCGTGTGCAAAAGGTTAATATAATACTCTTGCGTGTTCAGTCTTTCATGAATGGTTTTACGATTTTAGTACGTAAATTGATAATATCTATCAACATAATATATGTATGCTAATGTTGATAATGAGTGTAGAGTAAGAAAAATTGTTTAAACTGAATTCAACGTATCACTCATCTTTTTATTGTAAGATACTAGAGGATGTCGCTTTATATGCATCTTTATGAAAAGGCTCGTTTTATTTCAATCGGGCAAAAGGCATCGTTTTACTTTTTGCGTAAACTAAGGATCTTATTCATATGCATATAAGATTAAACTGAAATATTTCTTTTGGGTTTTGGTAACACCGAGAAGATGCGCGTGACTTAGTTTCATGATATTCTATGATGTATTGAGTATTATAATCACTGCCAAACGTTACTTGAATTGACGTTTGTTTCCTTTCAATCTCGGCTCCTCGTGAAAAGGATCCTCTATTTATATAATAACAGGTGAAGTACAGGTTATTCTTTTGCCACTACTTTAAAAATAAATGGAGAATAATTCCGTGATACTATTTTAAATTAATAGTTCAGATTTTTGTTGTCGTGGGAAGTTTTTTGTTTGTTTGTTGTTGGTTTTTTTTTTGGAGGGGGGGATTACATTATCCCATTAGCCTTACAATATCAGAAACAGAATATTTAAAAATTACATGTAATTGTATATATAATGTTTATTTTTGTCTGTAAATAGGATTTGGAATACGTGTACGACAAAGAGCACAACAAGATCGTCCTGGCATATCGCAATACGTACTAATAACAGCACGAAAATAAAAAGGAGATTTTAGTCATAGATACTGCGATTGCATATAAATTATGGTAAAACATACTATTTGCCCGGAACGAAACGACAAATAATAAGGAAGACATTTCGCTAGTTCGCATTTAAATTTACCAAATATTTACGACGTTTCTAAAAGTTCGTTTTTTATAACTTTCCAGAAAATATTAGATTTTATTTGTTCAATTAAAGTTTGTCACACTATTTTTGTATTTGAACTTGTGACCAATGAGTGGCGTCAAAAAGTAATTCCAAAATGGCGAAGCTGAACTTTGATACTCTTGATTTCAATGCATTTTTCTTAACGTTACTGCTGGAAAGAAAAGGGATTGTGGTGCCCCCCTCGTAAATCAGGCTTTTTGATCCCCCCAAACCCTCCTCTATCAACTGTTGTTAATTTTACAGAGTGGCCAAAAAGTCCTTCAATTGTTGCTCAAGGATATTACTGTTATTAAATTGGCGCGCGTGCTCTAACTTTTATGCAATAGTTGTAACTTCGCACACATGTAAAGTCGTTTTCTGTAATTGGTAATTCTTCTTTTGTTTTTATTATTATTCTTCAGCATTGAAAACAAATTGTGTTAAAAAATGCTGCGGTTCCTGAATAATTTCCTCATAGTAGTTCTTTCTTCCTATCTTTTTTTTCTCACTCCATTTTCATTTTCATTAGTGCAGTTGTCGGGGTTGTCAGGGGGGGGGGTAATGTTGTTTATTTTATTATTAATTGCATATAAATGTATTTGTTTTTAATTCTCGACTTTAAGATTTAATGTTAGACAAAATTTATTTTAAAAAAAAACATACTTGAAACTGAAAACGATTTGACAAAATAAAAGAAAAATCAAAATAATGCTAACTAATTTAATTTAACAATTTATAGAAATAAGTGTCTACTTACATTTATATATTTCGTTTCATAATATACGTAAAAACCATGTACTTTCTCCGTAGTCCATCGTCAGATTGTTGCGGTATATCTGACTTTTGGGAAACAACAAATGCGGTGCGACAGTGATAACTGCCTACCTTTACATCACCGTGAGTGACTAGTGACACCTAATACCATTAGGAAAACTGCATTCTCGTAGACGTGTATCATATATTAAAATCGGAATGTTATCAGCCGAACGCCATTTACGCAAACAGTATTGGAATCATCGTTCAGAGCCAATTTATCATTGGCATCCAACGTTTCTCTAGCAATAAAAAGCTAATATTCTAGAGTATTGATACGTTTGATATTCAACAAGAAAATAGCTAATGGGGTTAAACTAATCACTTCACTTTTCATTTTTTCGGAACAGGAATAGACAATTGTTTCCTTTTATCCCTTCATACATGAATACAATCTATTGTAAAGCATACTGAATTTTTCTTCAATTCAATGTATTTGTCAGTTGAAAAATCAATTTAAAAAGCTACGTATGTCGATAAGGAAAAGAAGAACCGAAACAGGTTAAAGAGTCAAGCTCGATTCTGTTTAAAAACATTTAATTAGCTCTTCCTAAGGCCGATGACATATATCTAAAAGCTATTAGGAACAGTCACAACATTTAGGGGAGTATGAAGCCAAGTCCTTGATTCGTAAAAAAATTGGTAAAGTTACAAAAATATATAATTATTTGTCAGTTAATGAGAAAAAAGATTCGTAATTCACAAGTTTACTGTATGAATGGTATTTTTTCACAACAAAGTAAATAACGAAATCAAAGTGTTGACAATTAATTAATCGCAAATAATAAATGCTTACTGACAGTGCATGTTTGAAAGCAGTTCTGGCGACAGTAGTACAATAGATATCTCATCACATATACATAATTAATGCAAGTGTGTACAAAGTCACAATGTCATTATCAGATATCATTCATTACATAGAGGATAAGTGTTGGTTTCGGTTGTCACTTGATACTGTTGTGGTATTTCCAGTTTTGTTCTTGTTTTGTTAATCATGGTGATTGTTATTAACACTTTAACAGGTCTTAATATATAAAGTTGACGTCAATAATGTCTCTTTGGCTTTTTAATCCAAAGTTTATTTGTATTAAGTATACATAAACTTTGAAAAGTTTAAAGTATAAAGGTTAAGTTGTTATAATATAAGGTATATACCGTACAAACGAAACTTTTCCTCGGTACCAAGCTACGTTTGGTATGGGAGAGTACGATCCAGTTTTTTTACTTGGTAAGCTTGGGTTTTTCGGCAGTTAGCCTCCCTTTAATCGAGCCAATGTGTATTCTAAAGAGATGACAAGAATTCGCAACCAATGCATATATCGCAACAGAGTATTTCATAATAAGAAAAATGACATGTTTCATTATTCGTGGATTTCAATAATGTACGGTATAGTCTATCTGTGAAAGTGTGTATAACTCTATGAAATTCTTAATTTCATAGCGAAGTATATGTATTTTGACAAACTGAAAATAAGACTTTTAGATTTGGATGACAGAAGCTGTTCAAATTTCAGAAGATTTGGCCAGTGACAATAATCAGTTTTAAAGTGTTTTTTTTTCTTAAATCGCGATATTTATTCAATCTATACAAATAGGTGATATCAAATCATACAATACACCTGCTCCGTGTGTAAAATATAGTTTGAATCAAACATGCTAATACATGTGTGAAAATCCATGTGAGTTTAACGGGGAAAGTATCCCCATCTTAAAAACTGTCACAGCTGTACTATCATTCAAAAGTGTCATGCTTCATTACAGTCAAGAAAAAGGCTCTAACTCCCAAAACTGTAAGGAATATATCACAGATGAGAACAGAACTTTTATGTCAATCAGGTTCTACAATACATGAGAACAACATGATTTATTAGATACATGATTATGGCGGTTTGTTAACAAACTAACAAAGCATGTGTGGTGGGGACATGTGGGTTAATTTGACAATACCATACGTATAGTAAATACTTGTACCCATTTAAAGCCATATCGAAACAGGATAAGTGCAATGCTATGTTCCTCGTAAAATGAAAGTATACCATACAAAAGTCCCACTGCGCCACTGCGGTTCCGTCAAAGATAGATAGCTTCCATAACGTTGAAGGATTACTTCCGCGTTTACACGTTTACGATTTATTAGATCAGATATGTCATACGTGTGTTTCTTGGTCTTATTTCATTCATAAACAGCTGTCGAAATGAGGATACCGAACAGGTTAAAAGTGATATTAACCTTTTAGATGGCCAGACTGAATCATGGCCAAAAATGCTTTAAAACAATTAACACCTTGAAAACATGAAAGAAATAAGTCATACTAAGCTAATCTATAGCAAACGATATGCACACTAATTTTTAAACTATAGGTTTAACTCTTAAATCTATTCTATAGTTAGACACCTCTGAAATGATAGTTTCATTTGCTGTTCGCGCAAACATCTTAAACCGTAGCTGGAAGTCTTAAACCGTTGTGTTTAGTCTGTTAAACCCATAGTTAAAGAGAAAACCAATAATGAGTTAGAGGAACTGACAGCGTTATTATATGATTTGCTTTCAAAAGAAAATTTAAACCGCAATGTTTAAGACACTGATCCAAAATCAAGACTATCGTTAATAAACGATCTTATTTATTTAAGTCTCGTGAAAGCTGTAACTACTTACTTGTTAAGGACGAACATTTGTTTAAAATTGTGCTCATTTTTTGACAATTGTTTCTAATAATTTTAAAAGTAAAACAAACAGAAATTTGCTACCCTCTCCTGTCTGACATGGGTTTAACATACTTTAAACTGCGGTTTAAGACTTCAAAACACGGTTTTAGATTTTACTGTACAAACAGCGCATGAAATTATAGGTTTAATATATCAAAGTCTTAAACCACAGTATAAAGAACCAATATATAAAATCATCGTTTAAACAGGTCATGTGACACTTTTAACCGTGGTTTCAGCTTATGTGATTGACTGTCTCTTAAACTTTGGGGTTAACATACATTAAGCAATGGTTAAAGACTTCAAACCACGGTTTAAGATTTTATTGTACAAACAGAACATGAAATTATTGATTTGAGGGGTACTAAACTATAGGTTTAACATTCAATGCTATAGTTTAAAGGACTATTGAGTACATCGCTTGGTATTTCTTCTTTTTTTCTTCAGATTTTCACTTGATCAGTTAAAATAAAAACATTTAGCGAAAAGTTATTATATAGTTTTTGTTACAAAATGATAATATTTATTTTTCTAGGAATAATGTCTTTGTTCAAATTAATTGGGTCATTTTGAAAGCACTCTAACCGAATAAGCAAACTTAGCTCTTTCAGCTTAAGGGAGACAAATTTTCATTGAATAACATATGGACCAACTGGATTGTCTCCTTTTCAGTGTGTGAACACTATTATCCTCAACTCCAATTACCATGGGCCATTTCCACAAGAAGTATATGATAGATCCTACTTGTTCCTTATTGGCAAAAATAAAATTCCTTTGACAAATTAACTAAATGGTACATGATAATCAAACACAGCAAGCAATGCAAAGAGACTACCATTTGGACAACTCATGAATTCCATTACAAATGCGGTACACAAAAGGCTCTAGAGAACCAAACTAATTTACATTTCAATCTCTAAAATATTTAAATAAGACATGTATATCCTGCCCCCTTACACAATCGCCTGAGCCCTGTCGATAAGTAACTGATTCAGCTGAAGAGACTAGGGATGCAACGATACAGAGAATATCGGTACAATATCGATACAGACTGCTGCCGATACGTATCGATACACAAGCCGAGCGTATCGATACAACACACTAATTCGAACATATTTTTACTGTGCCCAAAGTTTCTATTACCGAAATGTAAAACGCAATTTCATTGGTCGCTTATAATAAGGCAGCAAATCAGCTTTCCCTGAACAACATAACGTTCGTTGAGAGAGCCAAGATGGCGGACGAAGCAGCGTTTGTTGATCTCACTAAATGTATAAAGTTTGGTTATTATGTTAATCAGGGGAACTAATATAATTTTGTGATTTTGTGTTATATACAGATGTAGTTGGTGTTGTGACTGTTAAGAAAATAGTTCACTTTGTATTGTTCAATGTGTAGAGACTTTTGTTTTGGTGAGCTTTTTTCATATTTATGTTCAGTTCTGTAATAGTAACAAAACTAACCAATAACAGTTTAGCATACTGTACAAGTTTCAGTCTTAGTTAATGTATCATTTTGGGTAATATTTGTTGATATTAGGGATGATATCTTAGTGGAAGAAAGACTGTTTTCATGAATTATGTATCTTTAATTTAGTATTGAGTATTTCTAGTCACATGACAGATGGCTCTTTAGTTCAGTTTAAAACATGTTCTTGTTTAACAAGAATAAATAATAACAATAACAAATATCTTTTAACTTTCTGTTTAATTGATATATTGATTAGTCTTAAATATGGACACAGCTTATCTGTATCGTATCGGAAAATATCGTATCGGGGCATGTACGTATCGATACGTATCGTATCGCGTGATGGGCGTATCGTTGCATCCCTAGAAGAGACAGTGTACAGTATTGCGATCTAGTTTCGAATTGGCGTCGGTGTAACATCTGTGGAAAGAGCACTGTTGGAATTTGAGAGTCCAGTTTATGTAGGCAATGATTAATATTGCTATATTTCTTTCTTGGTTTGTATGGCTGAGTTTTCAAATATAATCTGAAAATACCAATATGGGGCTTTGAATAGCTCTGTGTGAAACCGGCGCGTGAAAACGAAAATAGATGATATGTCCTAAATAGGAAGATCAAAAATGATAACCATCAAGTTCTAGATTTTGCAATACAGTAAAGGTTTCATGGTTGCAGTAAGCGATAAAGAATCACCATGTTTCTCTTGTTTCTAAACTTGGACACATGGAGTCTAAACAGAAATCAGAACAAATCAAAGGAAAAGTATTTGGATTTGCTCAAATCCAAAATATTTAGATTGTGTGAAATTCGCATTTTCATAACCACTCATTGGAAGTGGTCCAAATTTTGCGAAAAAACTACTAACGTCTTAGTTAGAGTGCCAACTAATTGGATTTTAATGATTTTAAAGTAGTATTATTAAAATTTTGTAAGATAAGCAATGATTGTAAATTGGTAAATATTAAGGATGTAAATTATTTTACCAATTTGATTTGTCTCAAATAATTGGTAAAAGTCGTCTTAGGGACGCCGTAGCACAGCGGTAGCGTGTTTGTCGCGGTATCGCAGTGGTCAAGGCTCGAGCCTCAAAAGTGCCATGTTGATAGGCAAGCCATTTTATTATGCCCCCTTCGAAGAAGAGGGATATATTGGTTTGCAGATGTCGGTAAGTCGGTCGGTCCTTCCGTCCGTCTACCAACTTGTTTCCGGATGAAAACTCCAGAATGCTTGGGCCTAGGATCTTGAAACCTAATGTGGAGGTTGGTCATGACCAGCAGATGACCCTAATTGTTTTAAGTCAGTATGTCAAATGTCAAGGTCACAGTGACCCGGAATAGTAAAACGGTTTCCGGATGATAACTTGAAAGCGCTTGAGCCTAGCATCTTCAAACTTGATGTGGAGGTTTCTCATGTCCAGTAATTGGCCCCTATAGATTTTGAGGTAGGTCAAAGTTCAAGGTCACGCTGACCCGAAATTGTAAAACGGTTTCTAGAGGATTACTCAAGAATGCTTGGGCCTAGCATCTTGTAACTCAATGTGGAGGTTGGTCATAAACGGTAGAGGACCCCAATTGATTTTGAGACGAGTAAGTCAAAGGTCAAGGTCAGAGTGACCCGGATTTTTAGAATGGTTTCCGCTTGATAACTTTAGTTAGGAGCGACCAAATGCAATAATGGATTGTAGATAGTTTGCGGGGAGAGGAAGCTTGGAATTGCATTGGGTTCACTAGGGTCAAGGTCAAGGTAAAAATAAAAAAAAAGGTTTCCGCTTAATGATATGAGTAAGGAGTGACCAATTGCAATGAAACTTGGTGTATAGGTAGGTAGCTTGCATGGAGAGGATTTTTTAATTCAAATTCTTATATTGTTTGAACAATATTATTTCTTTCGAGAGGGGGGATCAAGGTCACTGTAACTATTTTTTTCGAATTTATTTTTTTATTATTTTAAATCATTTTAAGCAACTAAAAATAAGGTAGTCAAGGTCAGTTAATAGAAATAGGTTTTGCTCTTTTTTCCAGTTTTTAAATTGTTTTAAGCAAGTGTCTTTGCCCAAGAAAACACCCGAAACAGTCAGAAGACTTCCTTTTTTCACTAGGGTCAAAGTCAATGTTAAATTCTAATATTGTTCTATGGAGATGACTGTTTTATTTTTTTTTTAGATTTTTTTAAATTCTACAATTTCTACAGATGCCGTTTTCACAATTTTCACAGTGACTTTTACTTTAAAATCTGTTCCTTGCACAGTACAACTTTTGCATCAAGGGGGGGGGACGGGGTGGGGGCATACTGGTTTCACAAACAACTCTTCTTTCACAGTACTCTCTCTCTGTCTCTCTGTCTATCTCTCTCTCTCTCTCTCTCTCTCTCTCTCTCTCTCTCTCTTCGAATAGTTTAGCAGATAGGAATTTTAGGTGTTGCTTCATTATCAAATGAAAGCCGTTGACATATGTTATCATATGTTGCACGTTAAACAAATGAAACACAGTTAGACGGTATATTCATTAATACATCAATTCACTTTAATTACACTGGAGCTTTTATGTCCCACCATGAAAAAGGCATAAATTAAATGAACACAACGTGAAAACGGAAATTAATCCTATTTACTGAAATTGATGTTGTAGCTTCATGTATGACGGCAATATATTTACTGCAAGATACGCCATCAACATATGTTTCTTAATGTATCTGAGGTACGTTTCAATCAAGTGAGAACAGCAGCAAATACGTCTAGTTCACTTTACACATTTCTGCTAAATACCAAACACAAAGCGTTTAGCAAAAAGTTGCAGTTGGTATATTTCCCGACGTATACTTGTTTGACGTACTGTTGTGTCGAGTATTTTTTTATATATCCTGTTTTGTACCAGAGGGTTTTGTTGTGGTGATTTGTGGTGTTGTGTTGTGCTGTATTTCAAAATAGCCATTCGGCCAGTTAAATTGTAGTTAGCGGCTTTAACATAATCATTGGTAGCGTCCAAATTATATTGGGAAATCGTCAAGTTCATTGTAGAAATTTGACACTGTGTGTGTTTAAACTGTTGTTGTCTCTTCCTTCTTAACAATTTTATTGATAAAACTTTTGCACTTAACAAAAACTATGCCCTTATAAACGGACGAGTAAGCAATCAACGCAAAATTTAATAAGAAAGTAAACAGTTTTTTCGAGTGTAATCCGGGATAGACATCACTTCATGCATTGGCCTATTCAACAATCTGTCTCTAAGGCTTTTTACCTAAACAGTAAACGTTTATGTTATTGTTGATTAGTGTACGCGTCTATGTAGTGCGTCTTATATGAAATGGTCATAGCTGATTTGATGTGGAAGGAGCGATCATTTTTTGTATGTTTCTAAATATATGTCTTTCAAGTTTAACTGTTACCTATAAAAAGTTCTGCTTTTATAAAACAAATATCAATAATTGCGTAAAGCATAATTCAATTTTGAGCGAGAAAATGCACAAAAACTACCCATCCCTAATATACAATATAATACAAGAAAAACTGTGATGCAAAGTATCACAGCGGGCCAACAAACAATAATGCTATGTAAATATTTTGGATATTGGAGGTGATGGTTGATGTTGAGGCATGGCCCCAAAAGAACTCGAGGAAACCAAATTCTGGTCAAAACCTGACACGACACCACATCTACTGACTGACCTGAAGTATCGAAAATTTACTATTATCAAATAATATCTATACAGTATGTCCAGGAATGCCCTATAGACCGTTCCTGGTATGTTTCAATTTTTCATTACAATTATCCTTATCAAGTTGACATGAATGAAGATTTATTTGATTTTTTGCCGTAAAATATTCAAAAGTGGTTAAAAAGCTAAAATTGATGATTAAAATAGCAGAAAAAACGTAAAAAGAAAATTGGGTGTGGGTGGGATTCGAACTCGTGGATTCGTACACTTAAACAAAAATATGGGAGCTAACGTCTCACCCATTACACCACGGTGACATATTAATGTAGGAAGGGAAAAAATGAGAAAAGATAATATCATATATATTCAAAAAGGCAATCGAAGAATATTCAGTCGACTGTACTTCGTTTCTATAATGTCAAAGGCTGTGTAAGTGGAAAAAGCAATCATATTTCCAGTTTTCTCAGCGTAGATTGCGCCTGAAACATGAAAAGCGCTTTTCTCTATTGTTATCAGTTTATATTGCGCCCTCTATGAAAAGAACGACAACTCAGTTACAAACGACAACTCTTGCTTTTCCAAAGATATAGACTGTGTCAACAGTTTTCATCTCAGATGTACCTCATTTTTTCAATGAAGAGAGACGCATATATTCGATCTTGTGTTTAAGTCTAAATGCATCTTTTACTCACCACGTACCCGCAATAAGAACGTTTTTCCCTCACCATTCTAGTCCGTCTCCATGGTGTAGTGGATAAGTCGATGGCCTTCTTATATTACAAGTGGAGTTCAAATTCCATTCAAACCCTTTCTTTTCTTCTCTTTTTTCTACTGTTTTTTTCTTACCTGTTTCGGCTTTAAAATATTTTTAAATGTTTTTCTGCAAATATTGATAACATTTTTCATTCATATCAGACTAATTAGGATAATGACAATGTAAAATTAAGTTTAGGTATAAAAATTCAGATTATAGATCTGGTCATTTGATATTCTATAAGGTAAACGTTCACCATTCATTGCTATTATAAGACAATTTATCGGAGCGGTATTGGGTTTTTTTTTTTCGAAACGATAGAATCCCGACTTCCGGTTTCTAGAGACATTAGTAACAAAATGAGCTCATTGTTAATACCAGGTGTGTTTGTTAGTCATCAAACTTATATATCAGGAAGACATTTCAATTTCCGACAGATGTCGGGATAACGCAAATGTATATATTGTATACAGTGTTGTTGTATAAATAGTCAATATTCAATTAAACGGTATCTAATAACAGACTGAGTTTAAAGTGTGAAAGGCAGCATACATATGTACTATTTAATATGCCAAGGTAATGATTCTAGCAATTGAAAAAAAATCACAGAGACAGTACAGGGAAAGCTTTCCAAAAAACATTAAAGAAATTTAGTACTTTCTGTTCCAACACTGCCAACTGCTCTGTGTTGAAATGGCAGCTATTGTAAAATACTGACAGTGACACAAACATTCCTGTTCGCCGCGTAATCTTAATTGGCATTCTGGACGTAGCGCAGTGTTGCAAATATATCACATTCATCATATCGGATAGTTTATGCATATTTACAACAATGTATTCATCATTAATATATTTCTGATGTTTCTTTCCATGTCTAAGTGGCCTCAGCTTATGTGGTAATGTCTCTTTTTCATAATTTAGATTTTCTATATTTTTCTTTCTTAAGCAGTGTTGCTTTTCTCCCGTGACTAAATATTTTACACATTCTACTAGGCTTCATTTTAATAACATTTAGCAGCAATATGATTCCTTCTGTATGGATTGTAAGTTGTAAAAGTGGTTAATATCTTGACAACATTCAAAAATGTTTATTCTAAGCTGTTGTCTAGGTCTTTATGGGGGTATATGTAATGCATCTCTTATCGACAATCGAAAATGGTAGTATCTGGCTAAAGTTATTATAAGATACGACCATATGGTACATGCTCAAGAACTGACCACACAAAGTAACATGGTATTTCGGATTGTCTCCATTGTATATGTGATGAAGCACATCTGTTTAACCACTGGAGCTGATAAAATGGTACTTTTATTGTGTGATTTGGCCTGTATTCTAAGTCAAGGTTTAAATCTGAATTCATATTTGGCATGTTTATGCGGATTTACGTCAGCTCGGCACTGTTTATTGACGTCAAATAAAGGAATGCGCTTCAACGTCAGTGCTGTCATATGTCAGCAGTTTCAGGCACAAGTGGTCACCATTTACATTTACTTTCTGAACTTGATGTTCTCACAGCAGCTAAAACTGAGATACATTTGTACCTGCTGCTAATAGTGACTCTATCTGCCAAGTGTCTAAAATGTCACATCTGGTAATACATTTTGAAAGCAAATTTTGCGCACAGGAAACACTAGTTGAATGTCAACTTTGTTTCGCATCAACACTTAAAACACAGAACATATGGAAATCATTAAACCAATCAATTTTTTTCTTGTTCTTAAGGACATTCTACAGTTTTTGCACTGGTCAAATTTCTGTAGAAAGAGCACTGTCGGAAGTTAAGGGTTCAGTTTATGTAACCAAGGATTAACATTGCTAAATTTCTTTCCTGGTTTGTAGGTATGAGTGTTGAAATATAATCTGAAAATATCGAATTTAGCTTTGACAGCTCCATCTGAAATCGGTGCAGGTGAGATTGCACATTTATTACTAGTTGACACGATATTAAGGGTCACGCAGATGAAATGTTTTCATCCTTTCTAAATAGGAAATTAGTAAGTTGTTACTTTAGAATCGCAATCGCTTAAATCAGAAAGCTGTAAACGTTGCAGTATATAGAATGTACCCCAATGCTCGCAGTGTTATTACAAAGTAATTAGAAACAAGTGTGGTACACAAGTGTTAACAAATTCTTGACTTTATTTCAAAATCAGTATTTGCTGTGTATTTGTTGTGAGGTTTTTGCATTAATTTCATACACACAATAAAACTTCAAGAAAACAGTCCTAGATGAAATACCTTGACCCAACCAATGCGTGGTCAGTTCGCGCTTGGATAAAGACAGCTGATAAGACAAAAATCCAATAATCGATAGCGCTCAACGAGTGACTTTTTGATGTAAAGGGAAACAATCGATTTTCCCACAGGCCTTATAAGCAAGGGGCAATACTCTGTTAACATCGGCGCTCCAATTCTGGCCATGAAGGCTCGATCCTCACTTGTGCCATGCTGGGGTAGCGTTTTAATCATTAAAAACAACAGCAGATAAGTCCTGCTCGTTAGAAAACATTCAACAAAATGATACATGACTTCAATTTCCCGACGTTTCCTTGTTCGATTTTTATGATGTTCAAATACATTTTGTACAAACGTTTACATGTATAATGATATTTAATACTAGTATATACACGAGAAAATTGTTCATATAATCTTGCGTTACATAAGAAATTCATACGTTAAATCGTGAAAAAACTATATGTTGTGTTGTCTACTGTGACGTTCTGTTGTGTCATGTTTTGTATCCACTGTTTTGTACCATCAGTTTTGTCATGGTGATTTGTGGTGTTAATTTGTGTTGTATTTCAAAGTAGCAATTCGGTCAGTTTAACTGTAGTGAGCAGCTTTAACTTAATCATTAGTTTAGAAAATTGCCAAGTTTATTGTAGAAATTTGACATATTGTGCGTTTATACTATTGTTATCTCTTCCTTGTTAACAAGTTTATAGATCAGACACTTTTACACTTGACAAAAGCGTTGCCCGGACGAGTAAGCAACATTTTAATAAGAACGTAAACAGCTTAAACAGGGTAGACATCATAGTCCAAGAGATAGACCCCATTTATTTACAATTCTTGTCCAAATGTATAAGTAGTCTCATATGAGAAACTGTGGGGATGTGATTTTATGCATATCATGGGTATAAAGCTTTTACTGAAAAGACACTATCTGATGAGTCATCGAAAACTGTTATATCAAGGAATTATGTACGTGCATGTATATAAATTCAGTCAAGCACAGTACGAACAAAGTCATATTACCGATCATTGCGCTGATGAAAATGAGACCTACACTGTCTAAAATATATGCAATGGATGTCAATACAATTTCCTCAAATACATTATCAATAGCATGACTGTTAAGTAGAGATATACTTTTAAATTATTGTAATGACCACATTCTTTTACCTTTACCATATTCTATCACATGTACAATATTAAATTTATTAAGAAGTGGTAGTTAACTGAAGATGACTAACTGTAACTGTGGAGTAACCATTTTGATTCTAGCTATAAATGTGATTATGAAATGTTTCATAACCAAAGGTCGTTTCAGACTACCAAAACTATAGTCTTCAGAAAGACAAATAAACATACAAATTGCAGAGATGATATATGTAAATAATGCTAAGGTACATATTCAAAATCACTGATAATTCATTTATCAGTTATAACAATTTTCAATAAACCTTAATATGTACTTTCTTAGATAAATTTTTCAAAACTACTTTAATCACACCATGATTCAGCTACAGAGGTGCATGGGATATACTTGTAAATTTATTCATTTTCACATCTTAATACCTGTACTTACTACACATTTTGTTTTTCATTCTAACTCATAAAAAAACCCGTTCAAGCTTGATTTTAATTGCTTTGCATTTTGGATATTTTAGCTTATTATTATCGCTTAATTATTAGACTTGTACAATTAACATTTCGATTCATACGGAGACTGTTTTTGTGTTTTTATGTAGTTATTACGTTTATTTGTCGCTGACTGCAGGGCACTATAATGCAAAGTTAAAATAATATTCAGTATAAGGATGTTCCTGTCTACATTTGTTCTTTGTAAAAAGTGTACAATCATCCACTACTAATGAACACAAACACTGCTTGTTGAACACAAAGCTGGTAGTTTTGGTCTAAGTTGTCTGCTTTTGGTTGACTACAAGACATGATAGAGCCCATTTCAGTTTATTAGGAAAACAAAAAATGCATTAAAAGATTAAATCCAACCATTGTCTTAAAATCGTCCATAGTATCTTTATTCCTTTCAGCGTATTTGTATGAAAAACATGATCGGGCATACATGTAAGCATTTAGAACAGAATAATTTTGATGAGTATAAGATTGAAAAATGAATATTTCAACAAGTACAGCCTTCCGATTTGAAAACATTATTGGTCATTAATTCAATTATTCGTCCGGTCTATAAACCATCCGAATATACAACAAAACAACGGAGGTGATATGAAGTGACCGCCGTCTTTCGTTGTAACACTTTATGACGTCAACTTTTGGACGTAGATTTCGGTCATGGCATTTTATCATTATATTGATTCAAATATATTTCGCAAAATCGGAACATCGGATTTTGACTTGTGTCATTGTCACACAAATAGATATATCAAATTTCACATTTTAAAGAAAATGCCATAAATGGAATAAAAACTTAATATAATGTATTCATTCAGAAAGTGCGAGGTTTGGGAGGACGGCTAATATGGAAAAAAGAAATTGATCAGCCATTATTCAAACCGACCGATTTTCATTTCGATGCAGAGACAAAACTTATCCACCATTTAATGTCAGGAAGGCATCATCCAAGATGACTTTTTTACACACATGTATGGAGAATCATGTTAGTAGGAACAAGTACCAAAATATGTTATTTTACACTCTAGACTATTAACAGATTCAGTCTTAAACTGGACTCACCGTTTCCAGGATATCCTGCTATTTTTGTGCATTTACTGAGTTTATATTGTTTCCCATTTCATGCATACGTTTTGAAACAAAAATAAATAAACTAGTTACAGAGAAAATAAAATACTGAATTCATACACATGAAACGTGAAAAAAATCCTCATGAAGAAAGGAAAACTGTTGGCATTACTATCAGCCATCATGTGAACATTCATCTGGCAGACAGGAAATAATTTTGATACGTTACCAGTATTGATTCGTGATATGTTGTCGTTAATTACATTATTGTATATTGGAAAGTGATTTACAACCCTAGATAACTATCACTAAAAACTTGCTAAGGAGTCGGAGATTTTCAAAAGTTATATTTAAACCCTTTCGATTAACATCGAAGCAAAGAGGATTAACATCGAACCAAGGCGGAACGGGTGTGAGCATTAAAGTCGAACTAAGGAAGAAAGCCTGTGAGGATTAACATCGAACAAGGAAGGCGTGTGAGGAATAGAATCGAACCTAGGGGGAAAGCGTGTGAGGAACAACAATGAACCAAGACGAATTAAAATCGAACCAAAGAAGAAATCATATTAGGAGTAACATCGAACCAAGGAGGAAATCGTGTGAGGATTAACATCGAACCAAGGAGGAAATCGTGTGAGGATTAACATCGAACCAAGGAGGAAATCGTGGGAGGATTAACATCGAACCAAGGAGGAAATCGTGTGAGGATTAACATCGAACCAAGGAGGAAATCGTGTGAGGATTAACATCGAACCAAGGAGGAAATCGTGTGAGGATTAACATCGAACCAAGGAGGAAATAATCTGAGGATTAATTATTTAACCAGGAAATGTAGCATATTTACGACAGAAAGCTAAACACGATTCTAGGAGTTCATGACACAAACTATTATAACAAATTAGGTAAGACTATACGAAGAAAAACAATAGGTCAGGTTGCGTAGCAACCACATGATTTAACTAGTTTTATTTCCAACATTACAGCGCCAGTATGAAAAAAAAATGAAATAAAAGAACATTACCTCCTAAAATTGGTTTAAAACAGTGAGCATCTGCGCCTAGATTTTTAATTCCCTCTCTGTTTGTCAAATACTCAAAGTGAAATACTTACAGATGTAGCAAAGTATCTCTGTCAAAAAATCCTGCTGATATACTGGATTCAAAAAGCGCTTCAAAATGGCTACAAAAGGCTTATGATTTCAATCTTAACCTGCAGCCTTTTTCCATAGCCTAAAAATTAGAATTAAAAAATGTACCAGCCAAATATAATTATGAATTAAGTTTCAATTAATTCAAAAAGACATTTAAACACCTAATAGTACGGGAAAAACAATTTAATTCAAAGTTTGAAATCGACGAGAACTTTGCAAAATATGGTAGAAGATTTAGTTTACGTAGTTGTTACAGGATTGTTTGAAAATCGCCTATAAAACAAACCAGCAAACTGTTTACTGATGCAGTTTGCGGGTGACGCATCTTACGACAACATAACAGCTCACTGTAGCAGTCACAAAGGTAAGCAAATATTTTATTTCTTTTTTCTGTTACACAAAATGATATTGTTATTAGACAGTGCTTGTATTTTCTAGAGTTTGTCATCCCCCTTTTGTACATTGTTGATGTATTTTAAAGTACTCCTTTGTAGGGCTGAAAGGTGTATCCGAGTACTCAGTTATCCGCGATATCGGCCTTAAAATACGAGTATTCAAGATCTTCCAATCATGATCTTTCTGAATATTGTTAACCTGCTGTCCGTAACATAAATGAATTAAGCCCAAATGTATACGTTTGTTTCTATTTGTCTCGTTGAATCATCCGAAAAGAGAAAGTAGAAGTAATTAAAATGTAGCGTGTAAAGATAGACGCGGTCTTGTTTTCGAACGAAAATACGAGTCAAACTTTAACAGGTTCAAATTTAAAGCTTAAAAAGAACAAACAAAAAAAAAACAGAAAAAAATTAAGTGGCGGTGGTGGGATTTGAACCTCACCTGTTAAATAAGAGAGCAAGTGACACAACCACTAGACAATGGAGATTTATTGAATAATGAGGGCTTGAATATCCAAAGTAAAAAAAACTCCTTTTAAATGCATGTATTAGTAAACAGGCTAAATATCCGAAATGTCAAGGAATATCTACCATGTCCGAAAATACCGCTACATTTCTTGCTGTTTATTTCTCGTAATAGTTTATTGGTCAATCAAAGATTAACAGCAATTTACATTAGGCTTGTATTGACAAAATTTTTAATCATGACCTGCAAGGTTTCTCAAATGATCAATTTCTACATTTCAAACCATTAATAACTCAATGTACAAAATCGCTTGTGTGGGCGTCGCCTTTATTGAGCTTTGTCTGACCCGTATGGGTAGAGGCAGGTAACACCAGACTAACGGAACTTCAGTTACATTTCTAGAGGATTTATTTGCTTTCCGACTTTTGAATATACATCTCTGCCTTTCTCGTTTCTTGTTATATGTTTAGGCACGGATGCTATTTATCACTGCATGTTCTTCCAGAATGCTTTCCCTTTCAGTAAGTAGTGTCACCATCATCCGCGTGTTAAGGTCATTTGCATTTAAGATCTTTATTTTCTTATATGAGCCGCTGCATGTAAGTAAAATAAACAAAAATAATTACATGTATGTATGAATCACAACCCCTGTTCACTTTTGTTTAATGCTGCACTTCAGATTTAGTCATAAATATAGCAAGTACAGTATTTTATATATAGGCTACTCGCACATCATTAGTACCTGGAGAACGAAACAATATGAAAAACACCCAGTTGTTTTTCTTCATAATTTGTCTTTCTGTGTTGTTATTCATTAAATAAGGTATGTACTGGAAGATATTAAAGCAATGGAAATCCTGATTTAAAAGAAGCTGTATTGGATAATTTTATATAGAAAAAGTAAACACTACATTTACTCCATTCTAACCTACACTCTCGCGGTGACGCCATTTTATGTCCGTGAAAAGAGAAAAAGACACTTATTATAGCGTTAAAGTAATACGAAATAATCTTTTTAACTACTTTAACTATATGACTATATAAAACTGTTCTTAATATGCATTACCAAGAAATTGATAAGATGTGTGAAAACAGCAGGCTATTTGCTTACACGGTCCTTTTAGTACATGTAACAATTAATTTCGCGTTTGCTTATGACATACCAATTCTTGCATATCGGATCGGCATTTCCGGTGATTTTGCCCATGCCGGAAAAACCGGTCTGGCACCCCTCCTATGCCAGACGACTCTCGTGAATCACTTATGACGTAACGTTATAAACATTGTGACGTCAATTTCCCAAACACAACGTCGGAAAATCGTTTGTTTTTCATGATAATTCATCATTTTGATAAGTTTGCATAAAGAAATCTACTTTAAAATGCAAGACGGCATGCAAGAAAAAGTTTCCATCATGAGGCACTTGGCTCAGATGGAAATATCCGTCACCTCGGGTAACTGTTTTACGGGAACTCGGCAGAGCCTCGTTCCCGCCAAAACAGTTACCCTCGGTGACGGATATTTCGATCTGAACCTCGTGCTCATGACAGAAATTATTATTCTTGGCTTCGCCGTGACGTCATACTGACCAGTTAACCAATCGGATTATATTATTAAGGTCGCGTTCATTTCTTCATTCGTAATTCACGAACCATGTTACGATCATATCATACTAAAAAATACACCAGAAATCAATTTCGATCTGTTAGGCAAAATCAGTAAAACCGGAAACAACCAAGCGTCTCTAATCACCGCGAATATAACCATCATCCGTAATTACAGCAATCACGTACAAATATACACGGACGGCAGTAAAGACCCGGATAAAAACATAGCAGGAGCGGGATTGGTTTGCTTAAACGCAGAGGAAAAAATTATACATCGAAAAGCGACCAAATTAAACGGTCAAGTATCCATATACACGTGTGAAATGGTAGCAATAATGCAAGCAATCAAATACAGTTTAGATCAAAACTTATCAAAAACAGTCATCATAAGCGACAGCCTAAGCTCGCTACAATCAATCAATGCCGGAAAATCCGATAACAGACCGGAAATCCTAAACATCATACTGCGGGACTGCTCTAATATTTTAAACAAGGGAAACACAATAGAATTCTTATGGGTGCCCAGTCACATTGGCATTAAAGGCAACGAAATGGCTGACAGCGAGGCAAAGCTAGGCAGCATGCAGGGAAACCTTTACCATATTGGGCTAAGTGTACGGGAAACCTATAGCATTATCAAACAAAAGATTAAATTTAAATACGCGAAATTATGGGAAGAGTACCGAACCGATAGGAACATTTTAATTAATACAAATCCGCCAAATAAGATAACGACATACAGCACCAACAGATTACTTGATACAATATATACGCGTTTAAAACTTAACTGTAGCTATCTTAAAGGCCATCGATTCACCGAAGACGTTAACTGCCCAACGTGCCAGGAACCAGAGACATTTAAGCATGTAATTTTCAAATGCCCCCTATATTTCACCGAACGCACCGAATTAGAAGCAAAAATCTTACAAATAGGCCTCGCACAAATTACCGAAGTAACGATACTGGACCCCCCCAAGGAACACGCAATAGCAATAAGGGAAATACTCTTCAAGTTTATTAAAGATGCAGGACTGCTTAATAAGATATAAGAAACACTTATAAATCGCGATAGTGGCGGCACGCCTGGAGACATGGCAGTAAAAGAAGAGCGCTATAAAATACCGTTTTGACACATACAAAAACAGGACGAGTACCAGCCACTTAAGGCGGGTCGATCGAAAGATCGGTAAATGTTGCACTGTGATTGAATGCGGTCATGACGGTAGCTTGTGTCCGGTGTGAACAAAACTCTGCTTAGTCTCCCGGGCGCGGCCTAAACTAACTTAATGGGTTCACAATAAGGGTAACAATGCAAGAAAAAACATACAAGTACCATTAGTGGCGGCACGCATGGAAATAGGGCAGAAAAATAGCAATATAAATACCATTTTTGACACGTACAAGAACAGAGTGAGTACCAGCCACTTAAGGCGGGTCGATCGAAAGATCGGTAAATGTTGCTCTGTGATTGAATGCGGTCATGAATGTAGCACAATTCTGCTTAGTCTCCCAGGCACGGCCTAAACTATCCCCTGGGGTTCACAACAAAGGTAACAATGCAAACTATATATTATATCTATAAGACCGGACAGGTGTCAGACACACTGAATATAGTGTATATAGAATAGCGTAGCTAGAATATTGATCATAACAAATCCCACAATAGTGGAAAATATGTAGTACTAGTTATATGTTCATAAATAGTAGTTTAATTAATAATAAAAACATATGTACAGCTAACAAACCACGGTTAAGGGATTGTATATAGTAACGTAGATAGTAGAGGAACTCCGAATGAGGATCACACAGCCAAAGGTCAAGTAACACCCCAACCCCATGAGGTAAAAAGTCATATGACCCCAATATGATAGGCTATGAACAGTATACCTGTTCCACCAAAAATAAATAATATATCATAGAGTTATTGCAGGTTCATGTAGCCAAGATATCAACCTAAACAACGACAAAAAAATATCCCGAACAAGCGTGTAACTTAAGAATAAAAAACAAAACACGCAGGTCCGAAAATATAAGGAAATACGCGGACTGAAATGGCAAAACCACATGAAACTTCTCAAATAGAAGCCCCATAGAGTCTCTGGCTGAGGTATACATCCCAACAGATATAATGACCGACTAAAAGGCAAAAAACCGCAACAGAAACGCTTTAATATCTCAAAAACGAAGAAAAATGCAGGTTTTCCTATATAACTCATACGGGAAAAAAAGTATAAACATGTGGCTATAAATAAAAACCACGTGACCCGCTCGATATATAAGCGAGCTAAGTCCAAAAAACGGATAGTAAATTAACCAATCACAACAAAGCAGACAAAAAATTGAACCAATCAGAAGTAAGCTACTAAACACAGGGTTCGGCAGAGTTATGTAAACAAATACCCTAAAAGGAGTAGAAAACTTGACCCACAGGCCGTATAATCCAAACCTCGGAGTTCAAATAGAACAGTAGATTAGGTAGTTATCATACAAAAGTATGATACACGGAAAATAGTACAAAACTCATTCTCTTCAGTTCAATAGTGTACGGCCAACTTTGGTCAAACACTAAATACTGACAGTAAGAATAACAAATTTGAGTTTAACCGATCACACACGAACAAATAGCATAGCAAAACGATTAAGGGTTAAGAACAATTCCACAGAATGTTCATATTAGACCAATACACCAGATTCAGTCAAAAAGAGCTAAGTCCCAATTTTGGCGTCTGGACAAGAAACTACATACTCATCATAGGAATTATAACTCTTCCTCAACAGAAAGCAACTACTGGTATCACTAAAAAACTACCAGTGATTGCAAACACAAAGTCGAAACAGGACCCGAAGTAATAATCCAAACAAAATCATGTCTGGAAAAGCAGCCACAATTTAGCCGGTGACCAAAATTAAGATTGTTCACAAGAAAACGCATAGCCAATGCTATCATCCCAAAAGAGACCAAATACAATTAATAGGCAATTCTGATTAATACACCTCCAGTCATTGCAGATATGTAAGCCAGGACCAACACAATGCATATAAGGCGAACTAGTAAGATTAAATAACCCCCTTACAAGCCAATACGCAACAAGCACCTGTTTCTATTTCCATCCGGTTCGTGTGCACCAAAATCCAGAACTAGGTCAAAATTGTCTGGGAGGTCACAGGCTAAAACCATAAGGACTGTTGCATACCAAATTAGTATAACTTTAACCTGTTACTCCCTTTTAGAGCAACAGACAGTAAATATCATATAATTATTTTTCTAGTTGCTCCCTTTTAGAGCAACAGATAGTAAACATCATATAATTATTTTTCTAGTAATCATCCAGCAGTTCATTTCAAGTACAGTAAATAACATTTTTTCTCTATTACACTTTAAAAACGGAAACTGATGGATAACTTTAATTGTTGTAACCTTCTAATCGTTTTGAAAACTACTTATACTTTTTAGCAAAGTGTAAATAAATATTAACATGTAATGCAATGCTGAGATGTTCTCAGTTTTCCAGGAAGACCACCTTTTTTTTTTCATTAAATAGTGATCGCATACATTAAGTAACTCTTTCTTTCAACTTTCAAATTCAGTAAGAATAGGACACTTTTGACAAAAAAACAATTACAAGGAGAAATAGCAAAGTAGTATTTTTTCCGATTTAGTGTCTGAACAAAGAAAACATATACCCAACCTGAGAATTATAACTCTTACAACAGACTATAAAATCCATAAAAGGGTTAACAAACACCCAGGGACTACAAAAAATCAATTAGCACCCAAACTGAATGATAGTTCAATTATAATGATGTAAAGTCAGGAACCCAAAATCTAGTCTGTAACCAAAACACAAGTTTGTTCACAAGAAAAAGCCTATCCAGTGCTAAATAACGGCAAGTGTCAAAGATAAAATGCCGCCCTATAATAACCAACAAAACCCTAGTCATTGTAGAATTAAAAGGTCAGGCCAGTACCTTAAACAATAAAAGAATTATAAGTACCATAACATACCCCATCAGGCAAATTCTGAGCGCGCACCTGTTCATAACTCCATCCGGTTCGTGCGCACTAAAATCAGAATTAGGTCAAAACTAACAAAAGAGGTCACAGACTAGCAGTAAAGGACTATTGCAACCCAATATAGTTAATTTTGATATAGGGCTCCCTTTTTAGAGCACTATAGAAGTAAATACCACCAGTTTATTATTCAGTAAACACTCAACAGTTCACTATATGAGATTAAGTAAAAACATCTGTTGTTTATTTTTGTGGTAATTCGATAAGAACTGTTGAGTAATCTTACTAAGTCTGTAATATTTTATCTTTTTAATAATAATCTAAAACATTTAACAACTTGTAAATATATTTCTACACATATTTAAACAATAATATGCTCTTAGCAATCAAACAGACCACCTTTAGACACTATCACCAAGAAATTCTTTTTATCTTTCATTAAATAGTGGTCGCATTCATTAAGTAATTCTTTCTTTCATCTTTTTAATTAAGTAAGATTAAAACATTTTTGACTACGCGGGAATTAATTTTTCAAAAACACAGCATTCTCTTCCTTCTATTTTTGTCCGAAGTCTCTCTTGCTCCACCTCTCTTAACCATCAAAGGCCAAGTTGATGGGGGCACCGGCTACACTACGCGTCCAAGCCTTGCTGACGTCGAGGGGCGGACTGAAGACTGGTTGAAGAAGAGGATCCGGTTGCCTTTGAAGGTCATGCCAAATGACCAAGCGCACGAGCGAGCAGATGGCGGAGTATTTTCTTTGGCTGGCGTTGGTAAGAAACCCAACAGTCTGATGGCTTCCGGTGATACCTTGGCGTCCTTTTTCGGAGTCTGCTGGTCAAAATTTCAAGATAGGATACTCATATTTTTTCATTTAAAATAGCATGTTGTATAATTCAGTGCCCCATAAGGCTACCCCAAAGTCCACATTCTTATATCCCAATTTTTGTGTTTTAATGATAACTGAACTGTACAACATGTAGAAAGTATGATGAAACATAATGATTTTGTACATAAAGAAAGGGGTAAATCATTATGTGAATTCATTCAGTTAAAAGTTAAGGTAGGACTAGGAAAATAGGTCATTCACAAGTAGGATCTCATTGGTCAATGTGGTGACCTACATTTTAAGAACCAATCAAAACAAAAGCATGTAAATAAGGTTGCAATCTGCCAATCTTCTGATAAGATCTCCTATTTTCGACAACATATAGTTAGGTATTTAGATAGGGGCATGAACAGGAGAACATGCCGGGTCGTACCGACTATGCCTCGAACGAGGATGGTGGACCCAATAAGCACAATTACAAACAAACAAACAAACATTTCTTCATTCGGTAAAAGGTGAAAACTCGGTCTTTACGGTAGACTCATATGCATGTTTAAATGTATTTCAAACGAAACAAAAAGCTTTAAACAACATAGAACTATTACAAAAACAATTTGATAGTTACAAGCTAATGGTAGACTGTCGTCTTCTTCATTTTTATTCTTGGTTATTTCACATTTTAGAATTAAAGATGCATAGAGATCAGCGATAAGAGCCGAGGAATCACCTTTCCCGAATTTAAATATTTTATCAGTACCCGGATGTGCGAAGCCGAGAATACAATTCAAAAGAATACGGTTTTCAAACGGCTACAGTGAGATTCAAAATTAATTAAAAGCACGCGAAAATGTTATACAGACCATTTTTAGCTCGACTTTTCTATGAAAAGGGGAGCTATCCTACTCGCCCCGGCGTCGGCGTTGGCGTCACACCTTGGTTAAGTTTTTCGTACCACCCCACTTTATTTCAGAAGTATTAGAGGTATGGCTTTGAAACTTACCATACTTATTTACCATCATAACCTCCATCTACAGACAAGAGTACATAACTCTGTCAAGGTTTTTGACAGAATTATGGCCCTTTTTTACTTAAAAAGTGTATTGAGCTTGGTTAAGTTTTTTGTACCACCTCACTTTATTTCAAAACCATTGGAGGTATTGCTTTGAAACTAACCATACTTGTTTACCATCACGACCTTCATCAACAGACAAGAGGACATAACTCTGTCAAGGTTTTTGACAGAATTATGCCCCTTTTTTATTTAGAAAATACATTGAATATGGGTAAAATCCACTTATTGCCTTAACCCTTTGAGATATTGCTTTGAAACTTTTAATGCTATTTCACATCATTACCCCCATCTGTACGCAAGAGAAGGTAACTCTGTCAGGGATTTGTTTTAAAAATTAAGGCCTTTTATCGACTTAGAATCTTGGTTAAGTTTTTCGTACCAGTCCACTTTTTGACTGAACTGTTTGAGATATTAATTTGAAAGTTGGAATACTTGTTTACTATCATGAAACAAAAACATGGGCAGGAGAAGGTAATTCTGTCAAGGATTTTATTTGAATTATGGCCCTTTTTGACTTAGAATTTCAGTTAAAATTTTCATTCTTGTCCACTTGTTGACTTAACCATTTGAGATATTACTTTGGAAGTTGGAGTTCTTATGTGCCATCATGAGACCTATCTGTAAGCAAGAGAAGATAACTCTGTGAAAATGTTTCTTCATTTGTACTTAGAAATTCCTAGTTAAAGTCTTGTGTGCCCTTAACTGTCAAAGTTTTGTTGTATAGGCAAGCACTAAAAAAGTCGAGCGCGCTGTCCTTCTGACAGCTCTTGTTTATTTCTATGATGTGTCAGGGCCGGCTTTTGGGAGAGTTAAAATCGCCAAAATCTTATAAATTTGTTATTCCATATAAATTATGGAGTTTCATTTCAAAAAATGTGTTTGTCATCGCACTAGGCAAAAGCAGAGTTTGTACTCCTGGATAGCAAAAGTTATCATTTTTAGTTTTAGAAAATTACACGGCCTTGATCGATTTACTGATCTTGAAAATAAAGATTACTCCAGAAGAAGTTGCAATTTTGACTCGACTAGTTAGTGTCTGGAACATGACAGCTGCATGTATGTAAATTAACCCTAAAAACTTATTTCTTTTTAATAGGGCCTCCGAGTTAGAATTGTGGCGTCGGACAAACCCAAACGCAAAATAATAAACAAACAATTATTAGGTTAAATAGTGAAATCTCGTGTGTTACTTACTCATACTTTTATACATTTATTTCTTTCAGTCACTGAGATTAATTACGTATACTTTGTTGTATTGGAAGGCATCGGATAATATAAGGTGGACATCAACTATGAAACTGACATTTTCCTGGCTGTTTCCCCTCGTTGGTTTTTTACTGATACTAGAGATAGAATCGTCAATCGATGTCAGCATACCGGTCAGCCCAGAAGATTATCAAAAGGTTGCCGGCCCGGGGTTTGCAGTGAAATTTTTTTCAACAGACGAGCCATTAAGCCGGAAATATAAGCCACAAAATATAGATGATATTTTTGCGAAAAAATTCACAAACGTGCGACTTCGGTGTGGAGCTAAATATTATCCCTATCCGTATACATCCGAGAATTTCACAGTTTTCTTGGACAAACTGGAGGAGGTGGTTGACAAATGTTTAGATGTAGGCGTGGCCCCAATCATCTCCTGGGCGTTTGATGTGGCAGAGAATCGTGCTTCAGATTATGATAAAAAAATGTACCTGAAGTGGTGGAAATTGGTCGCAAGGAAGCTGAAGAAAAAAAATTACAGACTAAGTTTTAACCTGGTCACTGAGTTGAGCAATGAAATGTGTAGAGGTAAAAATCCTGAACTTGATTGCATTGGAGGGAGTCTGAAAACGAACAATACAAAATATAGCGAGTGGATGACAGAGGTGATAAACACAATCCGAGGTACCGGGGGTAATAATGATAAACGAATTCTGATTATTGGCCCGCCAAGGCATGACGCTGAGGGTTTATGTATGATAGATAAAAGTATTTATGAGAATGAACCATACATGATGGCCGAATATCACACGTACGCAGCAGGTCCTACCAACAAGACCACGACTGGCAGGTTCTGGGAAGGCTGTGGAAATGATACACAGCGTCAACATCTCATTGATGTACTCGAAAGAGCAAAGGAATGTACAACACTGAAAACATACTGGGGCGCTTGGATGGTTCAAGATAATATGAATGGAGGCATAAACCAGACAGAAGCTGAATGTTTTGCCGCGTATTTTGCTAAAACGTTGAAAGAGTATGGTACCCCCTGGTCTTTGAACGCACTTGATATTTACTACAACACAAAGAATACAACATGGCTTACAGGAGATCAAACGAAAGGGCAGGCAGGAGCAAAGACTACTCTCAATTTTTACAAAATTCTTGAGGCAATCCAGGCTAATATGATATAAATCCTCGCATTGCAACATTAACGAAACAGTTTGAGCAAAATAATAAAATAAAATTTTGAAATTTATTTTTCGTTGACTATTAATACTTCTACGTATTCTTAACTCTAAAAGGCATTAAGATGGTGCATTTTGATATACAGAATCTAGTTATTGCAAGACAAAGCATGGACCATATTCTCCATTTCAAAATCAAATCTTAAACTGGCTTATTTAGCTATAGCAAAACATAAAATACTTTAATCGAAGCTGAGAGTGGATCACAAACGTTAGATGAAATAATGCAGTTTCTGCTGCAACTGCAGAACCATTTAGTGCTTAGTGGACACTTATGATTAGGTCGTGACCAGCTTGTTCTCACCTAATCAAAATCAAATCAGAAATCAGAAGTGTCTTGCGCTTGTGCCGCTGTTACTAGAGCGTACATTGGTATTTGTAAGTTTTATGATCTCCCAAATTTCAAACCCAGACAAGGAATAATTTTGCATTAAACGCAAAGATCAATATATACATATATATATATATACATTATGTCTTAAGGTTTAAAACCCTTAAAATGCCGGAAAAGGCAATATATATTATGAATTAAATAAAAATGACTTGATATGGCTTTAAGATAAAGATTTAATTAACAAAATTAACTGTGCTACGCGTTTCATACAATCCATCAGGCACAATTGTAATGAATGACGTTATTTCCATGACGTCGACGTCATAACTTCCTGCAAGGGATATTACTGTTGTAAAAAAACAGATAATTAATGTAAATTAATGGCGTTAAGCCTTGGTTTGAATTTGTTAATGAAATAATTCTCTTTTGCTAACCTAACTGAAACTTAGACTAACACCAGACCGAGCTGTAGAAATAACACATATGGAGCAGGCTGATACTATTGAGTTTAGCTGTTTTGCCTTGACCATCCATGGTTACAGTATGTTTTAAATGAATTGCCGTCGGATATCACATTTGTTTCTCGATCTGATATGTATTTCGTTATTTGATATTTCAAGACACGTGCAGCTAAATCTCTATATTTACTATTCCCTTTCAAGGCATGACCTTGACATAAGAGCAGATTATCTACGATACTCCATGAATAAGAAATTTATAACAACATATTATAAATGTTAAAGTAAATTGAATGTGAAAGTAAGTTGGGTTGTCATGGTCGCTTTAAACTTGGTAGGGTCGGCGATGAGGCATCTACCAAGATTGATTACCACTCTGTAACAAAAATGATTTCTTAAATCCGAAGAAGGACCAGACGCGGCAGACTATTACTTGACACCAAAAATTAACTTTACTACTGTAAACAGCTAAACACGCAACTTTAAGGTAATACGACAGGGGAAATCTTTGCGTTTCTAAACCTGTTGAGTGTATATTGGTACGTTGTGCAAAACAGCAAAGCTAACTAAGTCTTACAATTACTATAAGGGCCAGAACTAGTCACCCGAAGCAACACGAGTCAACTACAATTGAAGTTGAAAACGGTATAATACGCCATTCACGGTGCAAGATGTACTGTGCAAATGCGATATGCGAAACAACGCAACAGACTTGAAGCAACTCAAATCAATATACAAACGTAACATGCCTTTGCCTTACCATCAGATTTTGGGTACCTTGAATTCGTTTTAGTTTGATGTTCGATCGTTCTCTTTTCAATTTCAGAGGATTTTATTGATCTTGCAATTTTTGTCTTGTGTTCAAACTCTTGCTTCCCGAGTATCACAGTCTCTGCTTTCTTATATAATTCCTGTGGTTGATTAGCAACTGAGTCTTGTATTTGATTTGTAGAACATCCTGACATCATATGAGTGTGGAACTTTATAGACGTTAGATGGTGCCAATTGAATATCTGTAATCACAATAGGGTCAATAGAATATTATATAGACCACTTCGTTTGAATGAATACCTCACATTAATAACAGATAGAGCTGAAGCATACGCAGGGTACACCAAAGAACAAATGACCGGCGTCATGCGAAAATTGGCCTTCGGACATTTCTTATATTATTCGACAATAATTGATTGCAAACAACATAAAATTGACATTTTTGTCACCCTCTTAAAATGCAAAACCAATGTTAAAAACTGATAGCTATTATATTTTCCTGCACAGAAACATACTATTTGTTTCGAAATCCTTCAAGACCATTGCTATGGCAACAGCGATTCGAAATGATTCTTTTTTTTTATATTATGGCTATACCCTATGAAAAAAAGCATATCGTGCAAAGAGGACGTGAAATATTTCGCCAGATATGATATATATCGAAAGGGTATATAATTTGCAACCAAAAAAAATGACGCTGGTAGAAAATGATTCCCGTAATAATTGACTGCCCATGTTAATTGAAGTGAGTTTGGACGTCAAATTGTGGTATGTGACGTCATTTTTAGAGTGAACAGTGACGCCTGAGCTTTACTTTTTCAAAAGTTGTAATTTTGTATCTACTGGACCCAGACTGGGCGTAGGTAACTGAAATTTTTCAATATTGATATTGAAATATTGTTTGTTCAAAATATGCAAGAAAGCTAGTATTTTGTCCGAAGGCCCATTTTCCCGTGTCGCTTTTCAAATGTTTTATTTTAGATGCAGAATTGTTTCATAAAAACTTCTGACATTTGGAATGGTAAATTCATTGGAGTGGGCCAAAACACCTACATCCAATGACTGGAGAATGTAGCTG
This sequence comes from Saxidomus purpurata, assembly GCA_022818135.1. Taxonomy (NCBI): domain Eukaryota; kingdom Metazoa; phylum Mollusca; class Bivalvia; order Venerida; family Veneridae; genus Saxidomus; species Saxidomus purpurata. The sequence goes on from JAFMSR010000012.1 coordinate 12,302,814, forward strand.
GTTTGTGTTGGTAACATTAAGAGAAGGACGTTATGTTCTTTTGTCCAGTTAATGACTTAAATATATATTTGTGACTTATGTCCATCATAAATCATTAAAATTGGTGTTTCACTATTTGGCCTTTGTATGAATTTCATAAAATGAGTCTCCAGCTACTCTAGAAGACAGTAGAATTCGACCATCTACTGTCAGTCACCGTGCATTGTGCACCTGAAGATGAGTCTTGGCGAGTATACTCCTCATTCTCTGTCCTTTGAAAATGAAGTAAGGTGGCATTTGAGACCCAGTATCATTTCCATAAGCTAGAATAGTGGTTGTAGATGAGCGTGATGAGGTGATTGCAGGGAGTGATTTACTGGTACAAACAAAATAAGGGGAACTATGCTCTGTCTGAACTCCCTTCTCGTCAACATTATAAGTCAGTTCAGCTTTACCTATAAACTCATTCTCTTCTAGTATAGACATGAGATTGTTTCCTTAGAGGAAGCCTGTGCTCTGTAGTAAGAAAGTGCTCTAGTTATGAAAACCTTCATCTCTGGTCATATGTGCATTAAGTTATGGAACCACCTGTCACAAAGTGGATATGTTCCTTGTCACGCTTCCCAATGAATAACGCATAGTTACTGGCTTTTCCTGTCACCTCCGTACGGGAGTAACCATACTCCAATTCCGCCATAGCTTTAATATGCTCAACAAACAGAGCCTCTTCCTTTTGTGACAAAAGAGCATGGGGTCCAAAGGGTAATGTTTCGTCCGTTGTTATTTCTTCATTTCTGTTAGATCTAACTCCCTGATTCTCTATGGAACGAAGCAAAAGTGAACATCTAAGATTTCGGTTTATATAATTAAGTTACAAATGCATCGGAGAGGGGGATTATGTTGAAAAATAAAATAAGAAAATGTTGAACAATTCTTTTATTCTTTTATAATGTTAGTCCCGGGACTTGGCCCATACATCCTCGCACAACATTTGAGCCTATATTAATGATATTTTACAAATATGGTTATTTGTGTTCTCAAGGCGTAATTTTATGACCCCCCCCCGTCAAAGAAGTAGGCCGGTCGGTCGGTCTGTTCGTTCCGTTTACCAAGTGGTTTCCGGATGATAACTCCAGAATGCTTGGGTCTATGATCTTGAAACTTCATTTGTTTTTAAGGTCAGTAAGTCAAAGGTCAAGGTCACAGTCATCCGGAATAAAAGAACGGTTTTCCGGACGATAACTCAAAACGGGTCGAACGAGGTTGGTGGACACAATTACAAAGCACAATTACAAACAAACGATAACTCAAAAACGCTCGGGCCTAGCATCTTGAAACTTGATGTGGAGGTTGGTCATGACCAACAGATGACCCCAAATCGCAGTAGAAGTGCTGCCCCGATAGAAAATTTGAAAAAATAAGTATTGCTCAGTTCATTATTCCTCCGAAACGAAGTTTAGGGGGGTATATAGGAGTCATCCGGTGGTTGGTCGGTCGATCCGTTGCATTTCCTTGTCCGGAGCATAACTTCAAAACAACTGGTTGGAATTCAATACAACTTCATACGATGGTCAAGCATATTAAGAGGAAGTAAAGTGCACTATAACCATAACTCCATCTTGACTAATTACAGAGTTATTGCCCCTTGTTACGTTCTTTGTCCGGAGCATAACTTCATAACTACTGGTTGGAATTCAATACAACCTCATATAATGGTCAAGCACATTAAGAGGAAGTGAAGTGCACAAGAACCATAACTTCATCTTGACTTAATAAGGAGTTATTGCCCTTTGTTACTTTTCCTTGTATGGAAAGTAACTTGAATACTAATGGTTGGAATTCAAAACAACTTCATACAATGGTCAGGTACAATAAAAGGAAGTGCAGTGTAAAAGAACCATAACTCTATCTTGAATAATTACTGAGTTATTGCCCTTTGTTACTTTTCCTTGTTTGGAAAATAACTTGAAAACTAATGGTTGGAATTCAATACAACTTCATACAATGGTCAGGCACAATAAAAGGAAGTGCAGTGTACAAGAACCATAACTATATCTTGACTAACTACAGAGTTGTTACTTTTCCTTGTCCAAAGCACAACTTGAAAACTACTAGTTGGAAGTCAATACAACTTCATACAATAGTCAAGTAAATTGAGAGGAAGTGCAGTGCAAAGGAACCATAACTCTATCTTGACTCATTACAGAGTTATTGCCATTTGTTACTTTTCCTTGCCCGGAGCATTACTTGAAAACTACTGGTTTGAATTCAATACAACTTCATACAATGGCCAAGCAAAATGAGAGGAAGTGTACAAGAACCATAACTATATTTTATTTATTGCAAGGTATTTCGTTACTACTATCTTCTGAACTGGATTGATTCAAATAACATACAGTCAAAGAGGACATTTGTTATGGCCATGACAAGAAAAAGTAATAAAGGGAGATAATTCAACTAGATGGGTGTTCAATAGAACACTTGTGTCGCCCCCTTACGCTATGTCAAACTAACCAATAATTTTGTGACAAAATCTAAGTACAAAAAGGGGCATAACTCTGTAAAATATGACCGTGACCAAAACAATTTGGCAGCACATGAGGCTTATGTCCTAAGCAATACAATTTTAAAGTTTGATAAAGAACTCTTAAAAATGGCAAAGTTATAGCCAACGTTAAGTTTTCATGACAAAATCTAAGTACAAAAAGGGGCATAACTCTGTCAGATATGACCTTGACCTACAAATTTTACGGCATCATGACCCTTTTGTAATAAGCAATACAATTGTAGTTAGATGAAGAAATCTTAAGAAATGGCAAAGTTATAGCCAACGTAAAGTTTTTGTGACCGACGGACGTACAAACGCGATCCCTATGTATCGCCTTTTCTCCAAAAGGGCAACACAAAAATAGGACAATGTGGAGTTAAGGTTCTTATACACTGCACTTCCTCTCAATGTCTTCTGCCTGTGTGTAAAGTTTACACAAATTTCCATAAAAACTTTCGGAGTTCTGTTGTGGAAAAGTGTTCTACGAAAAATCAGTCAGGGGAGATAACTCAAAATTAGAGTAAGGTACGGTTAAATAATTTCCCTTGAACATTTTCATAGTAACGCTTCTGACCAAGTGCGAGGATGAACAGACAGACACATGGACAGAGCCCATTACCATATCCCCTTTGCTAAGGTGGTGGGATAAATGTGCCAAAAGAAGAAAAATCGATTTTCTTTGACTTCCTGTGTATCTTCTTTCAAATCAATTTAGATAAAGTCTGTAAATTTGTAAGCAACAGAAATCTGTTGCTATAAGAATAGGATTGTAAAGAATGACAGGGTGCATAGAAGTCTTGGTTTAACTTACATCTGAGTGTAACCTGCAAAACAGTCTTTTACACATTGTGATTGTTTCTCAACTTCGCTGCTTCATATTAAATTGACCAAAAAAAACAACAAAGAGAAGTGTCATTTGAATACTTTTTAATTTTTCCTGTTAAAACAAAACAAGCAAAGTGGAAAAAAGTATGTGAGAGAAACAGAATAAATAACAGCAATAATCTAACACAGAAACTGTGAAGAAAATAAATAGCTACATGTATTCATTACATATACATGGAAATTAATAATTGATATATATCCATAATACTCTGTCAAAATTTTAGATGGAGCATTGGGAACAAATACTCGTAACAAACATACATACAATCAGTAAAAATAACCACAACAAAGCAGTACACAATGCTATCTTTGGATGATCAAAGCAAGAAATGATATAAACTCTCAGTACATAGCACCGGAACAGTTCTTTAATGCTATCTATGTGGCAAGTGAAAGACATATGACAACAAATACTGCAGTGGGAGAATACATTTACTGTTACTAAATCAATATCAGGCAGTTCATAGGCTATGTGGTTTGAATTATAGAGCTGAAAACGCTAATTTTGTCATTTTTCAATAATTCAAAGGCCATAATCTAAAAGCGCCTTGGGCAATTTTGCTGGTTATCGAACTTGGCCTGGACATTATGCCCAAAAATATTTCACCAAGTTTGGCGAAGATCAGATGAAAACTGTTCGACTTAGAGAATGGGCAACCTGTGGACGCCACTGAAAAGCAGTATGTCATCTAAGTAAGCCATGGCAAAAAATATCAACAAGTATATCAATGTATGTGCACAATGCAAGCATATATGACGTGAAAAACATCTGATTTTGAAGCTTTTTCTGTTCAATAAACAGTTAATATCACATCAGTGCATGTTTTTATTTCGGATGATCAGGTGATATTTCTTCAGTTCTGTTATTTTTCAACAGTCTACGACACAAGTCTGTTATAACAACTAATGAATAAAAAGCCTGAAGAATGTCTTACCTAGGATCCGTATTATAACCAATCATTCTTGATCATAAGCTAGCTTCTCTTGTTGGCAGGAAATGGAGATTATAGTTCAGGTAATGCTGATGGTATACACTGTAGCTCTTTTCTAATAGGTAAAAATGTAGCACTATAATGTATTGTTAATGTACTGTTGTGGATATTTTTAGTTGTACAGCTGTGTGATAGGTGAATATTTCTAGGGCAACATTATCATGAAATTTCACTCAAATCATGTACGTTGTATACAAAATATTGACATCTACAACAATCTTCTGCTCTTATAAATAATAATGCATCACAATGTGAAAATGATTTTGAAAGTAAATATTAATGTTTTCGTCATGTCATTATATCATTTACGTAAACAAACCAGAATGTACATGAATGACTGTCAACAAAGAAACAAAACAAATTAGAAAGACTTTTATACATAACTGTTATATAATTGGCACTATAAAACAAACAGACACACCGGCACAAGTCAGGTATCACAGAATATACATATACCTTGGTACATTTGTAACAAGGCAGACTAGTAATGCATTGTGTTTTATATACATGAATATTCTATTTTTCTGTTTTCAGACGTTTTAAAGCATTCAATGTACATTGCATTGATCTCTATTTATCTCACACATACAAACTCTTGCCTGTTAACAAGTATCATATAAAATGCATTTGCATGTTTGCTTCACTCATACAAATTCTTGCACATCACAGCTTACATATACTCAGGTTATCATAGAATTGCACATGTATGGTCTATACAATATAATGTTCAACAAGCATTCAATACAAACTGGGCAATGACAAATATTCGGAAGTAGTTGAACATTACACACCCTTCATTTAACATAGTATACATGTATGATCAAAGTAACTTGCCTGCAATGACACATGTATACTCCCTGCCAAAAAAAGTGCACAACACCAGCTTTTTAATCACCTATCTCACTGTTCAAATACATACACACTGACTAATATACACATTCATGAAATAATTAAAACCATTATCATATAAAGGCTTTGACGGTACATATATCACAACAAAAACTAAAACAGGTCTTGCTGTACATTGTATCGTAGTCGTCAATGTTCCTTTTATGTCAGCTATTCATCATTTATCTAGATATAAAACCCCATACAATGATGGAATATTAACTTTATCCCAGCTGACAGCAGCTTATACTGCCTTTCCGACAAGTGTAGATCATGATCAGGCTGCACCTCAGTACAGATCTACACTGTCTGCCTTTCCGATCAGTGTAGATCATGACCAGTGAGCATCCCTTTGGACAATTAATGGTACTGTCCAATTGTGAAAGATGGACAAGTCTTGCATATCATATCGGACCTTCCAGTAACTTTACCCATGCCGCAAAAATCCTCTCTTGTATACTACTTAAACATTGTGATGTGACTATTCCAAACACAACATGTGAATATCGTTTGTTTTTATATGATAATGAATTAATTCAATGTGTTCACATTTAGAAATCTACTTTAAACCACAAGATTATGCAAGAAAGAGTTTCTATCATGAGACATTTGGTTCTGATGGAAATATCCGTCACATTGGGTAACTGTTTCCTTGGAACTCAGTAGAGCTTCATTCCCGCCAAAACAGTTCCCCTCGGTGACGGATATTTTGATCTGAGCCGCATGCTCATGACAGAAACTATTTATCCACTTTGGAAATTTTGCAGGGTGAAGGTTAAACAGAATATAAATGATGAAAATTCTGATATAAAAATAGTTGGTGTAAAAACCATGTACAGCACATAATAAGATTTACTGAACTTTGTTTTCTAACCCATATACACAGACAACCCACACTTAACATTTATAAAATTACTTAGTGACCACATACAGATGTCATGTGATACATAATGACCATATGATGTGGAAAATGCTATATTTATCTATGAAACATGTAACACAAGGATATTTACTCATTACTGCAAAAATGAGTTAACATACATCTAACAAGTGAATAACGTAACATGAGCAACCACATGTGACAAGAAGTATTATTTATGACATAAAGTGTTACATGTATTTATGACATAAGAATTGTATATGACAACATGTTATTTATGACATAACATATCATGAAAAAACGTATTATTTATGAACTAAATAATTATTTATAACATAACTGGCTGTAAAATGCACAATATGAACAAAAGACATGAAATATAACTGAATGTATGGCAGGAAATGACTTGACATATCACTAGAGAAATGACTTGATATATCCCTGGAGAAATGACTTGAGATATGACTTCACATATCACTAGAGAAATGACTTGATATATCCCTGGAGAAATGACTTGAGATATGACTTGACATATCACTAGAGAAATGACTTGATATATCCCTGGAGAAATGACTTGAGATATGACTTGACATATCACTAGAGAAATGACTTGATATATCCCTGGAGAAATGACTTGAGATATGACTTGACATATCACTAGAGAAATGACTTGATATATCCCTGGAGAAATGACTTGAGATATGACTTTACATATCACTAGAGAAATGACTTGATATATCCCTGGAGAAATGACTTGAGATATGACTTGAAAAATGACTTGATATATGACTTGAAACGATTACTTATACAGAATCAATGAATATTATAAATCATTTATGAGATATGAATATAAATCACACTTGATCACATATATACAACTGGAAATATGACCTGAGAATATGACTTATTACTAGAAATATGACTTGACTCGATAGCTGATTGCGAAAAATTACTCGTAGTGAATATCACATCACAGCCAGTTACATGTAATAAAACAGTTCACATTTTGTAAAAGCAACACAAAATATACAATCAAAAATAAACATTTCGGATTATGATCATAAAAATAAATGGCCACATCAGTAACAACTTCATGTTGTATATATGCATAATGCTGCTATCTCAGATTTCTTATGTACTAATAGTTTACCAAAATTACCGTTACATTCATATACATGTGTAGTATCATGACTTGAGATTTCTGATACCCTGTTACCATTAGTTTCATAAACTTAATTCCGCTATATTCTTCCATTTTTTTCACCATAACCCGAGTATGAGCACATCCTCAGAACAGAACAGAACAGAACAGAAAGAATTCACTAATTTTGAAACTTGTGTAATTGATCTTATTTCAGATTTCTGTAGTGCTCATGAGTGTACAGAACTTAATTAACTCCCTTTTTTGTACAAATTAATGAAAACAGAAAAACTGAACAAGAAGATGGAAAAATTATGAAAAAGCCCACAAAGAAAGTCATAACATATGACAATGAAATGTAGATATATTACCTAAAATCAATGCTTGACTCAGCAGTCAGACCTGTCGTTTTAAAACATAGTCTAGATGAATAAGTTTCTAATGTAGAAAACAAACAGTAAAATGGATATTTGCGATTAAATAGTTTCGGCCATTTTTCGCGAATTCCCCACTTCACTATTACAACTTTTTTGTGATAGATTCATTTCACATAGATCAATAATAAGATGACCTCTCCTTTTCGCACATTCTATATCTGCGCAGAAGAAGCCAGTCTGTTATCAAATCGAGAATTATTTATCATCTAATCATCATCCAATTTACCAGTGCAACATCTTTTTCAATATTTTTTTCACACAGCTGATCCATCTCCAAAAGCAATTAGCTGAATTAGGACTTCCCTCTAGGAGAGCCTCGTCGTCTGCTTTTTTCCTCCAGGGAGACAACTCTGTGCATATTCTATGAGATCTGTTTCAAGATTATAAATGTCACGAGACTTCTAGTTCATGAATCATTCTGCAGGTACAAACTTGCTAGGTGCTACCATTAGTACAACCTGAAGGAAGTATGTCACTTTATCTGCAAAATAAAATTCAAAAGCAACTTTTAAATACATTTACATCACTTAAACTTCATTCTATCATGTAAACTAAATCTACATCTCTCAGGCTAAAGGTAACTTCATATAAAGCCTTGAATGCCACAAGGTTGAACCTGTTATTGAAATAAGGTGTTATGGCCTTGTGGCCACCAAAGGGAGAATATGTCAAGCAGGGTCTTTACTGTTCCCTATTTAATTCCACTGTTCCTTATTTTGAGCATGTATATATTCTAGAAACAGAAAAAAGACAATACTAGCTTGGTAACATGGTAAAGTTTGTGTGTTTAGTTAAATCACACTAGTGTGCATGTACTTTTTGAATTTCAGAAACATAGTTGAAGAACTGCCCACTTACTCTAAGTTTTAAGCTTTGAACATTCCAATATTTTTCTGTATCAGCTATCTCAAACTTTTATCCATGATTTACAAATTATCAAATGAAAGTGAACTATCTATGTACGAATCAATGCTGAAGAATCTTTTCTTGTTTAGCACTAGTAGACACGAACTGAATATACTGACAATACAAAAAGTTTAAAAGATCAAAACATACCCATAAGTGGCAAACGTTTTCCGTAGACAACAAAGGGTACATAGAACACGAGACCGCTAATTGTGAACAAGAAGGCATAGAAGAATTCAATCCTGGGATCTTGAATGATTGGTGCTATTACTAGATACACTGAGCATAGAAATACGAGAATTGGTATTGCTAATGGAACCTGAAATAGAATATAAGTCTAACTTTCAACAGTTATCAAATTCTGATTGTATGCCTCTCTCAAATTTGTGGCTATGAAATATCAGATATAAACTAATTTTCACTTATTGTATTTTAGCAAAAAGTTTAAGAAAGGAATTGTCAATTGTGATATTAGCAACAAGATATATGCTTTTAATGGCTATGGCTTTTACCATCCTCTTTGGTAAGACTCCAACCATCAAAAGATTGATGTACATCAAAGGAGAAATATATTGTGCTACTATTGTGTTTGTGTTGTGACTGAATCATGTTTGTGTCAGGGAGAGTGGTGTGATGTGATTGTGGCTGTAGTGTCATTGTGGATGTGCTGTATTTTGTGTTATGTGATTATATTTGTGCTCCGACTGTGTTTATGTTGAGGTCATATTGTTGGGTGTTGTGCTGTGGCTGTTGTTAGGTGCAGCTGTGGTGCCTGTTTTAAACTGTCTCCAAAGTACAATATTTAGTACTATGGAAAAAGATTTAAGCAAGATTTTCTTAAAATAGTAATCTAATAGTTTCTAACATTAAACATTGCTGAATTCCAGAAATGGGCCAGTCCACTTTTTCAACTTGATCAGTACCATTTACATTTAAAAAGGAGTTTACAGCTACAAATTATTAACTTAAAAGTGAACAAACTTCATGATCATGATCTGCACCCATTTCATCATTTGCTGCTATAGCAGGGTTAAGACAAACATTCAGTCAGAGACATAAAACAAACAACTATTTTTACCTTATAAGGTCTTTTCCTTTCTTTCTGTGTACATCGTAGAACAATCAAGGACAGCATTGTTAGTCCATAAAAGAACCAAGCCGTAAAGCTAAAGAAATCAATCAATGCAAAGATTTCTCCAAATAGCACCATTACAGAAGACAAGATTACCTAGAAATAGAAATAGCACAATCCGTAAACTTCCATTACATACTTTATCAATCTTGTTAATCAAGAAACAAGACATAATGGGGCTTTTGTTTTTTCCGTCTCGATAACTTTATATCCCTTTGATTAACCAGGAATGATACAGCCCTTGTTTTACAGTCATTAGACGTAATTTGTCTGCAAGTCTGTACACTGGAATGGCTATAATATTTTGTGTTGGAAATTGCGAAAATCTTGCACAATGACGCGACAATGCCGTGGATTAACCAATGAAAATAAGTTGTTCAGAGTTTTAGTGAACCCGATTTACACACATATTTAGGCCTATAGGTCTATATATCAGGAAAAAACAAATTTAATGCAAATATTGTTAGGGAATTGCTGCAATAAGTTTGTTATTTTCTGTAATATTGAACTATAAGTGAAAATACGTTGTTCATAGCTTTAGTGAACCTGATTTACACAAGTATATAGACCTATATTTGTCCCACCTTCAGACAATTTTTGCACTGAAATATATAGAGATTTAGGGAGAAGCTTTTATCTGTGAAGCAATAGTCCTAATTACATTTGTATTGGAAAACAGGCTTAAAGTGACTACATACAGCTTGCTCTATGAAATGGGAGCATATGATTGGATTAGGAAGTAGGGCATACTTCTCAAGAAACACAAAAGTATTGCTCAGGCTGTAAAGTACAAGTAGCGTCAAAGTCTGATTATCTGAATTTACGAGCTTTCATGTTTCTATGGCAACTGAAAATGCAGGTTGACACCGCTTTTACGGACAAGTGGTTACAGTTGCTGACTTGAAATCAATGTAACCTCTCATTGATAGGAGGTCATGGGTTCAAACTCGGCTACCGACCATTTCTGTTTATGTGAGAAAGTTGGCAGTTTCTTATGGCAGATAGGGACTACAGTACTTGGGCATCCTGGGTAAACTGGCTTTAATCCCCCGGAGAGTTACGTACCGGTTGACATGAACTTTCAAAACTTAATTTCTCTTTAGTACTTACAGAAACTACTAGTGAAGGTAATGGGGTATATTGTCTGACATGGATGTATGAAAACACTTCTGGTAAATGCCCTTCTCTTGCTGCCACATACATCACTCTGAAAACAGTACAACAACAACCTCACATAATTGTCTTAACAGCAAAATAGTTAACTTCACATTTATCCAGATGGAGCTAGATTTTAACTGTTTTTATATAGTTAGAGAAGCATAATAACTCCCCTACATTTTATGTGAATGAAATTTGCAAATGCTCAATTTGTTTTATACTAAGTTTATTTATTCTTGATCTTTACAACTTCGATTAATCGCTCTCGAGACTTGCTCCAGATGGAATCAACCTGAGAGTGAGGCAACGACGAATGAATGTGTCTTGTCTAAAAACACTACAAATACATGGCACTGATGGGGATCAAACCCCTGAGGCAAACACGCTACCATGGGGTAATGATGGCTCCACTCTTACACTGTAGACATTTCATTCTTATTAAAGTGGATATTGATATTGCTCAAGCATTATACAGTGCACTAAAACACCCAATAAAGTCTTAAGCTCAATAAATCACTAATCCTGCCCCTGCCAAGCTCTGAAGCTCTATTTATTGGTCTCAAAAACATTCTTCCTTCTCTCATCTTTATAAATCTCCCTTCTGAGCTCTAGGGCTCTGCTTATGAAACTTTGTATTTTTTTTGTTTTGAAGCTCTTAAGCCTAATATTGAGCTCTTACGATAGACCAATCATTTTCTCAAGTTCCAAAATAGTTCTTGCTAACCTACTTCCATTTAGCCCACACTAATGCACTAACTACAAAGCACAACAGGTTTTCCAGAATGTGCCAACAAACAAAACCCTGTGAAGTTACATTTTTTTAGGATAATTCCACTTAGTGAATAAGACTTTGAATGCGCATTTATCCAACAATCAACACATCAAACGTAAGAGCTTATTCCCAGAAATTATTTATGGGATTAGTTACTTACCTTCCTCCAGTAAAGCATGTGCCGTTAGCACCACCAAATGCTGACATAATTACAGATATAGGTATAATAATGGCTGCTGATCCAAGTACAAACTCTCCCCAGGTCTACAATGGAAAAGTTTTTATTTGTGGAATGCTGACGCAGATTTCTCTCATAAAAGTGTTATGTACATCGTAGGCACATACAGCTTTACAAACTTATGTAGAACCATATGCCTCAAGGCCAGAAGGAAAAAAAAACTGCACATAGAGACGAATTTCTTAGAAATAAGTTAATTGTGAATATTTTGCAGTTAATTACACTGAAAATTATTAATACAACCTGTATAAAATGTGATTACGTAACACAAGATTAAGGAAAGTACATTCCATTGTCTATTCTAACAACAGCTTCACTAACTAATTACCACGTAAACAAAGAAGGAAACCAAACTTTATAAATTCTGCAAGAAACTACATTTTGACATGTGCAGTATGCGTCAAACTGTGCTGCATGACATACTAGTAACTGTCCGTTTAAAACATGATTTTGATGATAATAACATGATATTGATGGTAATAGCATGTTGTTGATGGTAATAACATGATAAGGATGATAATAACCTGATGTTAATGGTTAAAACATTATATTGATGACAATAACATGATTTGGATGATAATAACATGTTTAGGATGATGATAACATGATATTGATGGTAATAACATGTTATCGATGGTAATAACATGATATTGATGGTAATTACATGTTATTGATGGTAATAACATGATAAGGATGATAATAACCTGATGTTAATGGTTAAAACATTATATTGATGACAATAACATATTGATGATAATAACATGATTAGGATGATAATAACATGTTTAGGATGATAATAACATGATATTGATGGTAATAACATGATATTGATGGTACAACATGATACGAATGATAATAACATGATATTGATGACAATAACAAATCATACAAATGAACTTACGGAGGCAACAGCAGTGGACATGAGAACATCATGCTTCGATAAAACAGTGAAGTATGATATATTGATGAGAATATAGCATATTGTCACCAGCGGGATACCAATGATAATGGCTCGAGGTAAATTTCTGAAACATAAAATCAGAAAGATTGCATTATCTATATAAACAGATGTACAGGTATACTTCAATATAAATACAAACTCACTCACAGTATAAGAAAACGTACAAAAAGTTTTTATCAATATATAAGGATTTTACAACAACAAATGATCAAGTATCAAATTTAGCACAAACAGTATGCTTCAACCTATGATTCCAACCAAGTTTCGATAAAAATTCCAAAGATTTTGATGTGGTAGAACCAGTGTGAAATAATCAGACTTGATCCAAGGCTTCATCATACAAAACTTATGTGCTGTTAGCTGTCTCATGGTGATCTGTATTAAAAGGGTTTTGTTACTTTTGAGTTTGGGGAAAGGTACCAGTAGTCTTTGTATGCTACAAACAAGTTTAAACCGCCAAGTTACCAACATTTCCGGTAACCGACCACTCTAAGTTAACCTTGAATTCAACCTGTAACTTTATTTCTATAATGTGTGTTTGCAGGTTAGAGACTGTAACATTCTTTACTTTTTTAATGCGTTGCCATGGTATCATTTGATACAAAAGCTGTAGAGTGTGCCTGGCCTTCTACTTTTTCTCACTGATGGAGGCGTCAGTCATCCCTTGGATATTTTGTGTGGTTCTGGTTGATGGTAGGTGATGTGTTTTGATGATGACTTTGGACTGTTTTATCTTATTTAACATTATTTTATACTAACAAATTAATATAATAGGTAATATGTGCAGTTCTATATCATAACAAGATTAACTTACTTATATGGCTGCCTAATCTCCTCCGTCACATAGTTCAAATTATTCCTGAAACATTAAAATCTATAGTTTATAATCAAAGTCAGCTATCTTACATGGAAATAGATCATAATCTACACTACACAGCTGCCAAGAGTGCCCAACAGCACTGTGGTCTGATTCTTCACTGAGAAGATTTGAACCAGAAACCTCTGGTATAGGACCCCAACACCAATTTATTCATGTAAAGTACAGCTATCAAATAAAGAAATAAAATATTGCCAATAACGAGTAACATTTCGCCAGCTATAGGTTAGTTATATGAGTTGAGATTCTGTCAAAGACAGTTAATCAGATAACTGCAAGGTCTCTCCATGTGACCTTTTTGTCCGAGACTACTGCAGCTGCTGTTGCAGAATCGGAGGGTTTGATCCCACCAGTGTCAGGCAGTGGTAGTATCCTTCGGCAAGACTCTTGTTATTCTATATATAGCCTTTCTTTCTTTGTGGTTGCTTTTATCTGGAGTGAGTCTCAACAGTGACTGATAGTCTGATATATGTTTCGTTTCGTAATAATCAACAATTCATGATAATCAACAAAAAAATAAAGTATAAATGAGATATCTAGAGGTTGTTTTTTTTTACAAAAAAGGCACATGTATGTCTCCCACAACTTAATGCTGCAGGATAGACAGGTGTGTGTGTGTCATGAATTGCAAATAATTCGAAAATTCATATGGCTTTAATAAACATTTTTTCATATGGCCCTTATTAAATTTGAAAATAGGGTAATGAAAACAGACAATGACTCTACTTAGAATCACTGAACCAGAAAATGCAGACAACATGTACAACTTAGGCTAGTTTGGTTGAAATCTGCCTAGCAGTATAAGAGGAGTTACATGGACAAACTTAAGACTAGGGTTAAGGAAAGGGTTTACGAAAAAGGTTGATAACTACGTTTATAATCAATGAAACTGAAAATGCCGACAATTCGCAAAACTACACTTGGTACCAAACATTTCTACCAAGTTTCAGTCAAATCCATCCATGTCTGTAGGAGTTACGCAGACTGACAGAATGACAGACAGACAGCACCAAATCAATATGTCTCCCCACCCACTAGGTGAGAGCCATAATGATTACAGTAGTTCATTATCTAATGCTACTCCATTTCTACATACCAGCCATCATAAGCCCAGAGTCCATCATAAAATGCCAGGGCTAACATGGAAACAGATTCTGTATTGTCTTCAAATCCTGACTCTAGATGCTCGGTATAGCCTGAAGCAAACATTTTCAATCTCAATAATGCACATCTTTACCCAGTGGTGTCATTTGAATTACCTGATTGATCACACAACTATCCACCAAAGTTGCAGTAACAATTGTGGAAAATTGAGGGATTTTTTATATATCACAACACTGTGACATTTATCTTTGCTGACTAGGCGTTTTCTGTAAAACTTATCAATTGTATCCAGTTTCAGGTTCGGAGTTGTATTTGAGCCAAGCAGTTTGTTTTGGTATGTAAAGAAACTGAAGTAACTTTGCTTGTCAGCATTAGAAGAACTAGGTGAAAACTGCATTCGAATTTATAGAATTACATGTAACGTTATACACAGACAAGAATCCTCATTTAATTCAATGATATCACAGCTGTTAAATATACTGTTAGGTTAGTCACCTATTCAAGCCTTTAAAAAATACAAACTGTCACACAAATTCTGGATAAATCATAAATGCAACTCTATGACCTGCCGCTCCCTAAATGGAAGCAAAGTTTTTAGGTATGAGTCATGTAGTTGACAAATGGTGACAAATAGTTAAGACATGTATAGCAAGTGTTGTTTACCTTGTGAGAGCATGTAAGCTCCGCCCCCAATGATTATAGCTATGGCAATTAGTTTCATCACAGTGAAGAAGTTCTGCACCTTTGTTGCTAGGGATACACTGTACGCATTGATGAAGGTAATTAAGACTGAAATGACATTTAAAAAGATAAAATAGATATGATCAAAACAGTCTGCATCCATGGTCTGTTACCCAAGTACAAACTAAATCATCTGTAACAATTTAAGGACATTTAATATAACACAACACTATGACATTTCTCTTTGCTAGCTATGCGTTACTTGTCAATAATATCCAGTTTCAGGTTGTATTTAGATATACGAGTTAGATTCCCTGACTTTAAATCACTGTGACCTTACATTGATTGAGGGTATTGAGTTCGAGTCCTACTACCGACTCCGTCTCATCATGTGAGAAAGCTGACAGTATCTTAAAAGAGGACAGAATTCTAGCGCTACTACTTTGTAGTCATTCCCCTGAGAAACGATGGTAAAATAAACTGCCAGTCTGTAAAAACTACTGAAATACAGTTAAAACCGGAATTCAATCCTGACAAAAATTATGCGCAAAACAGACTATTATCAATCTTGTCTTTATTATGCCTTTTGCAGAACTGAATGTACTGATGCAAACTGTTAATCAGTCTGACACGTGTGTTAGTTGGCATTTACATACTGCAGTGACGTATGCGATCTTGTTTTTGTCAGTATCTTCACACACAAAGACTGTCTGAGGCCAGCAAGGGCACTGACTAAGACAAATTGCAACTTGAGTGCATGTCATTTGTGAATGAAGAAGAAAACAGACTATCGTTATGTTTTTTGTTGATAATTGCCTTCTACATTCATGTCTGTTTCTAACAGGATCTGAAACAGGCAGCTGCGATCTCACCAACTTTGCAAACATTAAGGTATATTTCAAGTAGGAAAGCAACACAAGAAAATGCTCTACTCATTTGCAGATTCTCTGATTTGGAACTGAATTAACCTAACCTGAATTTAATTAACCTAACTTTAGCAAATTAACAACCATGAAAATTTATCCATCAAGTGAAAAGTGCTACTATGCAAAACATATTGATCAACAATGAGTGTTACAATTAATGGTTTCTGGTTAGACATTGTACAAACTTACACAGACAAAGAACTGCTACGAGTTTGACAATCAGATCGTTTGATCCACACGGTCCGTAGAATGGTTCTACAACATATACTGCAAAACTCATCGATGTAACGCCAAATAATGCAGGTTTCAGGATGAGTACCGACGTCCAAGCGAACAGGAATGCTGGTATAGGTCCGAGCGTACGATGAAGGGGACTGAACGCTTCTTGCAAATATGCGTATTCCGCTCCCGACTTTGTTATCATTGTTCCTAACTCAGCATAGGATAACGCACCTTTAAACAAAATCAACATGCAAAAGTAAACATCTATTGTTACATATATTGACATTCAATAAAATAGATATGAGAAAGCATGTGTATGAATAAAGAGAAGCAATCAATTTAGACTGTATAAGCAATTGTGTATTGCCAAACAAGAAATCGAAATGTTTTTTTTTTATTTAACAACCTAACAGTGAAGTATGAAATACTAATGACAATTGTGCAATGAAAAAGCATCTTGTCTGACCCAGATGTGAAATTTCCATGACCGTTTGTCTTCATTCCAAAATGGAATGGTTTCTGACAATAAAAAAATTATATCAATGATGTTTGACAAATTGAATCCTGCTCATTTTAACAATTTGCAAATATTGCCAAATATAAATTTCAAGTCAACTGATACAAGATTCCCATTCAGATGGACTTTAGCACAGGTCTCAGTAACCATTTCTTTGATCTGTTTATCATAAAGAGGCTAAACTAACAAGCACTGACACCCCAGTCTTATTTGGAGAACGTTAAAAATAAAAGAAGTTCTTCTCTTATGCATTCTCAAACAACGATCGTTCAAAATTTCTCAAGTTTATATAATATTTTAATAACTTCTTTAAACTTATCGTAATACAACAACTTTCATTTCTGGTACCCCCATCATTGCTGGACTGACTGAGGCAAACTGAGGATCAAACCAGGGCCTCTGGCTTGCATCACAAATCTTAGGTGAACCACTAGATCTGGAAGTCCAAAACTTCAAAATAGTATTTCAAATTAAAAGCAAATTTTGTAATTTTACAAGGTATTAAGGGACGTTCTTTGCTTCTTCAACTTGAGTGCATTTGCACTCACGTAACTCTGGCCTTTGACAAGATGATTTAACTTAAATAAGCACGATGAGCGATAAATTAGATATTAATTTTTTCACTTTTAATCAAAGACAAATGACTGTTTTTTCATTCCTAATTGCAGATGACAATTTGTTCTGAAGAAAGCGAAATGTAGCTAGCGTAAAATTGTGAGTGGTATTAAATGTTGTACAATGAGACGTCACTACGAATGAGTACACGGTTAAAGTAAAAATGTTAAAACACACAAGGGACGGTACAGATATTGTATGAGAAATATGGAATTATTATTTTTTTGTCATTTTTTTTTTCCTTTTGCAGGGAGGGAGGGGTTCTGATGTGTGCGTAAAACAGTGAAATGTTTAATCACGCGTGTCATGTATGCCGCTCCACAACAGATGAAATAACTAACTAGCTAAGCAATGGAGGACAGAATGACACGGCTCTAGTACATCATCGAGAATGAAAAATTTCCACAAATTTCCTTTGTTCAATGTTTTTCCTTCCCAGTGAAAAAACAGAACAAAGCTTTTGAGACCAGGCCGCGAAGTCGAAACCACCCAATCAGTAAAAAAAGTTTCCAAACTGTGGGGAAATCTGTTTTGTTTATCCTTCCCAGTGAATAAACACAACAAATCAATTCAGAATTTTGACACCCATCTGATCACATGTTGAACAATGTCTTCCCAGTGACAATGCACAACCATCAGCGTAATTTACGTTTCAAACCCTGGCCGATGTCCGAAAAATAAAACGTCCAACCAAAACCTTAAAGTTTTTCTTCACCTTTCCTTCCCAGTGAAAAAGTGAAGAAAAGACTTTACCCTAGCATAGCCACATAGCGTCACTCCATTTTTTTTTAAACAAATGATAATCTGGTTGTCCTCCTATGACAGATTGTCTGCTCCTGCAATACATAAAGTTATTTAACAAATAAATTCAACACACAAAAATGCGGCAACCCATTGGTGCTGTCCCAGAAAAATGTATTTATGGAGGGCTAACTGGCATTGTGGTACCTTAAAATTCTTAATAGACTGACTATTTTATGTATTATTCAAATGCCACACCCGTCTCTCCAAAGATACGGAGGACGGACTGGCACTAAGCAACTGTCTCCAAGGTGACGCAGAAAAATTTCTGATAGCCAAATACCAATCTTCAGGCATGCTTGTATTCTTAGAGTCTCATTTTTTGCTTTCAATGAAATTCACAGATTAACTGCTATTTCATTAAACTGATTGAAAAATTAAAACACAATATTTGAGTATTGCAGATTTTCAAGTTTCTGCTTGGAGACAGTTATGTACTTATGCATTAAATGGACAAAGGGTGGGCTCAGACCCCTGCGTGTCTCTCCGTAAGAGAAAAGGAGGGCAAGACAGGTGTCCTACAGTTTAGGGGACTTTTTGAGGGCTTGGTCAACTCACACTACCAACACCAATAATATCTACAACAAGAGTCTAGCAAGTGTAAAGTATACCACATTATCATCGGTGCAAAAGATACATAAATAAACCGACCATAACCGAATCGGCATGTGCCTTTTAAATATACTTTTTATATTCTACATTTTACAGCTTTTCCATATACATGTCTTTAAACATGCTTTCGAAAAGGTGTTAGTGTTACACAGGGATTAAACTTAATATTATACCAAATAGTTTCTAAATAATCTTTAAGATGTGTATACACGGTAAAATATAATATGTTAAAACTAAATTATCATAATACTAATTAATTAATTAAATCAATTTAGAGGTGGAAGTTTCTAACAATAAGTAACAAAACACTTTTTTCAAAATTTGTGGTAGAACATAATTGTCTAAACTGTATCTATCAAATAGTGCTTGATTTATTCATAGAATTTTAAACATTTTTTTTTCTAAATTTTCTGATAAATACTTTTTCAAATGAAATTATGAAACAACGAATAACTTGGACAAACAAAGGAAGTGCAAAATTTAGTTAAAATTTTCCCTGACGCATGCAACTTAAAGCATTGTAAATGTGAACAACCAATTGTCTTTTGAGATAGATACATAGAATGATACATCCAAATGTTGAGGTTTGGCAAGATCTATCATATTTGAAAACTTCCGAAACAAAAATGACAATAAAAATGTTTTACGTAAGCAATAACAAATAACTTTCTAAATTCTTTGCATTTCGACGTGTTCCTTTTCGTACTGTGTAGTCATCAAACGCATTATTTGTGACTTCAGTACATGTAAGTTTATCTATCAAAATGTCATACTGTTGCAGGCACCTATAATAAACTACTAAGTTAATGTCACCCATTCCTGGCGGCTTGAAGACTGATGAGTCATCATTTCTGCTCCCTTTTTTCTTACAAGTTTTTTTTTTTTTTTTTTTTTTTTAAATTCTCCCCCTTTGCCAATGAAAATGTAACTAGATAAACCAGTGTACGTACTATTCTCTAGCCTCAGGTTAAGAGTGTAAATCTCGGTAAATAAGTCTCTATGTGGCCATGGTAAATAGAAGTAAATCATCTAAAACTGACTTTTAACATTGTTTTTAACAACATAGTTAACAACTGGTTCCCCACTTACTCTTGTTTTTTAGGCTTTTAAATATGTGAAATGATGTTTCACAACAAATAGTGTGTGCACTGATAATGCAGGAACAGACTCAAGTGCAAGTACTGAATGAACTCCACTATGAGACCTTATAAAACACCTGTTTGTTTTTAAAGCACTATTTACATAACAAAACATTTACGCTTCAAACCAGCTTAATTATTTGAAGACTACTTAAAAGTGTCTTAAAACTATTGCCTCGCCAAAAATGAGTGACATGTTTTCTGCTTTTTGAATTTGGTTAGTTATCACCGACCTAAAGTTGGTCAATGCTAACTAAGGGTTAATATGCCAGACCTTGCCAACTGTTTAAGAGGTTATAATATAAAGAATTTGGGGGTTGAAGGAGAGAACCAGTGTACGTCTCAAGACAGAGGTACAAATGTTCACTTCTCCAGTCCCGCCGAGATGAAATACGTACATAAACTCTCCACAGAATGTCTTACGGAGAAGACATTTGTATTTACTGCCTGGACCCAGACTAAGGGGGAAGTCACTGTTTGTCTGTCACATAATCCATAAACACAATATTTTCGTGAAAACACGAGGGTCACTGACCAGACAGATTGTCCCTTTTTTCAGGTTAAAAATAGCACACTTCTAGTCTCAAAAAAAATTGTTTAAAAAATCTGCATCTAACAGAGGAAATTGTTAACACTTCTGGCTTTGTGATCAATGTAGACTGTGATCTACCAGTCTGCACAACTGTGCTGTACAATCCTGATCTTCACTGTCCCCCTCCCCCATACCCCCCCCCCTACCCACCATCTCCCACCCTATGATCATTCAATATGATTTCATTGAACACAACTTAGAACAATATATAGTTTGGTCCAACTTAAAAACTGGACCTTTAACTTCTAAAATCTTAGGACTGGGTTAGGGTTAAAGCAAATTATTTAGCATAGTTACGGTATGTTTGTTTGCGGAGGATTCTGTGACAGTAACAAAAAAACAACTTCCGTCAAATATAGTCTGAGCCATTTTTGGAGAGGGGTTGATCAATTAATTCAATGAATACTTGTGTAGATTTACAATAGGAAATGCCAAGTTGGTCTCTCCATTTTGATATTTATGGAACAGCCCTTTGCACCATAATATTCAAAATTTTCAATAGATCCTTTCCGGTTCCCGGAAGAAGTGGACATCGCTTGGAGAAATGCCAATCCGGAATATATTCGTCATCCGATACCTGTTCAAATAAGAGCACAGTGAAGCATACATGAAAACGGGGAAATTTTCCCCAGAATATAATTATGAACAACCATTTCAAAATTCTTGTAAAAAGAAACACAAAGCCAAGGCTTCAACATAAGAGTTCTTAAAAGTAACACAAAAAAGCAACTTAAAGAGCCTCTTTCTGGGGTTGAGATAAATACACAAACAATGAGTACATGAAGGTTCTGGGAAGTATTTTCATGATATATATGCAATATGGGTATTTAGACTGGAAGTGTGTGTTAGATTAAAAAGAAGGTGGGTGGGAGGCAAAAAAAACAGGTTCAAAGGGTAGCGCATTTAAAGTAATAATTATGTTACATCCTTTTTTTTTTGACTAATCTACCAGAATTTCATAACATACACGGTATTCTGAGCTACACAAATGCAGTAGCTCCGTAAAACAAAATGGGTCTTCTATTTTAATTGTATTCAAAGTACATTGAAATTAAAAAAAAATCAGAAATAAGAAATAATTTTATGCTATCATATACACAGAAGCTTTTGTAATACGTATTAAACATAGGTAAATACATTTGTTTATAAATTAGTATGTCTTAAAATTATTAAAAGATTATGTATACTTGCATTTATTGCACCCTGCCTTCAGAGTATCATGTAAGTAAAGTGACTGACCCTTTTCCACCCTTGGGTTTAAATCAAATACTGGATTACGTAATAAACAAATAAGGCCAAATTTAGCAACAGTTCATTTTTTATGCTTTGCATTTTATTTTATATTCAACAGTAAAATGCTAAAACAGTAACTGTTGACTGTCCATAATACAAATTCTAGAAGTATACTGAAATCAAGCATACCAAATATTATTGAGTCAAATGAAAGAATCAAGGATTGTAAATGCAGTTACAAGTTTTCCTAATCAAGGCTTGTAGCAGAGTAAGGCCAGAGTTTTTTTATTTTCGTTTTACAGGAGCGCCGTACCTAAATATTGCAAAACCCAAATAAGAAAAAGATTCAAATTCTTAACTTTATTTTTATTTTTTCCGCCACCCGTTGCTTCGATCTCCGATAGAAAATAAAATTTAGTAATCTCCGAGTATTTTGGAGTGACTTCGCGTGAAGTATTTGTGCATTAAAATATTGGTAAAACACCTGTAAAAGCAACCTGTTGATTTTAGATCCATTGAATCACAAAGATCGAATCAGACATCGCCGTCGCCATTTTTGTATACTATCACAGCGTTATGTTGTTTTTTTTTATTTTTCAAAAAGTATTGAGTTATTTCTTTGTTAGAACCTAAAATATTTATCACATTTATGTTGATTTAAAATATTTATTTCCGTTAAAAATCCGCTGTCCCTTAGCATTGTCACTCGTGATAGGTGTGAAGAGTATGGCCTGTTGTACTAACCCAGTCAATTATGGAATTGTTGGAAAATCCAAGCTGTGTAACACCGCTGACTGAGTTGTGAATGCAAAAAGTATTTATCAATTAACATTGCCAATTGTTCTGTATTTGAATCAAAACGTTCTGTTTTAAAGAAAATCAATAGCTTTTTTTTTCATTCAACGTTTCATCAACTGTCAAAGCCAATGCTTTTCCAGTAACAATTTTCTACTATTTATTTTAATGATTAACTTTTGCCGAAATATTTATTTTTACTGCAACCTCTTTTATTCATAAAGATAAAGCCGCAGGTGTCATGAGATCAAAGAACAAACGCCGACACACATTGTGCATGTGAGTTTTGTTTGATCTTAGTGAAGCATGTGGCATCAAACAGACCGAGATATTTGACAGTTTGAGACATGAAAAAGTAATTCTAGACAATAGTCTGATAATTTTGGATTATAGAAATAATAGTTTGGAATATATAATGTTATGAGTAAGTTTTATTTTTGGTGATAAAATATATTGAACATGCTAAACAAATGTACGTCGGTCGGCAAATATTTTTTAATGTAACATGCATACAACTCAAAAACATTTCACGTGTAGACACATTTTTACCGGCGATAATAAATTTGATTTTTATGTCCCGTAAACCCGTTCATTTACCTGTAAAATCACGCGAAGTGACGCGATTTTACTCCCGCGAAGTGACGCGATATTTCTCCGTATGCGAAGTCACTTCAGGCACTCCAAGCTCACTTTGTCTCCCGAGTTACTCCCGCGAAGTGTGAAGTTCGCGTTTTTTGCATAATCCTCCAGGCCTATACTGTACGTCTGAAACAACTTGCGTCTGAAGAAAAAAAAAAGCCGACCTACCTACCCTATTTCTTTGACCAATGTTACCTGAACCACACATATTTTTTTTTTAGCCTTAACACTTTTTGGTCGAAAATATTATGTCTAAAGTAACCAAGAGGAGAAATAACTTTAGGCCCAACCAACTTTAGGAATCGAAACCCAGTATCTTTGGCATGAAAGGTGCACACACAGTCATGTCACTAAAGAGGTATCCCAACAGCGAGGCTGTTTGAAGTGGCCTATATCACTACACTCTTCCCCTCTTTATGTTATGGCGCCGGACATCAACTGTGCAGCCTTGCAGTTTCTAGCCCATTACCGTTCCCCTGGTGGCCTATTCCCACTCACCGAGTTATCAGAACTTATCCTCATCACCATTGAAGTAACCGAGAGGATATCAACCTTTAGGCCAAACCGAGAATTGAACCCAGTACCTTTGGCATGACAAGCGCACACTCAACCATGTCACTAATAATCATCTTGTGAAAATGACAGCTTCTTTTGCCTCTATAATACAGAACTATTATACAACAGGCAGTACTGGGTACAAAACAAGTGTGCACAACTTCAAAACATACATTCTATAAAGGTTTCCAGAAAAAAAAAGAAAAAAATATGGAAAATCCATCTTATTTTTTGTTTTTCCTTGACGCTCATTTTTCGACATCTTTTTCTTATTTTTATTCCCTCCTCCTGGCGCTTATTTTTGAAAAAAATCCCGTAAAACGAAAAATAAAAAAACTCTGGCCTAAAGATCTGTCCCTAGTAAAGAATTGTAACAGAGTTTCAAATGTCTCAATACAAGGATTGTTACCGAGTTACAAATATCCCCAGTCTAAGATTGCAACAGAGTCTGCATGCATTCAGGATCCTTACAAAGCTTTATGGTTTACACGCGCTGCTGAAGAACACTGGGTAAGAAGTACTTGATGAGAGAGAAAAATGGGTGTGATTGACAAAAAAAAGACAGATAGATAGGTTCTGACCACTACCCATGTTCAATCCTATCCCTGCACCAAACCTCACATCCCCACCCCTCACCAGTTTAGTCTTTGAGACAAGACAATAAAAGGAGCAATTCAATCCTTGCCTCTCATTCTTTTGCGCTCTTGAGACAATAAAAGCTGAAGAACAATTGTTGAGAACACAACATGATAGGGCTATAATATAGGTAAAGACAGAGACACCACTAAGTCTTGGACTGGGACCAACAGCCATTAATACACAATATCAAGAATTCCTAGCTGTGAACACTTATCTGGCTGACAACAGGTGATTCTGCCTTCATCAACAGTGCAGATTATGATCAGCCTGCACTTCTGTGTAATCTCATTATGATCTGCACTGTTCAATATTAGTTATTCACTTAATTTTCAGTGAACACCCCTTTGAAGAAATGATAGCACAGTTCAAATTCATAGACAGACAAGTCTATTTGTTTAAGAAATCTATTAAACAAGAACAGTTATAAATAATACCTTGTTACTGCTGCATTGTATGACAGATGTTATTTATTACCATAACCCTCAGCTTTTAGTGCATTAACAAAAGCAATACCTCTAGTGTGCAAATCGTTTGCAATGAGGTAAGCCCTTTCATAAAATATCATTTGTGTGAGAAAAAAAAAATTGAAAAGTACAAAAACCCTCCTTGAAAAGCTATAAAACTTATGCCACCTATTTATATCTCTAATGCTAAATGGTTAGTCGAATTCTTCCTGGATTGCTTTGGAAAATGTTCAACAGCAGAGCACATTTGGATCACAGCTTATTAGTGAAGCTATTACTGATGACTTTACTTGAGTATGTCACAGAGCAGAGGAAAATCACACTCGCAGTCTAGTTCATGGTGGTGCAAAAACTTGATTTGTAAAAACTGCTTTGGTTCTCACACTGACTGGCAGACATGCTGACAACAACTTCTTAGCATAGATTCCACACACGGTTAGGAATCACCTGATCAAAATAATCTCTAAACAAAGGTAAATCTATGAAAAATGTTGAAAAAATAAGCAAAGCATGATTGAACTACACAGGTCTCAATCATAGTCTGCACCTTCCCACTTCAAGAAACTGAAATAATTTATTTTGAAGTGTTCTAGTATACTTTTATGTTGCCATATGATAGGCTACATTGCATATTTACAGCTAAACAGCTTTGTTTATTCTCTAACATTTCTTCATAGATTTAATTATGTTTAGAGATTATTTTGATCATGTGAATCCTCACCTGTAGACAATATTATAGATTATTTAAATTTCAGAGCCGGAGCACCTGCAAAAAACCTCCATAACACCCTGGTCATTTTTTTGCTATTACACTGCACAGACAAGCTTGTTCACGCTTTAAAAACGTCCTTGAGGTGTTAAAGCCTTTGACTAGTTCCCTGCATCTCAATGACTTTGTAAAGACTTGTACTGACTTTTTACATAAGAAGAAACAGATTATACAGACTGTTACTAGAAATCATAACGGACAATTAACTACATTGTATATATACACACATTACTTTACATAAACGCAACATAAATGTATAGATTACATTGCGTACCATGCAGTACTATATATATTAGAGATTCATATACAAAGACAAATTTTAATTCAACAAATACAAGTACATATTTATATTACAAAAACATTCTCCACAGTACTAACAGACAACTTAATAGTTTTTTTAAGATTTCATAAATATTTTCCATAATATTATATATTATTTGATATAGGAAACCTTGATTAAAACAGTGATTAATATTTTTTACAACTGAGGAAGAGTTCAGTAAGTTGAAATCTTACCTAGTAGTGCCAGTACACCACACAAAGCCCACACAATCAAGCTGAGACCCACTGAACCACTGCTCTGTAGCACACCCTTTGGCGAGATGAAAATACCAGAACCTGGAATAATAAGATACATAGTGTGAGCTGCTTATCCTGTAGCTGGTGGGATTGAAGTGCAATTATCCTGTAGCTGATGGGGTTTGAACTCAGCCTTATCCTGTAGCTGGTGGGTTTGAAGTCCACTTATCCTGTAGCTAGTGGATTTAAACAGTACTTATCCTGTAGCTGGTGGGTTTAAACACTACTTATCCTGTAGCTGGTGGATTTAAACACTACTTATCCCTTAGCTAGTAAGTTTGTACTCTATCTATACCCTGTAGCTAATTGGTTTAAACTCTACCTATCCTGTAGCTAATTGGTTTAAACTCTACCTATCTTGTAGCTATGGGGCTTGATCACTACTTGTCCCAAAGGTGGTGTTTTGAATGCCATTTAAGTCGTGTAAAAGTCACAGTAATTGTTGATTTTTTATGTTAAAGTCTTTTATTTCTTTATAAAAAGAATATTCTGTTTCACCTGGACATAAACAAGTAATTTTTGTAAGGGGAATCTAGATTATAAATGCACATGATAGGGTAAGTAAATACAGAATATTCTTGGGAACTCTTAGACTGATACAAGAACATTTACTATCCAGTCCTGCAAGCTATATTTACAAGTACATAATTAACTTTTGACATAAAAACAGCACTCACTATTCTATTATCTCATTTCTTCCCACATGTCCCAAAAAATACATTTAGGAAGTACTTAATATCAAATCTACTACAAATAAAACTCTGAATTACCTCCCCTCTTTATAGGTGTTACTGGGTATAAAAACATGACTTGGTATTTAATAGCAGTCTGGCATTCATGTGAATGTAGGTACAGACAGTGTCTTGACCTGGACATTACTTCCTACAGAGGGCTAATGCCTTTGAGACAGTTCTGCAGTGTCAGCCAAAGTTCATTCTTGTGGTGTCTATTCATGTCTGGTTTCTAATTTTTCAAGCATACAACATTATCAACACTACAGTATCTCTCAAACATATTACATAATTAACCTTTTTTTCTGCTGGCAGCCTTTGATTTTGTCCTTGGGACCAGAGCCATATTACTATTGCTGGGAGTTTATGAGAGGGAGACCCCATTAAATGCCATATTACCAATGCTGGGGGATGATTAGAGGGAACTAGCGTTGTATGCCATATTCCCATTGATTGGAGTTGATGAGAGGGAACCAGCATTGTATGCCATATTCCCACTGATTGGAGTTGATGAGAGGGAACCAGCGTTGTATGCCATATTCCCACTGATTGGAGTTGATGAGAGGGAACCAGCGTTGTATGCCATATTACCATTGCTGAGAGGTGATCATTCTTAAGCTATGTACATGTAAACACTGCTGGGCAGTTACCACTCCGGAAGCAACAAATTTACATTTTTAAGTTAAATTGCCATCAGCGGAAGGTGCCACTAAGGGAGATAATTCTGTATGCCAAGTGACCAATACTGGAAGGTAACCACAGCAGGGGATTATGACACTATAATGACATAGCACTTGGAGGTAACTCTTTGGGGAGATAGCATGAATGTATGTAATGTGATCTTTCCTCGAAGGTGAAGATATTTATTCTATATAATTTCAAACTGCAGAACATGCATGCTAATGTTACTGTATACTATTTCTCTACAAGTAGAAAAGTTGCTGCGGATCGCAGCAAAGAAGATAGCGTTGCCCAAATGATGATGACTTGTATTAAAGGCAGAACTGTATTAGACTTCGGAACACGATTTTGAGACGCGTTAAAAAACAAGAGAGAGACATATTAAATCGACTGATTTTCTTCACTTGACTAGAACTGCCAACAAGAGTAGCCATCTTGACCCTATATCGTCCACCTGAGTGCATGGCCTACTTATTACACAGTGTGATCAAAATCAACCTTGATCTATATGTGTCCCAGATTTAGTTAGGTTATCACCAAGACCGGAAGATTCTGGCTAATTCTCATAAAATTAGTTATAAGATGTGACTTTTAGAGCAATAAAAAGTTATCTCTTGAGCTGATCTTGTTACCTAGTTTTGGATCCAAGGTGACCACCATTCCAATATAACATAGACAAACATTTTGACCAATGTTCATTGATCGGCTATAAAATATGGCTTTTAGAGTGTTTACAAGGTTCTTCTTTAATTTGACTGTGTGACCTACATTGTAGTTTCTATATAACTCCAGATGATCCAGATTCAAACTTGACCTAGAAATCATTGAGACAAACATTTTGACCAATTTACATGATGGTAGTCTCTAGAATGTGGTCGACAATATAATCACATGCATACTCTTAATATACTTTACAACTTTAATACAGGGGTCGATTGATTAAAACCAAGGAATAGAAAGAAGCAAGTTTTTTTTTAGTTTCAAATTACACTGAGTCTTGCAATTACGACAATATACCCCCGGCAAATCCCTGGTTGCAGTGTTTAGAGTGTTATAATAATTGTTTATGACTACAATAACTGTGCAAAGACATATATACAAAATTTATACAAGTATATTAAGTGGAAGTGTATTTTACCGTTATTGCAAGGAAAACTTTGTGGCATACAGACTGTAATATTTCTCAGAGTAGTAAGTATAAGATGGTGTTCTATTTAATCATTTGTTTTACAATATGTCAGAGTTTTTCTACCTAGAGGAAAAGAGCAAAATCTAGAAATTTGTGCAAAGGAAAGTTTCCAAAGGAAACGGATGCTCCCGCTTTGTGCTTTTCAGTAACATGCAAATATGAAAACACTGCGGATCCAGGGGGCACGGCCTCCCCCCCCCCCCTAAAACCCAACCTTCCCAACCTAAATATCTCACTCAGTATAAATTTATATTTTCTGTTTCCGAAATTGGTATCTTAAAAGTATCAAAAACACGTTTTAAATGCAGGAAAATGCCCGAAATGGCCCCCTCGAAAAAAATTTTGGGGGAGCATGCCCCGAACCCCCCTAGAGAGTGCCTCCCTATTTTTTAACCTCTGGCTACGGCCTTGACATTGTTCATTGCCATTCAGTTATACATGGTATTTATACACTCGCTCGCTCCACCATTAAATTAGTGTTCGATTACTTAAAAACAGAGAATAAAACACAGTCATAATTGCCGTCTTATAAGGCTTGAGCAGAACTAACAAATGGCAAAAAGTACCCCCCTAAGACCAAATCCTGGATCCGCCACTGGAAAATGTATAACGCCTATCATACAGGTGCACACATGTGTTTCTCTGAACTATTAAGTGCAAATGTGGCCATAATCGAACTTGACCTGTAAGATGGATATTTACGAATGTAAATTGTATATAGTGGTCATCTGTAGTGTGCATAGGCTATATTCAATGCATTGTTACTGTACTTTCTATGCGAATTTTAAATTTTAAACATTTTTCCTGACCATCATAATGGGGAGAAACAGTCCCGAAAGATCGTAATGGCGGGTCTTTCAATTTGGAAAAATTTTTGGTGGTAAAAGACTACACCACGGAAAGCCGAAACGTTACTGGAAATTTCCCGCCGATATGAACAAAACAATATAAACAAAGAATACTCAGAAGTCGGTAAAACATGAGCGGGGCCTATATACACTCGTTGAACTAATATTGAATTCTATAGTTTCTATTACAGATGAAAACGTTCCGAATACTGCTCTTAGTGCTCAATATTATTACTTTAACAATGAAAAATCATGTTTGGTTACACATGTACCAAATGCAGATATTTTTAATACTGAAATGATAACGCTATTGTGTGTTTGTCATATCGGCAAAAATTTCTGGAAGTGGCCTTTTTTGTGTTCTGGTCTGGTCAGGTCAGGGTTTTACCACATACCTCAATATTCACCGAAATGAACTGTTATTTGCCGAAAAAGAAATGTTTAATATAAAACACGATTATTCATCATTTTTATCATTAAACTATTCTGTGCCTTTTTGTAGCAAATTTAGAATACTGCACTGTTTACCAGTGGAATTTAGTTCAATGTCAGTAACTTCAACGAAGTCTTTTCAGTATCGAAAACGAATTTATTCACTACTACCGATACGGTGATAAATTGATCATTGCCACCTCACCAGTGACTTCCAGTTACATTACCCCAAACATGCGTTGCGCTGAGGCGCAACGCAATAACGTTGCTGGCATGCATTGCTTTCAGCTCAAGCGCAATGGTGCTTTGTATACTTGAGCAAGCATATCAATTGCAAACCCCCAAGATCTGGAAAATACCACTAAATTAACAACATCCATCAAGCGAAGATTATTCCAGAATGTTTATTAGTTTTATTTTTGCCATTCTTGTGCTGCCAATCAAGGCATCAAATATTTATCTGTTTTCAGAATCTGGAATGTACAGATGGGGGAAGTTTTCAAAACAGAGAGCTAGAAGTAAAAATAAACACCATACAATCATGTGCCAAAAATGTTTTTTTCCATTATGAATGAGTTTGAATTATTTTTTTATTCAAGACACATTTAGAAAACAACCCAGAAACCATTTAGGCCATAAGTTTAATGATGAAACCACTAGTTATTTTAAAGGTCTATCAACAAATGAAATTTTTGTCGTTTGAATTGATGAATTAGGCTAAAATTTATTTCCCTTGGTTAATAAGCTCCAATAGGTGTGGCAGTTTGGTATCTCACGAAGTTTTCGTGCTTTATAAAGTAGCGCGTAATTGCCATTCAGCCTTGGGTACAGCCGACATAAGACGTTTATTTTTATAAGAAAGTACTGAAGGCTCTATGACCTGTTTTCATGATTATAAAAAGTATTGAATATTTTCATATTGTGCTATGATCACATTGTAAATGAGTTATATATGCATGTTTGATATTGAAGTTTTCACATGACGGTATTATTGGTACTGCATAGTTGTAAGGTACATTATGTATATTGAAGTACCGGTATCTTTACATGTTAAAGGGTTTTTGTACAGAAATAAACAGTCATTCTGTCGGTACCCATACGGATTCTACCAAAAAATACTTTG
This sequence comes from Saxidomus purpurata, assembly GCA_022818135.1. Lineage (NCBI taxonomy): Eukaryota > Metazoa > Mollusca > Bivalvia > Venerida > Veneridae > Saxidomus > Saxidomus purpurata. The sequence goes on from JAFMSR010000012.1 coordinate 12,334,494, forward strand.
TGGTTTTTTGTTTCTTGTGTAAGCTATCGGAGGTGTTGTTCATAAGGAAATTTACTACTGACAAATCATACAGGAGAATAATGGAGGGTGGCAGTTCTTTTACCTGTTAACAAGTTACTTGACAATTAAACCAGGGAATATTTTAACAATTATTACAACGTTTGGTGCCATGCTCAATCTGACACCCAAAGAAATATCCATAGTCTTTAAGTACTGTCCAAATGAGCAAATATTCCATAGAAATGGGATCATGTTATGCCATTTAAAGAAATTTAAGGGTCAAAACTCTAGCATTTTTTTTTGGGGGGGGGGGGGGAAATATGATGTTGATGGTAATCCAACATGTTCTAGACCTCTAAGTCCAGTACCATCAGGGTTTGTTAATATCTTGTAACACTTAATCTCAACATTGCCTAAAAGTTCAAAGGCAATGATATCTGTGTCACAAAGGTAACCCGATGAGTCATCAGCCTAGATCCAGACTTTGCACCAAACTTGATTCATACCTGCACACACAAAAATAGTTCTTGTCATTTTTGCAGGTGTTGTTGTCTTTTCCCCATCAGATTGTGTTTGTTTGATTATTTATTCTTATCTTTTTCCAGGAAGCCATTGACAGATAGAGATGCCTTCTGACAGATATGAAGGATGTTACTAAATATGAAACCTTCCTAGAAAAAAAACCCGCATCAACTAAGTAACCGAAGTCAACTGCTGTGTTAATTGAGGCAAAACCATGCAGAGAAAATCCTTTTTTTTTTCATAAAGTCTCTGAAAAAATGTTATTGGCACCCTTGCCTGCTCAGGAAATGGAGACAAATGTTTTTTTCGCCTACATCTATTAGGAGCAAGTGGATTGCCATTAACACTAGGTAGGTTAGACGGATTGCCATTAACACTAGGTAGGTTAGACGTCATCTGATTCTCTCCATAGAAATTTTGATTTCCCCTGACAATGAAGTATACAGAAAATGACACTAACTTTTTCCATAACAAGTCTGAATAACCTCCCGCAGATTTGTTACTGACATTCCGATTTCCTGTAAGAGACATTATGCAAACCCATTATTCCAAATAAAAATAACTCCTAGTTCATTACCCCCACTCAAAAACTGATTGTTCTTAATTATCTGACAAGTATCATTAATCTGGCAAAAATCTGGCAACACACAGCGAACTTGTTAGAAAGTTCTCTTGTTTCTTCTTATTACTGTACTAACTACATTGTAGGTTGCCCTAACTCCTACAGCAGCCAAATTCTAATTCTACTGTACAACCAAATTCCTGGGTCGTCCTAATATAACTTCTCCAGAGGCCAAATCCTTAAACCAAGCCGACAGAATATTATGCAAATGGCTATAGCTCTGCAAGAGTTGGTCATTTTATAAGGTACTGGTTGAAGTTGGATAGGATCAAATTTTTTTAAGGGTTTGCAAACAGACAAAGTAGAATATACCCTCATACTGATAAAGACATATACCAATATTCTAGTTGAGATATTTTGAGCAAGCGAGGCTTTCCTTTTAACAAATATTGCAGCGGGGTTTCTTTTTATAACTGTAGCACTTAGCTTCATACAATGTTCCTGGCAGAAAATCTAAACCAGTTAAAACGCTTGATTTTCTTTGGCTTTTAAGTGTTTTCTTCCAATTTTGCATGCCATAGTCAATTAAATCCCTTTCAGTCCCATCTTAATAAGCCAGATTGAAACCTTGGAAATAATTAGCCATACCACAAAGACTCGGGCTAACATTCTGTTCAATCAATTAGTGGAAGTATATGACGTTGTTCATTTCGTTTCAATGCAAGCATGAAATTATTAATTATTACATCAATATTAGCATCTTTCGTTAATAGCTAATCCATTGTATTAATTGTGTTGATCATTAATACAGCCAAACGCCTAGTAATAATTAAGCAAAAGTGGAAGCGAGATCAAGACAGGTAAAACATTTTAGAGCAGATGTAATAGATAAATATATACAAGTGCTAATAATTAAGGAATTAAGCAGTACCAGTCTCTAACAGGCTGCAGATATACCAAACATTCTAACTCTTCAGAAGTAACAAGTACCTATCGCTAAGATGTATTTTTTGCGTCATAGGTGTGTGCCTTTCAAGTATAAGTCAATATACTCAATAAGAGTATCTGAGAAAAGATGTTTTTTCAGTGTCTAGTCAACAAGTCTAGTCGTTGTTTTGTCAACATTTATTTTACTATCATAGTCTTCTTTTATTAACAAACATTTTTTCTACCGTAGTCTTGCAGTGTCAGGCAATGTCATTTTACAGGGTCTTATGTTGTAAAGATCTTTTTCTGAATGGTCTAGTTTTGTCAAGAAATATTTCTAACAGTCAGTATGATCAAAGATGACTTAAAATTTGTCAAAAGATTTCATAAAAAGAATATACATATTGCAATATCAACCATTTTTCCATAACTTCCCCAAAATAAATTATTTGATGGAGCTCATATTTACCTTAAATAACCACAGAATTGCTTGCTATATTAGAAATGTTCAGACATTGACCTTAAGAACTTAAGTTTAAAATTGCAGATACAATAACATCAGGTTTTTTTTTACTTGTTCTTTTATATTAATGGGTAATGCTCAATAGGAAGAACAAATGTATGGTAAATGGATATTATATCCCCCTCAATTTTGCTCAATTGGACTTTATTCCCCTGATGATTTTGCACAGGAGGACATTAATTATATTAGCCTCTTGATAGCTTTGCAAAGGAGGACATTATCTTGATAAATTTTAAATTTGCAAATGGGGACATTGTCCTCTTCTCTTGATAAAATTATCCCCTTCATAAATATGTTTATGGTACAAATATTGTATCAGTGACACCAATAATTATCTTGCTTTGACATTCATAACTTCATGTTTCTCAGCCGACTTCAAATGACCATAATTATCTATTCTACTTTTTTAAAAATAATGTTTTCAATTTTTCAAGAGAATGGCTTTTACACATAAATTTTAGAAAGACATAAAAGCAGCTCTTAAAAATGTTGCCATGATACCTGGTTTCCTTGTGACCTTACCCATTACTGTATGATTATAAATGTAAAATGTGTACACAATATAAGTCCCGAGTACAAAGTCAAACAACGTTTTCATACCTATCATTGTTCCAACGATGAGAGCAACACCGGAAAGAAGCCCCACCCTTTTCTTCATCTGCATGAATTCAATGTCGGGAACTTTCGGCCCCTCTGAGCTACCAGAATCACTGGACAGACTCGACTTATCGGAAATCTGACACTGCAACAGTAAGTGATCACCTTTTTCGTCATTTGGTACCTTCTCGTATCCAAGTTTCTTAAGATCTCGAAGTTCGATGTTCTTGATGCCATTTCGTACGGGCTCCTCTTCCACCAACACGCTGTCGTTCATAACTAAAATATTTATTGATAGCATAATTATTAAACTAACTGTGAAATGCTTCTAACACATTTATTATCGCAATCTGTCTTTCTTTCCGTTAAGTCACAAGATCGTAAAACATAAAGTTCCTACTAACTGCTGTGCCGAGTCTTATATTCCAAACACTGAATGATTTTCCGCAACCATTAGTTCATAATTCTGCGGCATAACAAAAAATCATCAGTGAATGTTCCAATGCCAAGAGCAGAACTTTATCACAAGACACTTAAAACGTCTTCAGTTTTTATATATCTCAGTAACCAGCCATATATCAAAATCAAAATCACAGGAATAGATATATGTTATATGATACAATATCAATGAGAATTCTACGCAAATAGTCTTCCCTTGGAGAGATTCAGATGAAAAAAACTGTAAGTGGTTATATGATACTAGCATTGTAACTCTTCCATTATAAATCTCAATTTTATGAATGTTCTATTCTTGAATAAATATTTATATATCAATTCACAGTAAATCTGTCAGTTAAATCTTTAAACTTCCATCATTTTTCCATATTTCAAGATATAATTTATGTATGTATTAATGAGCTGCCAAGTTACCTATATATCTAATGATCTTGTATGATATTAGCTATACCGACAGACTTTCAGCTGCCCCTCTAGATCAAACTATTTCAAGAAAACGAGAGTGAGACGGCCAACCTCAGATTTTAACTACACCGCCTGTCTAGCTCCCAGAATTATGGAAATCTCTGCTACAGCAATGATTGATTTCCAGAGTAGTATCTACCGAATAAAAGTGGTTGCGTTTTTTTTTCCAATTCCCTGCTCACAATTTCCTGCTACTTCATACAGGCCCACTTATATCATACTTAATTTATAATAAATATTTCGATCTGAAGATTGTTTTTCACACAAAGAAGTATGTCTCCCACCTCTATGATCTTGACCTTTGAGCTCAAATTATAATATGCACAACTAGACTTCATACTAATACATCCTGCATAGTTTTATGAAAATCCAGCAAGGAGTTTTGGAGAGCAACGATTTTCTTTTTTAGGTGCCTGTGACGTTGACCTTTGAGGTTGTGACCTCAAATTGTACTGTAGATGCAAAGCTTGGTTACATACCGATGCTTCCTGCAAAGTTTTCTAATAGACAAGTCAGCTTGCTGAAGGCTTTGCATATTCTTTTTTGCATTTCTGCTCACAGCAAGGCTTTTAATTATGCATTTCTGCTTACGTAATTTGCAAGCGAGTTCAACGAAATGTGTACACCAGAATGTGCGCATAAAAATAGAACTGATTGTTAGCGGGTCACAAAAAAAAGCGTACAAGTCAGCAAGCAGGAAAATGTATTGAATTAGTGGAACATTACCACTTTCTACCTCAAAAACCACACCTTAAACCTCCTGTGTATAAAACAGAAAATTGAGAAATCACAGCCATGTCTCAGGGGAGGTGCTTTTGCAGTAAATAAAATATATAAATATAATAGAAATATCAAAGTGCCATGCTATGAATAATAAGTAGAATGATCAATAATTCCCTGTTATTATTCTCAGGGAGTAATAAATTATTTCAATTATGGGTTGGGTAGAATAAAGTCTCTGAGAATGACAAATAGCAAAAAATTATATGTCATTCTAAATGTCAGCTCAAGGAATTTTCTAATGAAATTGGCATTTTCACAAAGAAAACAAACAAAGAATGACCAGAATTTTAAATAGGTGTTTTTCCTGGGTATTAATTATCGCAGCAATGAGGACAAGGTTTCATACTAATGACGTTTTCAGTGTATTGTGTTATATATAATACTGAATCCTTTTTGCAAAACTGCTCATAATTTCCTGACAGTAGTGTCGCAGGAGATTTATCTGAAGAGGGCCGACATGATTTTATAATCACTTTCTAAAAGCTCTACTGCAGCTTCAATACCTGTTGAAAGTCAAATTTTAGTCCACCTCAGTGATCGAGTTGTTACGAATCGCAAAACTTTAATTAAGGGTCTACAATTGACCATGTCTCCCCCTGTGAAATGCAGTTCATGAAATCATGAACATTTCAAGCCATTCAAGAATGGTTCATGAACTGGACTTTGGATGTTCTTGATTGGTGTTCATGAACTTTTGGACATGAACTGCTCTTGAAAATACTTCATGAACAGTTCATGAACTACTGAAGAATCATACAGAGTTCTTCAATTATCTGTGATCTGATGTTATAGGACAATCACTGACATTTCATGAACCACAAGCATTCATGAACAGTTCATGAACTATTTAAGAACTGGGACTGACAAATCTCACAGCATGTAAATATTATGTGTACCAACTTGTCACAAGTTTTTTGGAGGGGAATTTTCTGATGGAATAAGAGAAGTGTTTTTTTGCAGAAAGTAAGTGACTTCATGTCATTTTTTGGCAAAAGTAAGTGATTTTATTGTTTAATTTCTGTTCTGACTTTTTAAAGGGGAAACAATTACATTTCGTCTAACAATAAAGGGGGGGGAAATTGTGTCAGGTTTATTTGTCACAAGTTTTCACGACCTTTTTCACACATCTGCTAGCACAAGTCATAATTTAATTGGTTTATTGTCTAGCAACAGACGGAGGAGGTATACTAAACTAGAGTTTGTTACATGAAATTCAGGAATTGTGATGAAATCACATTTTGTTTTGCAGATTCACAAATTAGTTTTAACTTAGGGCAAAAACATGGTTTGGCCATGAAGTAGTCATGAACAATTCATTGCCTTTGAAGAACGGATGAACGAATTTGAAAAAACTGTCCATCATAGTGAAACTGATGCAGCACTGGATTTAGTGTCACATTTAAAGCAGATAGCAAAAAGCGTTTTTTTATCATGTTTATTGTCATGATTGTGATAGGAAGCAAACTTTTATACATTGTCAGACAAAACGGCGAACTAGCACGACAAACTGCTTGTTTCCTGTTGGACAGGTCAAATTTTTGTCCGACAGTGGGGGGGGGGGGGCGGGGGGGAGTTTTGGGAGAGTCTGAATGCATGAATACATGTGTTGTAGTTCATGAATTATGTAAGACAGGTCTTGTTAAAAAAAATTCATGAACTATTCATGCATTTTAAGTCATGAACAGTTCATGTCCAGAACATGAAGTAAAAATGAGACAATATGCTTATAGAGCAAAAGCGTTCATGAACAGTTCATGCACATTCAAGTTCATGAACGTGTCTTGAACCATTCATAAAACAATTTGTTCTTGAGCAGTTCATTTTTTTTTTTTTTTTTTTTTTTTTTTATTAGTTAATTTTCATGAACTGTTCTAGAATATTTGGCAATGAAAAGTACTTGAAAAGTTCATGACGCTTTGTTAAGAACTGTTCATGAACTCTTTATTTCATGGACATTTAAAGAATTTGTCTCATTTTACTTTCAAGTTTTTTGAAGAACTTTTCATGAATTCAGGATTTGAACTATTCATGAATATTTCATGAATAATTCATGAACAGTACTGGTTCATTTCGCAGGGGTCTTTATAAGAGAAAGTTGGCAGTTTCTTATGAAGGATAATCAATGTTAAGTCTTATGAAGAGATTGCTCAAGAATTCCGTTTGTCAAATCATTTTAAGTTAAAAATTCAATCATACAGTTTTCCTAAAAAGGAGAAACAAAGCCTATGTGACTAAACTGGATTTAACAGCAGGTTTGATTGTATTATATAAATTAATACAAACACCTGGTGTGACTTTATCATTTAAAGAGCTTTTAGTCTGATAGTGCTCTTTTATGCTGCTTTCAGGAACTCAGTTCATCTCTCATTCAATATATAGCAATAAAAAAAACACAAAAGCAAAATGTGCCACATTTGGCAAGTACTCAAGGTGAAAATTGCAGCAAATATTGTTTTATTTCTGGATGTACAGATTCCAACTCAAGATAAGAATCTGAGATAAGCAGGCAACAACAGGCCTGAGTGTTGTTCCAAGAAACATGTCAATCAGTATACAGATTTTTCATTCCTGTAATAAATTCTGCGGCATAATAAACTGAAATTCAATTTTAATGTAGAATAAATATTCTGGGGAAGACTCTGGAAGAAATGCTTTTCTGATAATGAACATTTATAACAGCTTTATCAAATTCTTCAAGAAATTCTTGTTTAAGTTTTTTTTAACTGATAAACTTACATTTTCTTTATAAATTTCTGAAAGTTGTTCACACACTGTTTTTTTGTGCCAAAATATGCTGGGTTTTTTTTTTTCCAGGTAAAATTATTACATCTTCAAGGAAAAGTGTGTCTCGTTCTGTCAGGTGCTTAAACTCAACTATTACTGTTGTCTATGGGTGTAAATTTGCTTACACTATCTAAATAGTTTCACCTCTCTGAAGGCAAAACTGTGCCATTCACCCACTTTCTACTTTTTTGCAGATTTGGTTTATATTATGCAAGCTTACCATTAAATTAACTATTCTGTCATTTTTCTACGCACAGTAAACATGACATTTTTTCAATATTCTAAGTCTGTTATAAAGTTAACTGTTAAGATATTTCTATTTCTGAAAAACACCTTTCATTTTTTACTGATTATGTACCTACAATATATTCTACTATGCAAATAAAACCAAAAACAGTGCATGTCCCAGGCTCAACACAAATGTAGAGAAGTCAATATGTAGCTGACATTCTAAGCTATGACTGTAATCATTAGCATTCTTTGAATAATTGAAATACCAGTACCATATTGTTTCTAATTAGCAACAACAACAACAATTGTTCTAATTAGCACTCCTGAAGCAAAGGGGGGGTGCTTATTATTGGAACCACTTTTGCATGTCACAAAATGTAAAGTGATACAAGGTTTATTGAACTGTATGTTTGTTTGTTTTGTATGTGTGCTTTTTGGGTCCACCATCATCCTTCAAGGCTTTAAAGCGGTATAACTGTGTGACCTTATAACAGCTGATTTACACAGTCTCAGACATGCTCCAATGCACATGTTAGATGCATCAGTATTGTCTCAGACATGCTCCAATGCACATGTATCAGATGCATCAGTATTGTCTCAGACATCCTCCAATGCACATGTATCAGATGCATCAGTATTGCCTTAGACATGCTCCAATGCACATGTATCAGATGCATAAGTATTGTCTCAGACATGCTCCAATGCACATGTATCAGATGCATCAGTATTGTCAATGTATTTCCCAGATGTATCAGTATTGTCTAAGTATTTGTCAGATGAATCAGAATTGTCTTAATATTTGTCAGATGCATCAGTAGAGTCTTAGTATTTTTCAGATGAATCAGAATTGCTTAGTATTTTTCAGTTGCATCAGTATAGTCATAGTATTTGTCAGATGAATACGAATTGTCTTAGTATTTGTCAGATGCATCAGTATAGTCTTAGACATGGGCCAATACATGTGTCAGATGCATTAATATTGTCTCAGACATGCTCCAATGCATGTGTCAGATGCATCAGTATTGTCATTGTATTTGTCAGATGCATCAGTATTGTCTTAGTATTTGTCAGATGAATCAGAATTGTCTTAGTATTTGTCAGATGCATCAGTATAGTCTAAGACATGGGCCAATACATGTGTCAGATGCATCAGTATTGCCTTAGACATGGGCCAATACATGTGTCAGATGCATCAGTATAGTCTTTGACATGGGTCCATAGATGTGTCAGATGCATCAGTATAGTATTTGACTTGGGCCAATTCATGTGTCAGATGCATCAGTATTGTCTTAGACATGGGCCAATACATGTGCCAGATGCATCAGTATAGTCTTAGACATGGGCCAATACATGTGATGCATCAGTATAGTCTGGCCAGCAGCATCAGTATAGTCTTAGACATCGGCCAATACATGTGTCAGATGCATCAGTATAGTCTTAGACATGGGCCAATACATGTGTCAGATGCATCAGTATAGTCTTAGACATGGGCCAATACATGTGTCATATGCATCAGTATAGTCTTAGACATGGGCCAATACATGTGTCAGATGCAACAGTATCGTCTTAGACATGGGCACATGTGTCAGATGCAACATAATTATATATTTTGTAATGATTTTAGGTACAAGAGTAGAGGAGCAACTGAACAAGAGAGCAAATAGGACCCTACACTGCTAACCTGAATACATGACCCAATTTCACCGAAATTCTACATTAAACTACATAATCATAAACACACACATTCTGTTTGATCTTGACAAGACAAGTATTCTGACCACTTTACAGCTGACTTCTAAAGTATCAGCATTGTGTTATTTGGGTTTGACCTAGCGACCTATGTTTTTAACCCTAGGTGACCCACATTCAATCCTGACCTAGATATCATAAAGACAAACATTCTGACTAGAGTTCATATTTAATGTGACATCTGGAGTGTTAACAAAGTTTTGATTTGATTTTTTCTAGTAATTAACCTAGTTTTGGTTCAAATGTAACCAAGTTTTATACTAGACCTAGATATCATAAAGACAAACATTCTGACCAATTTTCATGATGATTGGTTAATAAATGTGGCCTCTAAAGGGTTAACAAGGTTTTCCTCTTTGATTTCATTATGTGTCCTAGTTTTTTTTACTCCAGGTAACCCAGATTCAAACCTGTCCTAGAAATCATTCTGATAAATAGTCTTACCAATTTTCATGCTGATTGGATAGTAACTGTGACCTCTAGAGTGTTAACAAGGTTTTTCTTTGATTTGACTGTTTTTCATTCCAGGTGACCAAGATTCAGACTTGGCCAAGAAATCTTTGAGAAAAAAATCTAATTTTCAAGATAACTGGGTACTAAATGTGGCACTTAGAATGTTAACAAGGGAAGTGTAAACAGACATACAGACCACCGATAAGGCTCACCATTTAGCATCTCTTGCTCATATCCTTCAAAAGTTTAAACCAAATATGTTCTGACACAGTGACTTAGGCCTGTGATACAATGGACAAATGTTACAGTTCTTGGAATATTGAAAGATAGAAGAGCAGGCTCAGAATTCAAAAGAAATTTTTTTTTAAATTGTATGTCAAAAAAGCAGTCTTCTATCAACTTTGTAGTTGTGGCTCATTTACGTTGTAACTTTTTCACTGTGTCTTACCTCATTATTTTGACCTGAATGTAGATCATGACTATTTCTAACTTTACCTAAACAAATTTTAACAGTTTTAGATTTTAATTTACATTTTTGTGAAGAAAAAAAAAAATTCCGTTGCTACAGGTGCGGATTTGAATATCGCTCTCCAGTATCTTATTCGGCTTATAGCCATTTATCGGTTTTAAAGATATTTCTTGCCTTAAAAACTGAGCCAATCACATTGTATCTATTGATAAATTTTGTAATAAAGAAACAGGTAAAACTCTATAACAGAAAAGGTGGATGATCTGATAATTCCAACAGCTGTGAAAACCTATAGAGCTCTAGATTATTATTACATGTTTGAGAAAAACAACAGTTCATCCACAGTACAATGCAATTTAGCTTCAGTAACAACCTTTCCAGAAATGCACTTAGTGGTTACTAAGGAGCAAAACAACATGGTATGTACAGTTAAAACAGACATAAAAATCCGGTGTAAGTGTGATTATCTAAATTGAATGCTGGCTGTTAAGAGGTCACAACTTTTTTCAGTTGTTATAACCTACTGACCTAGTTTTAAACTCCATTTGACCCAATTCACTTCTGATCTAGAGTTCATCAATACTACACTCTGATCAAGGGGGGCAGTGGTGTGGAGGTTAAGGTGTCTTCGGCTCATCCCGAAGGTTGCCCGTTCGAGCCCCACTGAGCTCACAACCGTATCGCCTCATATGACACCTGTACTGATTTTTCCAGGAAGCGGACTTGAGAGTAACCCCATAAGCTTCAAGCTCTCTTCACAATCGAGCTTAAATAAATTAGCATAAACTAACTATAAACTAACACTCTGATCAATTTTCTAGGTACAGAAAATTACCTCAGAGTATGGTGTTGGCAGATTTTCATTTATTTTGACCATGTTACTTAGTTTTAAACCCAATGTGACCAAGCTTTAAACTTGCTATAGAAATCAGCAAGACAAATAAATTGACCAATTTTCAGAATAGGTAATGGTATATTCAAAAGGTTTACCATTTTGCTCAGGTGATTTAATATGAAAGTGTAACAAAATACTAAAATTATGTAAAAACATATCCTAAGATGTTATAAATTCAGGATCAAAATAGTCCTATAAAGGAAACAGAGCAGAAAATCATACACTTTAACCATATTAAAGAATTACAAATCTGTATTGTATATCATTTTTATTCCTCTAAAGTGAAAATTAATCTTTATTGTATATCATTTCCATTGTTCCAAATATTACATTCAAAACAAGTTAACATCAATCTAAGTGAGACACTTATCTACCATCTATTCCAGATTATCTAGTAAAATGTTGGCACACAATCTCTCATTTGGCAGTTTGATCTTATATTAGGTAAGGACTACTTACCCAAATATAATCTAAAATAAGGTTAGTAGGATGATATAACCAAAGGCTTCTCAAAAGTCAATGAATGATACAATAAACTGTCATCTAAAAACTTGAATACTCAATACATTAACAGATAATTACCAGTAATATAACACACTTTAGCACTGACTATATTTAAGCTTTAAATAATCTTAAATAAGGTAAGCAGGACTTAATTAATGTAAGACCTAAAAACAGCATTTTAGGTCAAAGAAGTAGCACAATAAAATGCTGACTATAGTAATAGCAAATTAAGTAACTTTAAAGTCAAACATACATTGACTGCTTTAAAGCAATATTTAAGCCAATTTCAGTATTTTTGTTAGCATAGGCATGTTAAATTATTATTTTATAACATACCTATCAAATCCTAGAACATGCAGCTTGTAAAAAAAACAGTAACTAAATGTAATAAATGGCATCTCATAACACAATAGCAAACACTAGTCTGGTTGCTTAGCACCACAAGACAAGTCCATTGATCATTCTTGCCATCTTGATATTACTGTCTGTCCATAAAAAAGCTCAAATTGCCTGACATGTCATATCTGATTTATAAGCTGTCTTCAGACATTAATGGATTGGTCAAAAAATAAAGTGCTTACAACTCAGGGGTTACGGAACTGCGCACAGTTTGACAAGATAAGGCCAAACCTAAATAGACTAGTTTGGTGTCAGCAGCCAGTCTAAGTTTTTATATTTTTGGCCCTACTTTTAATGCAATATCTTTAAATATCAATATCTGCCACTTTCCAGTGTTGAGACGAGCAATGCTTAGCTTATCTTAAATGAAATAATATTGAGTAATGCAATATTTTTCGTTTTTTTTTTCCCACCAACATGTCACCAGAACCACAAGGTCTTTTCTTCTTAACCTAGATATAAGTTTAATGATAAAAATCGCTCATTTTCCTGGTTAACAAGGAAGAAAAAATTCAGAAAAACAATAAATATAGTTTCAGGCTTTTCACCACTGAGTGAACTCTTTAATATTGAGGAAAGTAAGTAACATTAGAACCAAATCTATTTCTGCTTGTTATTATCATTTATCAAATGATTTTGATTTTGCATGTAATCACACACATTCAATTCATTCATCAATATGTAATTTCATCACTTATTTTTCATATTTGAGGAAATGAAACTTGAGTTAAAACCTTGTGTAGAGTGGCACTTTACATGACCACTTGATCATGCAGTTTGAAACAAGCTATATTACAGAGATTTTACTGTAACTGTATTAGCTGTAGGTCATACTTCTGTATCAAGGAGCCAACAAAAATAACTCTTAAAATTTCAAACTGACCAATAAGAATTCATAGATCTGTGACATACCTATCAAAACAACACATAATACATTTGGGTTAGCCAAAAGGAAATGTATTTAAAGTTAAACTTCAGATTGCTTACAGAATGTAGTGGAATGACTAGAAAGTTGAAGATTTTTTTCAACAAACAGCAAACATCAAACAACTGAAGATGATTTAATGCGTCAAAACATTTTATCAAAATGGCAGGTCTTAAATAAATATGATCGCTTCGCTAAAACAATTCAATACTTGAAATTACAGGTAAATTTCAGCATCCTGCTCTGCCAGTTCTCAGCATGGCACCATGGCAGCAATCTTAGCTAATGGTAAGACATCAGGTAAATATGTTAACTGGTTTACCTGTATATTAGGTTAATTATATTCCTGTACAATGAGAGGATCTGTCTGATAAATGTTGACTGTAATTGATCAGAAAGCTTGTACTCAGATTTTTTCAATTACTTTTAATTTCTTGGAGTGTAATTACCCGTTACAAAAGGATCTCAGTTACCTATGTGTGGGCAGTTTATCTAACCACTAGTTGATCCCGAGAAGAACTTGCTTTAAACTCCTGTCTGCAGTGAGAAACTGCCAGAATTCTGATATAAAGAGACAATGTTTAGTGGTTACTAAGGGTTCAAACCCATGACCCTCAATCAATGAAAAGTGTAACTCCTACCTCTTGACCAAAGAAGTGGTCCCTAAATAAATGAATTCTAGAACTGCAATAAAACTGCGAACGAAAAGAAAACTTTCATCACAAATAAGCAAAATTAAGTGACCTAAAAACCTTTATAGCTAAAGGTAATTTTTTTCACAGACCACCAATTGACCGCATTCATTTTGAAGTACATCTTGACATTAGTTGATTGCTATTTACATATAATGTTGAACATTATTTGAGATCCTCTCTAATGCCTTACTTGTAAAACTAGTTTATTGTAATTACCATAATAAAAGGCCATTATTAAGTTAATGATTTGTATTGTACGGCTGCCTGGGGTTGCCATGTAGGTCTCCGCCCACATTGTCAATCTGTCTATTACCATTACCAACATCAAACTAGAATTGTGTCCAAAGGACACGGATGCCCCCACTGTGCAGATGTGCTCATAAACAAGAGCAAGCATATCGTATGTAAGATTTTTATGTGGAACTTTTTCATTCCACTGTTTCATTTCTGTACATATACCTAAAATGATCTACAGGTAACCTTATGTACATGTTAAATTAAATTACAAATGTAAAATTTATATGTTCAATTATTTATATGGTATATAGTGAAAAATCAACAAAGGGCCATAATTCTGTTAAATTTGGTCGCAACAAATTTATATGGTATATAGTGAAAAATCAACAAAGGGCCATAATTCTGTTAAATTTGGTTGCAACAAAAATTTCTTCCTTTACTACCATCTACACATTAAAGCTGTTCATCCCTGGAAGTTTAAGCAAAATCTGCCATCCGGTTTAAGAGGAGTTGCGTTTACAATATTTCTATATGGTATATAGTGAAAAACTTAACAAAGGACCATAATTCTGTTAAATTTGGTCGACAAAAAAAATCCTCCTTTACTACCAATTACACATTAAGGTTGTTCATCCCTGGAAGTTTAAGCAAAATCTGCCAACCAGTTTAAGAGGAGTTGCGTGTCACAAAATTTCTATATGGTATATAGTGAAAATCAACAAAGGGCCATAATTCTGTTAAATTTGGCCGCAGCAAAAATTCCTTCCTTTACTGCCATCTACACATTAAGGTTGTTCATCCCTGGAAGTTTAAGCAAAATCGCCATCCGGTTTAAGAGGAGTTGCGTTCACAAAATTTCTACATAGTATATAGTGAAAAAAACAAACAAAGGGCCATAATCGTTAAATTTGGTCGCAGCAAAAATTCCTTTCTTTACTACCATCTACACATTAAGGTTGTTCATCCCTGGAAGTTTAAGCAAAATCTGCCATCCGGTTTAAGAGGAGTTGCGTTCACAAGATTTCTATATGGTATATAGTGAAAAATCAACAAAGGGCCATAATTCTGTTAAATTTGGTCGGGGGAAAATTCCTTCCTTTACTACCATCTACACATTAAGGTTGTTCATCCCTGGAAGTTTAAGCAAAATCTGCCATCCGGTTTAAGAGGAGTTGCGTTCACAAGAGGGAGGAAGGTAACGGACGGACGGACGGACGGACTGACGGACGGACAGACGGACAAGTGCAACGCTATATGCACCCCACTTTGTGGGGGCATAAAAATCAACAAAGGGCCATAATTCTTAAATTTGGTCGCAGCAGAAAATTCCTTCCTTTACTACCATCTACACATTAAGGTTGTTCATCCCTGTAAGTTTAAGCAAAATCGCCATCGGTTTAAGAGGAGTTGCGTTCACAAGATTTCGGGACGTACGTACGGACGGACGGACGGACGGACGGACTGACGGACTGACGGACTGACAAGTGCAACGCTATATGCTCCCACATTGTGGGGGCATAAAAATGTTTGCCGTCTTTTTAAGATGCGTAATTCTACTTTATGGCTTCATTCAGCCCATTGATATCAGGTAACTAACATTTTCTAATGTCTCAGAATTGCGCTTTGGTAATTTTTAGAAAAGAACTTTATATTATGTTTATTTGCAGATTTCTTTACATGTGCCTTAAATTGTATTAAAAGCAATTAAATTTACATTAACACAAATCATAAACTTGCTCTGCAATAAAATGATACTAAACAGTTACACAATCACAGATTAAAAACTGTGCGTTTTTAAATGTACCGAGTGCCCTTCTTAAGGTTTAGATCACTCCTACCTTGTGCAAGTGCCAATTTTTTAACATAATAGGTCTGGTGAGTTAAGGGGTTTGAACCCAATACCTTCAGTGTTCAAGAGGTTATAGTGACTATTACAATACCCAGACGAAGGGGCCAACAGTCATAGACACACAGACTGGTACATCTTACAAACAGTTCTTCAGTTATCCTTTTTACATTTTCAGTGCTTACCTATCAGACAAAGATATTCTGGGCCTCTCAGTTAACATGCAAAATTCACTTACTTTTGTCTTTAAGAGCAAGTAGATCTTTCATATTGACACTGTCTGGGTAAGCTGGAACTTGGGTAGGACCAATGTCTGAACAATCAGAACCTGAAAGTATAAAAAGTCAATGTTTAGAGCATCTGAACCTAGAATTTAAACAAGAGCTGTCCCTCACAAGTGACGAATGCCCCCGAAAGAGGTGCCTCACAGTCTGTGTCCTCTCCATGTGCTCAATAAATGTGCTATGTAATTTTAAAATCCTTCCATGCATGACAGAGTAACCATGCATACAGTATTCCATTACTTTAAACACTAAGTGTGACCTTGACCTTTGTGGTAGGGATGTTGATCTTGCACGCGACACGTCGTCTTGATGTGCTAGACATTTGTGCCAAATTATTTTAAAATCCTTCAATGCATGACAAAGTTACAGTCCGGACACGAATGTGTGCATATATGCATATATAGAGGAATCCATTACCTTCAAACTCTAAGTGTGACCTTGACCTTTGAGCTAGGGACGTGGGTCTTGCACGCGACACGTCGTCTTGATGTGCTAGACATTTGTGCCAAGTTATTTTAAAATCCTTCAATGCATGACAAAGTTATAGTCCGGACACGAATGTGTGCATATATAGAGGAATCCATTACCTTCAAACTCTAAGTATGACCTTGACCTTTGAGCTAGGGACTTGGGTCTTGCACGCGACACATCGTCTTGATGTGCTAGACATTTGTGCCAAGTTATTTTAAAATCCTTCAATGCATGACAAAGTTACAGTCCGGACACGAATGTGTGCATATATGCCACTGGCACCAGAGTACTAGACTGCCCTATAATTTTAACAAAAAATACCCAAAATTATACCTAAATAACACCCTATCATGAAAAAAATGGTAAAAAGTCATTTTCTGACAAACCCCCGTTTACACTGTTCTATATTATTCACATGGTGTTGAACGCTGACAGGGGTCTGGTCCCCGCTCTTTTTGTACTATTCAAGCAAGCACTTGAAGATCAACAGCGGTCGCGTTTTACAGACAATATATTTATCTACCAAACTGGTAAGTAACACTTTTTTAAAAGCTACCGTTTCTATAAAATTCTTCTAGAATATTGAGCTATTTCGCTCTCTCCATTTTCTTGATATTTTCTGTCACTGCTGACTTCCGGTTCAACTCAAAGACCTTTCAAACATGTCATACGGTTATGCACAGAAGTGATACTTTGCGCTGCTTACGTAACGTTTTACAAATTGTTTTTACAGTAAATAAATTTCCTGTACCTACTTGTCCACAAGTTAACAGTTACGGCCGCTTAGCATTGTTTACATGTATACGAAATACAATAATTTGACACAGTGCGCGAAATATAACGCGGAATATTTTCAACCAATGAAAACGAATTGTTACAAAATTGAAAGGTGAACCGGAAGTCGGCAGTGACAGAAAAACACCAGGAAAACGGAGCGAGCGAAGCGTAAGAGATATTCTTGAAGAATTTAACAGAAACGGTAGCTTTTTAAAAAGTGTTACTTACCAGTTTGGTAGATAAATATATTGTCTGTTAAACGCGACTGCTGTTGATCTTCAATTGCTTGCTTGAATAATACAACAAGAGGGCCATGATGGCCCTGTATCGCTCACCTGTCTACCATTGGCAAAAATAAAAAAGGTTATTAATAGCAGAAAGGATCAATTTTTACCTTTGGCTCATGATATCCTCTTAATAAGCCTATGTAAAATCAAAAGACCCCCCAGGCAGGTTAATTTTGACCCTGAGGTCAGGATTTGAACAATCTTGGTAGAGAGTCAATTATTGCCACATGCTGAATATCTAA
This sequence comes from Saxidomus purpurata, assembly GCA_022818135.1. NCBI lineage: Eukaryota > Metazoa > Mollusca > Bivalvia > Venerida > Veneridae > Saxidomus > Saxidomus purpurata. The sequence goes on from JAFMSR010000012.1 coordinate 12,352,577, forward strand.
GCTCTAGGCCTCATTATTTTGCTGTCTGATCATGATCTGCACTGTTGGCTATTCATTTTTTTGCTGTCTGATCATGATCTGCACTGTAAGCTATTCATTGTATGTTGGCTGGTCTGATCTGCACTGTCAGCTTTTTATTTTTGCTGTCTGATCAGATCTGCACTGTTTGCTATGCATTATTTAGCGTCTGATCATGATCTGCACTTTCATAATTTAGCTGTCGATCATGATCTGCACTTTCATTATTTTGCTGTCTGATCATGATCTGCACTTTCGACAAATTTCAAGGATATCTGGGCTGAAAATGTAACATCTAGAGTGTTAACAAGGTTTTTCCATATTTGGGCTGTGACCTAGTTTTTGACCCCAGATGACCCATATTCGAACTTGGGCTAGAAATCAACTGAACAACCTTTCTGACAAATTTCCAGGATATTTGGGCTGAAAATGTTACCTCTAGAGTGTTAACAAGGTTTTTCCATATTTGGGCGTGTGACCTAGTTTTTGACCCCAGGTGACCCATATTAAAACTTGAGCTAGAAATCATAGAAACAACCTTTCTGACAAATTGCCAGGATATTTGGACTGAAACAGTAGCCTCTAGAGCCTTAACAAGATTTTTCTATTTTTGGGCTCTGTGACCTAGTTTTTGACCCCAGATGACCCATATTCGAACTCGTCCGAGTAATTACTGGGACAAACATCCTGACCAAGTTTCGTGACAACTGAGGAAAAAGTGACCACTAGAGGTTAACGAACTAAATGTGGACGGACGACGGACGACGGACGGCGTCCGGCGGACGACGGACATTCATCGATCCTAATAGCTCACCCTGAGCCAGCTCAGGTGAGCTAAAAAGAGCGGGGACCGGACCCCCTGTCGAAAACGTTCAACACCATGTGAATAATATAGAACAGTGTAAACGGGGGTTTGTCAGAAAATGACTTTTTACCATTTTTTTCATGATAGGGTGTTATTTAGGTATATTTTGGGGTATTTTTTGTTAAAATTATAGGGCAGTCTAGTACTCTGGTGCCAGTGATATATGCATATATAGAGGAATCCATTTCCTTCAAACTCTAAGTATGACCTTGACCTTTGAGCTAGGGATGTGGGTCTTGCACGCGACACGTCGTCTTGATGCGCTTGACATTTGTGTCAAGTTATTTTAAAATCCTTTGATGCATGACAAAGTTACAGTCCAGACACGAATGTGTGCATATATAGAGGATTCTATAACCTTCATACTCCAAGTGTGACCTTGACCTTTGAGATAGGGATGTGGGTCTTGCACACAACACGTCGTCTTGATGTGCTAGACATGTGTGCCAAGTTATTTTAAAATCCTTCAATGCATGACAGAGTTACAGTCCGGACACGAATTTGTAAGTTGGGACGCACAGACGGACAGATAGACAGACAGACAGACGAACAGACAGACGGACAGTGTGATTTTAATATACAACCCTTCGGGGGCATAAAAAGTCAGTTTGAGAAAATTTGAACCTGGAAGTACAAACAGTCTCTGAGGAACTGAACCTGGAATTACAAACAGTCTACCGAGGTGACAGATATTTCCATCTGAATCAAATGTCTCATGATAGAAACTTTTTCTTGCATACCATCTTGCACTTTAAAACAGAATGCAAAATTTCTAAATGCAAACTTATTGAAAAAATGCATAATGATGTAAAAACAAACGATATTCAGATGCTTTGTTTGTGGAAGTGGACGTCATAATGTTTATAACGTCACATCACAAGTAATTCACAAGAGTCATATTACATAGGAGGATGTAATATGAGAATTTCCAGCACTGGTGAAAACTGCGGATACCCCGATCTGGTATGCAAGAATCCCATATTTTTACCAATTTGATGATCTTTATAAATGACTTTTAACATGATCCGTAACTTTTCCTATATAAATATAGAAAAAAAGAATCTGTTCATTATTTTACGAATAATACATCACGTTTTCAACAACCATCACGTGCAGTAAATGACATAAAAAGTCCAATCTCATTCCGTGTCTATGATTAAGTTACAATGAAAAGTTACTGTTTGGGGGTATTTCTCAGACAATATCACATTAGAATCAAAATAAAAGAATGTGTCTCTGTATTTTAGTCATGATTTAATAATACCCCTCCCAACTCCTGACTGTATTTTATTCAGCTATAAAATACAGGGAGACATTTATTACTTCTTAAATAAGAAAATAATATAAACTGATTTTAGCATTAGACAGGCGAAACTTATAGTAGAATAGAATAGAAAATGTTTGCCGTTACAAGGTCATTTGAATATCTGTGAATAACAAATACTCAAGACAGAAATTCTGCTCTTTAAGTCCTATAGAATCTTGGTCAGGCTGCACTTTTTTCAAATCTTACTTGCAACAGTACTGTGTTTAACATCAAACAAAGGAAAATAGAAATATGATGACGCTTTTAGCATATGAAAAAAGTGAACATTGATTTGACCTTATTCTTCTGAGTGAACCAATTTATAATGTTTAAACATTAAATTCTACTTTCAGTGTCTGTGACCTTACCCCCACTGCAAACATTTGTATGGATGGCTGCTTTTTGTCTATTTACTAATTACCCAAGTTGGCAACTGAAATTATTCCTTTCAATTTCATCAGACTTTACCTAACAAATGCTAATCTTTTTATTAAAATATATAAACAGAATTAAACACTTTCAATAAGATTCAAGTTACAACCATTTTAAAATTCCAAATTATCATAAGTCAAAATTGATCGAGTATAGCATTATGAAACATAAAACCACAACCATAAGAAATAATCCAATTTTAAACCCAAAAGATTAGATTACCAATTTTTTTAAACAGAAGGCATACATTAACTTACATTTAAAAGCATTGAAGTAACCTATATTTCAAATGATCATACCCAGACAAGTTTTCGAAGTGTTATAATATATAACGTTAAATCGATATGTTTTTTGCAATTCTCTTACCTCTATTAATCCAAAACTCAACAGAATGCAGTATACTGTACGAATTGAGAACATACGTGACAACTGTAGTGTCTACACTTTAGGACATAGCAACCAAATCACTCACATTGTGAACATGCAAAAAGTACGTTTCAAGGTTAAAAAGGTTATATTACCTTAATACTAAATATTCAACTCCTATACATTAATTATACTGTTAACAGTCTGTACTATTGCATCAGCATTTTCATCAGCATTTTCATCAGCAAAAGTTGACTTATATGAGGCTTGCAACTAATATTCATGTATCAAGCTTTAACGGCAAGGTCAGGTTAAATCATATTTTCGAGGATATTTTCATATCATATGATTATGACATACAAGAAAGTCTAACCTGTTATGGATTTATACTGAAATGAAAATTTAATTTCCTGACCACAAAACTGCACCTAAACTACCTAAAAACAGGTTTAAATCCAGTTACAACAGTATAAAACTAAAACATAAAAGCAAACCTTTAAATCCTGAATCATTGGTATCACTCCTATGCATATTTGATCAATAATGTCGGCGAATTGTTCTCTATTCAAATAAAAGATTGTTTCTTCTTAAATATCGAGTCTGTGAGAGAATGAATTCAGTTGTCAACGAAGTTTGTTAACGAATGAATTCCTTTACATGCGTTCCCTGTGTTTAATATTTAAACCTAATGTTTATTACATTATACACTTGCAGTGGAACTGATATATTGCCAAAGTCTTTAGTTACCTTCATTCATTGTATCCTTAATGATTGATCAGTTAAGCTTTTTTTTTTGTATTAATCAAACTGTGTGTGTTTGAAAAGATTGCTAGACTGTATGGGTCAGGTTTTAAATTCCTTGTATTTTGATAGACTCTGGCACTGTATGTGACCAGTCTATGATTAAATAACCTTTAATTACTTTGGATTTTTAGGACACTTTAAGTTCAACATACATGTATGTCTGAAGTGTGCAATAGTTATATTATATTACGATACATAATTACCTATCTTCTCATTAATCCGTTATTGTCAACCTTAAGGTATTGATACACCTTCGTTGAAATTTTACATGCACTTTTTTTTTAAAGATATATACCTGGTTTTGAATTATATTTGGTAAGTATGTAAGACTATAATTATATCTTTAACAGATCTGTATCTTAATTATCTTTAAGAAAATAAAACAAAACAAGTGATTATAATTACGCTCATGTCGGCCATTAATTACCTGTCTGGTTATATACCTGTCATAAAACGCTAAATGTCAGGCATACAGTTACATGTAAACCCCTCTACTATAAAACTTTAATGCAAAGATTTGTATCTTGCAAAATCTTCCTTGTCAGATTTGAATGCACAACATTTCAGTGTGCTGGTTTCAGACCTCCATACTGGAAAACCATGATCAAACCGGATGACCTCCAAACTGGACGCCCATCAAACTGGACTCTTGCGAAAACGCGTGATTATTTTGTTGCTATTTACAATCAGATGTTGTTGATCAAACAGACCCTGGATTTCTATCAACAAAGTGCAAAAACAACAGTTTAATGTAACAATTTGACCAGAAATCTAAATATTTATTGTGTCGTGTTTACATAGTGGGGGAAGTGGGAAGTGTTAGACTATGCATGCGCAATATTTCTGTGAGGCCCGGCAAAAAAAAATACACAAGTTTAACTTTTTATCATGATATTTCATTAATGTGTCGAATGATTGAAACAGTTTCCACAACTACATCACAATAAAACAACTCTTTGAAAACTGGCTGTCCGGAAACATAGTACTGTTGGTCAATGAAATAAAGCAATTTGGTGACCCCACAACCTGGCCTCAAAAATATGATTGATCTATTCCTGATAGTAAACAAATAAGTTCTTCTTTTGGGAGATTCGAACCTAACTTACTTACATTAAAATTTCAATTGTAGATACAAAAATTACCAGAATTATCGTAAAATATGTTTAAAAAGTGTCCGGTTGTCGGACTTGAACCAGTAGTCACTCTCTGTCGAGAGACAACTTACTCCAATGTCACCAACTAGAGCCATGTTATTCACACTAAAATAGCCACCAAGACATTATTTTAAAGGGTCAAAAGTTCCCTTTAGTATAGTTTTCAAGTTACTGGTTAGAAATGGCATCTCAATTATATAGCATACATTTACAAGATCAAAGGACTGAAAGTGCTGGAGGATCGATTGTCTCTGAACAACACAGTCTGCACACATACATGTGAAATATCAGGACAACATAGACTGTACACATATATGTGTGAATATCAGAACAACCCTTGCACGAGTAAAGTTATAAATTGGAGACACAACGCCACAAATTTTGACCTTTCACCATTTGTGTAAACTTTACTTTTGAGATAGGAACCCATGTGCTTACATTATGTCATTCAGTGACTAGTTTAACTACCCTATGAAGTATTAAGCGTGAATCGTAACTGAGAAATGGATTTTGACAAAACTGAACTGAAAATTTATGGTTTGAACAACTTTAAAATCATTCAAAAGTTATGGGATATGCCCATAAGGTTGATTGTATTGTGCAAATTAATTCGGATTTAACGTCGCACCCAACAGCTAAGGTCATATTGCAACTTTCATGGAGGAGGAAGACCCTGGGTGCAAATTCCCTGTATCATAATTTGAGGGTCATTTAGAAACTCCGAGGGTCATACCCTTTATTGTAAAAAAAAAAAAGGCATGACTATGTGTTAAAGAAGTCTTATTCAGTTTACTTCTGTAAAACTGCATGTGGTACATCACAAAATGGTGGGTAAACAAAGGGTTGGCAAGACAACAGGTGTTTCTCTTTGGATGCTTTCCATTTTGTCACAGCATCTCAAAAGTCAAATTTGTCCACAGAGCGAGTTTTCATAAGTGCATTCAACCATAGGCATTAAACTTGGATATTATTTGGCAAACTTAAACCCCTTTCAATAGTGACAGTTTGATCGAAATGACTACACTCGGAAAGACGTTTTTGTTTCCCGTATTAAGGTTCGTCGACCATCTCTTGTTGTGCGTCTACGATCTATGATGACGGTATCATAGGAATCAAAACACACAAAAACGCAATGGTACAACATGCGGGTCAATCAGACGACAACAACGACGCAATAGGGTCAAAATTAGACATATTCCATACCGGAAGCGTATTTTATCAACAATTTATCTTGCATTTCGAAGCGTTTTGAGAGGTTTTGAAATGTTGTTTTTGTAGTAATTTGATCATACACATTTTAATTGCGTCATAGAAGACGCTCTTTGCTATTTCTGTTGCGTCACTGACAAAATGAGCACGTCAAAACCGCAGAAAACGCGCTCTCAGGGAACACTGAATGTAGAGTATATCCGGTGTAGCGATTCGTATTTCACGGGTCTCACCTTTCTCATGTTACACCGGTCTGATGATAAGAAAAACTATAATATTATGGTATTCTGTGATGTTTTGATATACTATATAATTTTTAAAAGAGCGGACAGTAATATAGAACTACTTTTCGGTCGTATTCGACAAAAATTTGTGTTAAGAGTTCGGCCGTAAGGGTCTGAAATACTCTGTTAACTTTGGATACGATTGAATAAATCCAATCGATCAAAAAAAAGACATTGGCAATTGAAGCCGAGGAAACCAGATTTTCCTGTTCAGATAAACGTTTGGCATAAAGTTTTAGTCTTGAAACATTTTCCAACTTCTGATGGATTACATACATGTAAGAAATACAGGTGTACATACATCAGCTGACACCTTAATTAACAAGTCATCAACAAGTCGTCATAGTGTCATTAACTATAGGTTAGTTTTATACAGAATATTGAATACATCTCAATTAGGGGAGCAGTGGTGTAGAGGTTAAGGTGTCGGCTGCTCATCCCGGAGGTTGCGGGTTCGAGCCCCACTGGGGTCACGACCGTACTTCCTCATATGACACCAGTACTAGTTTTTCCAGGAAGCGAATCCGAGAGTGACTCTATAAGCTACAAGCTTTCTTCATAATTGAGCTAGAATAAATCAGTATCAACTAAGCAGTCACCTTCTTCAAGTGGCAACTCAGGATCATAATGCATCCCTTAAAAAAATTGACTGCATGGCTGCCTTGGAAAAGTTTTACTGTACTTTTATCTGTATGTTGTGTATTACCTATAATGCACCAAATATGTATAGAAACAGACCAGGTAGATTGGACATGACAGACAGAAAAAGCATGTAACAAAAATCAATTGGATGTTCGCCATTATCATGACAAAACCTGTCCCCAATTCTATAAAAAAAAAGTACCAGTCAATACCAGCACACACGGATGTATGAGACATCTATTTTATCAGTCCTTCAGACAAGTTGTTTGCATTGATGGATAACCCCTACAAGATTTAATCCATAAGACCCGCACACAATTTGATGCATGCCGATACTTGGTTGCACAATCGACAAAACTTCTTAACTGATAAAAAATCAAGATTTCCAAGAAAATTACTCCTGGCTGCAAGCAGGGATGATTTAAAGAAAATCTGATTGAAACCAGTGACATGCGTAGGTTCAACCTCTGACTCATATCTAAGCTACACCAAGACAGCAACATTACTTATAATTTGATCTTTACAAAATGAAGTATTTCAAACAATGCAGTATGAAGGCTTAGGTATACTTCTCTGTTAAAGGATTTAATGTTGGAGGAATCACAAAATTCAAGACTCTAACCTTTGGCCCTGAGATGCGAGACCATTTCTTAGTAACCCTTCCCCAATCTTGTCCCTATTAATTTTTTTTCAGGGAGTGAAATAACTTTGTTTAACAGACTGGGCACATCCCCTGTAAATACTATAGTATGATCAAACTAAAATAGCCTGACCAAGCTAGTTAACATAAACAATAGGAAAGTACATTTTTTCTCGTAATATTTTCATAGGTAAAGGAGCATCTCGATTTTCTTACAGAAGATTGATTTTTTTTTTCTTTTATAACAACAAGATAATGAAAGTGAATTGTAAATATAAATATAGCGAAAGAATTAATATGTCCTTTAACCTAGAAAAAAGATAACGACGATTTTGCACTTTTCTATTGCTCAAATTTAGCTCAATCCGGCTATTCTATCCAAACCAGGCTAATTCACCCTGATCGGGAGATGTGCCCAGCCTGTTTACCACAGTTTATAGCTGAGACTACTCGAGCTCTCTGTAAACAGTCACAAAAGTAAAGCTAACAGCTGTAAAAAGAAAATTCTTCAAAACGTTTTAGACACTTGAATATATTTTAGAATACCATCTAATGAGAGTTACCCGTTATATTTTGTAACCTACCATTACTTCTTACCAATTTTTTATTTTTTAGATTTTTTTCAATCAATTTTAAGATAACAAGAAAATGACGCTCGTTTTTTAACATATGAATATTTGCATTTGTCCAGCCATAATGTATACCTCTTAAACTTGGACAATTATTTCTTGACTGTAATAAATCTGACTCACCTTAAAATTAAAAAAATATGTAACAGTTGACATTTATAAAAGCTTAAATATTATCAAATATACCATTTAAACTGGAAACTGATTAACATATTCCAATAACAAAGCTCTTACCAACTAATCCCGTTGAAAAAGTTTGATCCATATTGAAAAACTTCAAGTGACCACACTGGGGTTCAAAACTTGTCTGACAACTTGATTATTACTGGTATTACGAGCCTTTTTACAATAAATATTTGTTTATCGTAACAGGCATTTATAAATAAAAGTTAGTTTTCACTGGCACTTTTCAGTTTAACTGCTAAAGTGAAAAATTCTCTGTTTCACTATCTATATAATTTATAATCGTGTTACGAAATTACTCAACTGTTATAATGACTATTTAAATGAAACAAAGTCCTTTAAATATATAAAAAAAAAAAAAATTCCCTTGATTGTTTATTATCACTTCTCCCCCCGAGTCACAAGATTAGGAACCAATTAATTTTACTGGTAACAGTTTTGGCCTTTTTTACAAACAAAATAGTCATGAAGACCCTAGTCCTGCAATTACTAAAGATTAATGCTTTTGTTTTTCTTAACTCTTTTTAATGTCTACAGAATATACAATATGCCAGGATGCATGTTCCATTCGAAGCTGATCTCTAAATCAAATTGTTTAAGTGTACCAACATAACAGAGTATAAATAGGCAAATGACTTCCCACGCAGCCCCTTTCCTTGATGTTAGAGTAATTAAGGTGTAGCTAGATACCAACAGTAATTGCTACAGAGCAATCACATTTCTTCCGATATTAATTTCATAATTATAACTATTTGTGACTGATTTCCCTGCAGATTAATGACTCCATTGTCTGTTAATATCGATTGAAAAAAGAAGGTAGTCAAACAGAACACAATTCATCAACAGTGGGCTGTGATGACCCTATATCTCAATCTAGCTTCAAAAACAAAATATAAGTCCAAGGTCAAGGTCAGCCAATGTCACAGATGAAATCTGTTTTCAAAACTGTACACATGGTTCTAATTTCACTGGTGTATCTTAAAAAAAGGAAAACAGGAAAGTAGCCTAGGTCATTAGGTCAAGGTCAGCCAATGCTGAAGTTGAAATCTACATGCAAAACAGTATACATGTTCATGGTCCAAATTTCATTAATGTAGCTTCAAAAACAGAAAGTAGGTCAGTAGGACAAGGTCAGCCTAGGTCAAAATTGAAATCTCCATGCAAAACCACCCATACAGTTCAAATTTCATTGCTGTAGCTTAAAATACAAGAAAGTAGGTCAGTAGGCCAAGTGACCCCATTTAGGCAGGGCCAACTCAGACCACAACGGCATAATTTTAACAATCTTGGTAGAGGTCCACTAGACAATGCTATGTCAAATATCTAGGTTTTTTCATGGAATGGAATTCCTTGAACAACTTTGGTAGAGGACTTACCAAAGACCACCAAAGTATTAGCGCCTCCTTGTCAGGTGGTTATCAGGCCTTTGAAGACTTGTTGAGGGGGGGGGGGGGGGGTGCTTGCATTTTTGGAGATAACATGACCACACAAAGTAACATTCTAAGCTGCCAAGTTTCATGCAAAAGGATGGCCCGGGGCAGGGTCATTTTAACCCAATGACAATTACTTGAGAGGTTGTTAAATACTAAAAGCTCCTTAAAAAAATTAAACACCCCAGGTTTAATTTTGACATAGTTTGATTTGACCTTGACATATACAATTACATATCAAATATCTAAGCTCTAGGCCTTGCAGTATTGTAGAAGATTTTTGAATTTTTCCTTTTGGTTGCCATGGAAACCACAATTCTGCATGGAATGGTATTCTTTAAACAAGTTTGAAAGAGGACCACAACAGGAGCATTCCTGTGAAGTTTGATTGAATTTGGCACTGTGGTTTTGAAGAAAACGTTGTTGAAACAAACAGTTGACGACATTGACAACTGCAAAAAGTGTAGAAGGTTAATGGTTATGTCATAAGGACAGACAGATTTCATTTCACAAACTCATGGTGACCTTGACCTTTGACTTACTGATCACAATATAAGTAGGGGTATTCTACTAGTCATGACCGACCTGCATACCAAGTTTTAGCTTCATATGTTCAAGTGTTCTGTTTTTATAGGCAGTATTGTATATATTTTGTAGTGACCCCATCCTGCCCCAAACCACACAGCTGATGAGAAGAAAATTCTGTGTGTACTGCCAGGAGGTCATAGCAATATTGTGGGAAAGTTTCAAGTTCTTGGTGCAAACAGTGTAGGAAGAGTTTATGACTAGGACAGACATACTTAAGTGATCTCTTTTATAGGCAGTACTGTAATTTTATATTGTATAGTGACCCTAACCCGCCAAAACCCACACAGCTTAGCTTATACTAATTTATTCTGGCTCGATTGTAAAAGCTTGTAGCCTATCGAGTCACTCTCAAGTACTCTTCCAGTAAAAACCAGTGGGGCTCGAACCCCCAACCCTCCAGATGAGCAGCAGACACCAGTGACCTTTACCTCTACACTTACCGCTCCCAAGAGTCCAGTATTATGCAGTCTTCCAAGTAGGTCTTAGCAATATTATGGAAAAGTTTCATCATATGATCCCTGCCACTCTACAAGAGCACAGGGATAGCAAAGTCTGTCCAACCCCCCTTTGGAAAGGCTTTTAATGAGACTTTTACAGTACGTCCTTAATTTACACATTCTCACTGAACAGGTTATAGGTCCTTATTAACTTTCTCATTACAAAGAAAAGAAACTAAAATAAGTACATAAAAATTATGTACTTATAAATTCTAAGCTTATTATGTCTGTGCAAAATTAAGTTATCAAGTTTTTTGTACTTTACAAACCGGAAGAGTTGTTTATCCAGACTGTGAAGAGGACTTCCTAGAAATGCTTAAAAAACACAGGATACAGATAACTGATTGGATGCACATTTAGATGAGGAGTGTGTAACATGTTGTGAATGTACATCTCCATGATTAAGTATACTGATATTTATTTCAAGTGAACAGCGGATATTTCAAATGATGATCTATCAAATAAAACACAAAAACGCATTAATATCATATTGTGGCCCCTCATTAATTTCTGATAGTTTCTTTGGTTAAACTTGCAGTGTTTTCATTATTTCAAGGGGATAACTTTCTCAAAATTGAACACTTAATTTTAAAGTTTTTGCACATTGATGTTAACATCACTGGGACGGCAGTCTAGTAATATAAGAATCTTTTACTGGTTGCACATGCAGATGGAAATCTCTGGCTCGAGGGTAACTATCTTTGGCGGTAACGAGGCTCTGCCCAAGATGGTATTTTCCAGCACTGGTAAAAACTGAAGATATCCCGATTTGGTATGCAAGAAAAACATGTCTTACAGTCATTTAAGGCATGACTTCGTGGGTTTGATTTTAATTTTCAATCTCACTGAAATCACTTAAGATTCGAAGCTCTTTGCACAGTATAAGCATGTGGCAGTGTTTTACTTTTGTTCCATGTGACCAAGTTTCAAACTTTCAAAAAGATCATCACAATTTTTACTTATTTCCGAAAAAAGTTAGGTGTAAATTTTGTCTCTACAGTATACTCCACAAGAGTATAAAATTAAGGGCAATAACTCTACAGCAAAATTTGAACATAGCAACATGCATGGAAACAAATAATATCCCAGACATCTACACTCCATTATTATCATGTGCGAACCAACTCAAACTAAGCAGGAAATTATTCTAAGGGTAAAGTTGCCTGACTAAAAGAGTTCTGTAATAAATCTAAGGAGAAAAGGCTTTTCTTCGGTCCATTAATATATTCACACGGCATCTGAATTAATTTTGTACTTTTGATTTAAAAGTAATTTTTCATATCACAAGTTCCTTTTGACAACCTTAGTGAAATATTGGCTTCGAATTAGCTTTGTAAGGTACCTGACCTGGAGTGATTTATGCAGACTTAATGATTGAGGTTTCAGAACACTAAAAGGACAAAATTAATGCTGATTTAATTGTTGCAGCACGGGCTGGAATACTGATAAGGTCAAATGCTGCGTAAATTGATTAATACCTGATTAGAATGCATTAAATGGTAGATTAAAAAATTTGATTAATCTTTAATCAAGAGCTGAAGGTAAGTGCTAACCAATTTAGCATATGGATAGGTTTACAAAGATTAATGCATTCAAATTAAATGAATAAACAGAGAATAATAAGTTTGTAATGAACTTAACGCCAGAAGCCTGATTCATAACAAAAACACAATTTTTTGCAATACTCTGTCAAAACTGCAAGGATAAAAACTTTGCAGATAATCTATTCTAGTATTGCAAACAGGTGATAGAATAATTAATGAAATAAACGCATTAACCGATATGAAACATGAGCTTTTTACTTTATATTAGCATTATACAAAAGTGTACCATAGTACTGCAATTTTAGCAAACCCACCCTCAATCTCTATTGAATCTTAAATGATTTTTGCTTGCAAACACATTACATATGACAAAGGGACACATGGATTATGTAACAGTCAGACATCTTAAGAAGAAGTGATCCCTATAGCCAAGTGTGGCCCTGATGCTATGCACGAAGGTGATAAAAAATATCACTTAAAGAAACTTGCTTAGATTGGATTAAATTCAGCGAAAGGAATTAAAACTACAAATTATTAAAAATGAATTTTGAAAGGTTCTATGTGACAAAATATTAAGTAGCTTAGATTAAAGCTAAAATGTTCGTTGAACTTGAATTTTATCTAAAACCCTCGAGACTACATTAATATGAATTTTTGTCAGGATTACAAACAAAAACCATTGTTCAGATCTAAAGTCTGTAAAACCACAAAGTTTCCATTTGTGGTAAGAATTAAACATGCAAATAAACTCTGGCTTGATACAAAATATATTCAGCATTTCCTAACCTGTCCAAGAAATAGATCATGAAAAGTCACAAACCGTATTAAAACTATCTCTGACAGAAAAGAAATGACACACAGTACAAATTAATTCATTCAGGGGAGGTAAGTATGAAAAGACACAAGGTGACCTTTTCAGTATAGGACTGTCACTCATCCAGTCAGTCTAAACATGAACAATCCCTGTGAGTGTGATCAACTCGTCACAACAGTTGTGACAAATGTAAAAATCCATAAACCATGTAAACACATAATAATTGCCTTTACCAAACAAAGACACAAAGATTAACAAAATCTTCAACAAAAAAATACTGCCAAAAATAACAAATTCACAAACCTCTGATATTCTATACAGGAAACAATCAAACCAAATCTTCAAGTACTATAATTTGCTATTTTCACATAATGTTTGCATAAGCTAAGCTGCCATTTTTCCCACTGACTCGTAAAAACATACATGAATACGTTTGCCAGATTCTTGGATTATTGGTTGTGAGAGAATACATGTACGGCAGCCATATTTACCAATACAGCCTACGCAACTTGCTGAAGGTTTGACGCTGTTCCAATAATCAGAGCTGCTACTAAATGTCAGAATTCTGATAAACAAATTTGCGGTAACAGTAGCTCAGCATGCGTGGGAACTATTTTTGTCTCAGTAATACTATTTTCTCTCCAGTCTTTTTTGGCAGAGGTCTTGTATATTATAAGATAATACAGAAAATAAGTTTGTACTTATATTGAAATATTTTGAAATCAAGCAAGTTCTTAAAATAAGTGTTTTTAATATACATTACTTAATCATAACCAAAAACGGAAATTTTGGAATAGAAAAAATTCAAATATGCCTCTGCCATAAAGTATTAAATTAATTCTGAATGTCCATCTACTTCTGAGATTTGCTTGAACCGTTGACTCCCAACATTATTTTGGACTGAATTCTATACAGCATGGGATGTCAGTAACACAACATATTCTGACTAGGCATGCTTATAATGCAGTGTTCGAATGAAAGGTACTACGTTATTTTATTTGAAACCATTGAGGAATTTCCGATAGCTGCAAAGAGTTTCTGGCTGTGCTGAGAAGCTACATATACTTGTGAACACAGAGGTCACATGACTATGGTCAGCTGGTGAATCTTGCAGCCAGGATATTGGTACATCCATCTGTAAAGAACTTTATCATATTTTATCACCTTACTGAAAATTTGAACTGCCAGAGCCGCTATACAAGTTATGGTGTTGCCACAGACTGCTTTTTATATACTAATTAATTCATCATACAGAAAAGCAAACTCCTCATGAATAATTTACCACATGACTGTAGAAAATGTCACTTGACAACATTTTTATATTAAATTCAAACTTAAGTATTTGACTGAAAGATATCTTTTATATACAAATTACTTATACCTTACTGTACAAAAAGTTTTTTATATCTATCTTATAAAAAATAACACTTTGTGTCTAGCAGCGCTTGGGGGGAAAAAACATTTTAAAAATTCCTTGTCCCTTATCCACGATTAGACTGTTTATAGTCCTGACCAACCATGGGAAAAATAATACTTTGGCTGTGAATTTGTATCTTGAATGCCAACTATGTACCACCAAAGTGTTTAAAAGAACAGCCAGTTGCATATATAGAGAATATAGATTCACTGAAAATAAATCTGCAATCCCCTGCTTAGAAAACTCACAAAACATCCCTGTCCTTCTGAGATCAACCAGTGCAAAGTTTAACAAAACCAGAAAATACAATCATGTACTAAGAATTTGAGGATTTTCTTTACACAAGAGGGCCAAGATGGCCCTATATCGCTCACCTTGGTACAAGTCCACTTGCCTGGTGGAAGATCACTAGATAATGTTATATACCAAATAAGTTTTCCTATATACGCCTTTGTAAAACAAATGAGGTCATAATTTGAACAATCTTGGTAGAGGTCCACTAGACAATGCTACATGCCAAATATCTTAGCTCTAGGCCTTGTGGTTTCAGAGAAGAAGATTTTTAAAGTTTTTCCTATTTGTTGCCATAGCAACCAGAGTTCTGCATGGAATGGAATTCTTTGAACAATTTTGGTAGAGCTTCATGCAAGGAACATTCCTGCATAGTTTTATCAACATTGGCCTAGAGGTTTCAGAGGAAATGTCATTTGAATCAAAATGTTGACAGACGACGTACAACGGACGACGGACAATCATCGATCAGAAAAGCTCACCCTGGCGTAGCCAGGTGAGCTAAAAAAAACAAGCATTTATTTTAAATTAACATTTTACAAAACAGGAAATTCAAACTTACAATGTCAGCAAATTTGTTGTGAGCACATCAATATCTACCATTGTGCATGGTGAAACGCACGTAGACACACCAGATAACTGTATCTTGAAGGTTAAGCTATATTTCAATAGCAAGAAAGGTATATAGTGGAATGCTCTAAATCCAGATACATTAAGGTCATAAGGAAATAATTAATAGTTAATAAATAATTATTTACTAAATATACCTTCACCTTTTCTTTTCACATTGTTTATCTTATAATCATACCATGACAGGACTGACATATTCTCAGTGCTTGCCAATTAAACAAAACTTTTGTCAGATGAAAGGCAAAACAAAAATCTGTGTACTTTGTTACCCCTGACCACTACAAGTGGTTACTGAGATATGTGCACTATTAAACTGTGCCTTGCACACAAGACAAAAAGGGGACCCATTTTGTCAAAATCAAAGCAAAAGAGATATGGGACTTAATGGTATGATCTAGTTCATTGACCTTGAAGACCTGTGTAAAACATTGGATATGAAGTTACAATACACCAAGTATATCAATCATGGTAACCTTGACCTTGGAGGTAGTGGACCCAAACCCACACACGGACTCTATATATGGTGAACTATAGATTTTACGTCAACTTTCATTACTATTGGATCTATTTGAAAAGATACAAGAAAACGAAGCTTGCCATAAAAACTCAAACCTTACAATACCCCAAGTATATTAGTCATGGCGACCTTGACCTTGAATGTAGTGAGCCCTAAACCAAATTATAGATGCAAAAATATAAAAAGAAAACACAGCTTGCAATACTCAGCTTTCCTCCGAATTAATGTCCATGGTTAACCTTGCTAAGCATGCCTGACCATGGTTTAACAATGGTCAACAAAGATGAATAATGCCTTTTGACCATGTCAACCATGGGTTATTTCAGATCCACAGTCAAAAAGCATTTTTAAAGTAATGACCATGGCTGAACTTGGTCCAATACCATGGTCATTAATACTGATCATGGTAACAGATTTCTTACCATGGTCAATAGGCCACCCCTGTGAATAATGACCATGGTTGTTAATGGTGACCGTGGTGCTTACCATTGTCATTGACAGTGACTATGGTTGAACAGTGGTATATCCTGTCTTGACCATTGTCAACCATGGTTGATCAAAACTGTCTGTCAGTGACTATTATTTAAACAATATCCTCGTGTCACTGGTTGGAGATGGTTAACCAAAGTCAATAGCAGATTCTTCAACTGACTATATTATCATCTACAACCAACAGTCAGCCATTGTTCATTAAGATTGTAATTACTTCCCTACAGTCAACAATTTATAGTGTAAAGAAGCAGTTTTGTTATTCAAGTTACTTAATAATTAAGATTGTCAGGTTAAAATGTACAGGAAAGTGTTTGGAATATGCATACAGTATTTTTGTATGTTACAAAACACAGTGATAAGAATAAATAAATACCCAGATCTTTGAAACTTTCTTCAAAATGCATAAAATTTAATAAATGTTTCACAACTACTATAGTTTTTTAGAATTTCTGTATACAAACTTGCATTTTTGTTAAAATATATGTTTGCCAAAACATGCAATGAGTTGGAATATTTTTGCAACTGGATGTAAACATTTTGCTGTTTGACTCCAATTTTTGACTCCAATTCATTCCCCAGTCCTAAGAGAATCTATTACTTTTTTTACAATAGCAACAACCTGAGTGATTCTGTGACTATGGTAAACCATCTCCAACCATGGTTGATTAGGCCCATACAACCATGGTGGTTATGTTGGTTGTTCTGAACCATATAGATAACAACCATGGTTGACCATGAAATTTTTGACTGTGGTAAAACTGACCATGGTGCCATTTCACAAAATTGTTAAACCATGCTTACGGTAAGCGTATCTCAGTATCCATGGTTGACCATTGTTCACCAATAGTTAACCATGGTATTATAGGCTTCATTTTGCAGGAGAGAGTTTTAAACTCACAACAGCCTAAATATAGCACTCATGGTACCTTGACCGTAGAGGTCATGGGTCCCATCCCCATGTATAGATTGCATGCATGTATGTGTCAAGTTTCATTAAGATTGAAGCTGTAGTTGCATAGATATACCCAGAAAACTTTACCATACAATAGTATAAGTATAGCACCAATGGTGACCATGACCTTGCAGATCATTGGTCCCACACCAATGTATAGTGTGCATATATGAAGTGCTATCCTCACATCAAGTTTCATTAAGACTGGAACGAAGCTTGCCATAAAATTTGAACCTTCATTTTTAAATAGCTTTAGTATAGCACTCACAGTGACCTTGACCTTCTAGGTCATGGGTCCCACCCCTGTATATAGTTTGAATGTATGTTGTGCTGTCTTTGTGTCAAGTTTCATTAAGATTGGAGCTGTAGTTGCAAAGATATAAGCCATAAAACTTTGACCAATCACACCAATGCCGGGGCAAGCAGAATAGCCCTCCTTATTCTTCAAATAGTAAAGCTCAAAATGACCTGTATGTTTTGGTATAAGAATTTAAATTGAACAGGAAGCAAAATACTTCAGTGGACAAATTTTACCATGACAAACCCTTTGCCCCGAAACAGGATTAGAACACAGGACGCTCAGTTTGCTAAGTGGCCACTCAATGTAAAGGAAGTATAAGCAACAAATTATAATACCTCTACTACACAAAATCAACAATTTGAATGACATGAAAGTATAATAAATCTAATTGTTATAATTATGTCAATTTCAACCGGCCTAAATTCAATTTTTACTAACCCAGGTCCTTTGGACTGCTTCAGCTGCTAAGAATATCTACTTTAAACAGGCTCCACATACAGAAATCTTCTTTTCCATCACTGAGCAAAACTGTCACTTTTTCCCATAATTTGTAAAACTTTAATTTTAACACTAAATAAAGGAATACACAATGTCAAGAACTGCCAGCAGTTACTGTAAACTCAGCAAAATCTCCTATTTTATATCAAAATGTTACTTTATGTCAAACTTACGCCTCCAAACAGAATTAATGCAATACTGCATTGTAAGTTACGATACATATATTCAGCAAAAGTCTTCATTTCCTGATGTAAATGGCGCAATCATTGTTGCAAGGGAGACAACTTTGATTAATCTAAGTATATACTAATGTGTTTTTTCTCAGCTTACAACTTACACTCATCAGTCTCGAGACTCACTCAAGATGGAATCAACCTCAAAAAGAAAAAACGGCAATGTGGAAATAATGTGTCATGCTTGAGGTCACTATCCCTCAGGCACTGACAGGGATCGAACCTGTGGTCCTCCAATCCTAAAGCAAACGTGCTACCACTGAAAGATGGTGGCTCCATCCCTGTTTAATGTATTTTACCATACCAAACATATACAGACTACTGTGTGACCAAAACCAGCTGGCAAAATTTACATATGGATGATATGACTGGAATGTGTTAGCTATCTACTTCAATCTACAATAAAGGTAGTGTTTTGAGAAAACTTCATTGTTAAATTAGTTTCCACCAGCCTACACATAATGAAATTTTATCCTTGAAAACAATCATTTTATTTACAAACACCTTCAAATTCATTTGTCAACATTGTAAACCTGTCTCAAAGCAATTTTAAATGTATACAGAGAGTAATGTTGCAATCTGTGACATAGGCAGACAGAATCAATAAAGCATAATGTGCTTCAGTTGAAGAAATATTCAACTCAGATCGAATCTCTTTATTCTTGACTACCGTATTTCCCCGCTTATAGGCGAGGAAATAAAGGCCAGATTTTAGCCTCAAAGTGGGGTCCTCATCTACCAAAAATGAGAGTCAATCAAAGATACATTTTTGATAAAATCGGCAATATCAAACGTCGTCTCATAAGTTTGTATGTGCAAATGACAGTAAAAAATTTTTTTTTTTTGTTTTGGTTGGGAATTTTTTTTTTTTTTTTTTTTCCTTTGTTTTTTTTTTTTTAAATTTTTTTTTTGAAAAAAATTATTACCAGTCCAGTTTTTTTTTTTTTTATTCGGATATTGATTAGACATTTGAGAGTAATTGCGTAAATATGTGTCATCTGCTGATTAATCAATTATGAAAACATCTGGCCACTTGTATATAATTATTAAGAGTGCTGAGGATCCTTCAAATTAGCGACAATTACATCATAGTTTAAAGAATAAATAAGCGAGAGGCTTGTTTTTTTGCAAACATTTTTAACATCGGCGTTGTATTTGTGATTAAAAGTTGACTAAACAAACGCAACAATGAATTTTACCTAAATATCTTTTGGCCTTTTGTCTCAGTCTCCGTCTCAGCCATTAACTTATTACCTTAGAAAACATCCAAACTTGAAGAAAATAAAGTAACTGGGTTCCACTTAAAAAATTGCCTCATCTTATAAACGAGTCTATACAAAAACCACACGATTTCTACGTCAAAGTAGGGGGTTCGTCTCATAAGCGGATTGCCGAATAAGCGGGGAAATATGGTATACTTGATGAAAAGGGCAGGGTGCCCTGATATAGAGACTGGAAGCACTGAGTTAATCTGACACCAGGTGTCTGCAAAGTGACCTCAATACCAATCAAAGTTCCTTTTTACCCATGGCAAATAAATGCACTTGGAAAATGTCTAAACAGAATCTTTTGTTACAAATACTTCGACATCAACAAAGGGGCGAGGTTATCGTCAGGTCAATTAGGGGCATGGTGGTTCTTACAAATCAGAAAATAAGCTTTAAAACTGAAAACTTCACATTATAAGAGATGCATCCTTGCACTATACATATCAAAAATATTTCTTGTAATATGCTGAAAATTCCTTATTAAAAGACTTTTAAAAGAGATGTTTAAATCCTTAAATACTGGTATTGGTTACAACAAAAGGCAAGCTGGGAGGCCAAAAAATGGCAGCATAGGAATGGGGAAATAGACAAGGTGCAGCACTCTTGGTCTTAGAAAAAATGCCTACGAAATTCACTATAGAACTTTTGATGGTACATGTAAGTATAACTGCTCTATAGAAGCAGCTCATTTATTAATTGAAGAATAACCAGTACTGAAGAGTGTCAGGGTGTTAGATCATTATCCCTCTCAGGAGTTCCACTTCAGCTACCTGACACCTTCAACCCCACTGATTTAACAGATTTTCTTTGCATATCCAATTTTACACAAGTCATACAAGTCATTCAAGGAAATCATACCGTATTTAAAAAGTTTTTTTTTGTTTTTTTTTGTTTTTTTTATTTATGTTATACAGATTTAACAGAAAAACATTTGCTAGGTCCTCAGATGGCATTTATTTTATCCCAGAAAGAATTATTCATCTCTAAATACACTTGAATTATTTATCAATGTAATTCATTACATTTATTTAATTACGACAATATATTTTTACCACAGACCATGTGTATCCTCGTGGGTTGTATTACCAGTGTATCTAAATTTCAGAAATACACTCAACAGGTTTAGAAACGCAAAAGAGACAAAATATTTATTTTAGCAGTGTTATCGTGTTTCAAATTTATTCAATTATCATTAACAACAAAAACAATATGAAATCGAATTCTTGTAAAAGTTTCCATAATTCATCGCAGAAAATGTCTTAAATAGAAATAAAAACAATAGCGTCATTCAAATAAAAATGTTCAACAGGAGAAATCTTTGCATTTCTAATATTGGTTAAGTGTAAATTCTAAAAAGAATCATGAAAATACATCTTATATATCTGGCTTGTTATTTTTCTATAGATACCTTTTATCTATAATTAATGTAAAAGACATATCTATAAGAGAATTCCTTCAAAGGAATCTATGTCAGTTCTCTGCAATTTTTAAATCTCTCACATATAAAATAATGTATTTGTTTGACAAGGTAAGTTTACACTAAAAGAAACACTGCGACGGAGTTGAAACAGGGAGTGTTGGGGTTGGAACATTTAGGGTACGTATACCCAAAAATAATTAATCTGACATTTGGATCATTTTGGGAATGCCACGGTATTATACAACCACTGGTAATACCCTCCCAGACTATATACTGGTATAGTCCTCTGATTTTTATTAAAGTAGTTTGAACATATGTCTACCAAAACAAACTTGTTACGTTTTTAACCTGTTTTCAACCAACTATACTTTATTGTTTTATTCAAAATCTTACTGACATTCTTGTAGGTTGAAGCACGTCAAGTCTAGGTCCCCAGTAGGGCTATATCATGATGGGTGGATGGATAGATATGGAGCTGCCGTGGCACAGTGATATTGCTTTCGCCTCAGGATTGAAGGGCCCCAGGTTCGATCCCTACTATCGCCATGCTGGTAGTATCCTTAGGCAAGACACAAATAATTCCACATTGCCTCTCTCTCTTCGAGGTTGATTACATCTAGAATGTCAGTCTTGAAAGCGATTAATATAAGTCGTTAGAACTTGTTTCGCAATCGCGAATAAATAAATTAGTAGAGCAATCTGGTGCATTATTGACATCCCTTATTCATTTTGATAAGGATACTATACTTGTTTGCCAGCTTATATATCTAATATTTCTTTGTTATCTATTATGTTTAGTATATATTTTCTGTTGTAATAAATGTGTGTAGAAATTTAAGAAATGGCAGAATGTCAGATATCAGTTTCCACATGTAGGTCAAATGGGTGTCGAAATCTCACACATAACATTGTAATTTCAGTGTTTTATCGACACCCATTAAACTTAATTTCTGCTCAGACCATAAATTACATGTTTTCAGTTTGAAATATTGAAGATTAAAGGCCAACAATACGCCCAAGAAAAGATGCAGCAAGCTATACAGCTCGTACGTGATGGTGTTTCTAGGAAAAAAGCAGCAGCTTTGTGTGGTGTACCAAGAACCACTGGTGGAGTATGTCAAACTTATGTACAGGATTGGGTATCCCATGAGCAGAAAGCAACTAAGATATGAATTTAAAAAGATTATACACAGCCATGGGAGACAAACACCTTTTAAAAACAATCTGCCAGGTGAAGACTGGTACGTAATATACATTATTCAACTTGAATTTGAAAAGTAGTAGAAGTATTGGTGGTAGTAATAGTAATAATAACAATAATGATAATAATTACAATAATAATAATAGCAACAGTGATAGTAAAACAACAATACTACCAAAAACAACAAGAAAAGTATATTCAGATCTAATAGAATATTTCATATACATTTTTGTAGGTACAACAGATTTTTTAAGCGACATCCAGAGATCAAAGAGAGGAAGCCTCAGGCCCTTGGTAGGGAGACGGCAATCATCTCCTACGAACTGATCGAAAGCTGGTTTTCAAAGCTGCGAGAGTATTTTTCTGATGAAATCCAAGACTGGGAAGACATGCTTCAAGATCCAAGGCAGACATTTAATGCTGACGAAAGCGGGTTTCCACTGTGTGTCACGTCTGGCGAAGTGCTTGGCCCCCAAGGAAGCAAGCACGTGTATCAAATTGTATCAAATAATAAATGTCAAATAACTGTCATGACATGTATGAATGCTTATGGTGATTTCATACCTCCAATGATCATTTATCCAGGGCAACGTCTTCGTGACGTAGGTCTGGCTGATTTTCCAGAGGCTATATTCCCAACATCCCTTAAAGGCTGAATGGACTGAGACTTTTTTGTTCAGTTCTTAAAGCAATTTGTTGCATTTGTTAGAAGAAAGTCCATCTCATTTCCTGTATTGCTTTTAGTGGATGGGCACAGTACGCATATTTCCTTGGAAGTGGCGAGTTTCTGTGATGAAAATAAGGTTGTGCTTTACTGTCTTGTCCCTAACACCACGCATATCAATCATGCAGGCATGCGACACAGGTTTGTTTGGGCCGTTAAAGTCTGCTTGGCAGGCAGAAATGAGAGAATAGCATATGCAGAATATTGGATCTGTTGTCACAAAATCCTAGTTTCCAAAAGCTCTTTAAGTTGTCATGGGACAAAGTAGCTACAGTTACCATTGTTTCTCAAGGTTTCAAAAGATCTGGACTCTTTCCCCTTCAACCAAGAAATATTGACAGAAGTAAACTTAGTCCTTCAACACTCTTCAAGTCAAGTATACCTGAAACAGGTACAATGGCTAGTCCACCAAAAAATAGTCCTTCTCTAAAAGCTCCAAACAGCAGTCCTGCAGCAAACCCATTACGTGACACATGTAATGTCCCAGTGAATCCATCAGTTAAAGATTCTTCCTCACTTGTACATGAAGGAAGTCCTGAAAAAAGCCTTCCAACAGACAGTCCTGTTTTCAATGCACATTGTCCAATGAAGAGTCCCATCATGAAGCCCTCCTCTAACATCACTGCTGCACATGCTTTATACCCTACTGGTGACAACCCTACAACTAATGTTACAGAATCTGGTCATCCATTAGGCGATACTCCTAAAATCACAAATATGCCTGAAATAGGTACCGCCACAACTGTCTTTTGTGAAACTATATGCAAGGCCAGTAAAGACAACGAGCTTGTCACAGTCAGCACAACTTCAAGCAGTGTATTTACACCCGTGCATTCGGAAAATATGTTGGCCCTTCTTCCTCTAAGAAAACCTATTTCTCAAACATATGTATCCCCTGCCTTTAATGCACTTTATGTGCCAGAGATAAAGAACAAAAAATCAAGAAATAGTTTGACCAGCAAAATGCCAAAGGCCCTATCCAGCCATGAAGCCATCAGGCTTTTGAAAGAACGTTAAGAGAAAAAACTTCAAGATGAAATAGGAAACAAGAAAGAAATGTTGAAAGAGAGATAAACTTCATAAAGTAGAAAGAGGAGTTGAAAGAGATGCGAAAGCTAGAGAGAGAACAAAAAAGATACAAAAGAGAAGCACTGAAAGCTCAAAAGCAAAAAGTGAGTAAATCTTAATGTTTGAAAAGGAAGAGAGTAGACAAAAGCGGCGTATGGAGTGACGAAGAAAATATTAAAATTGATTATGCAGACTCTGACCCCGATTTGTCCGAAACTGAATCATGCACATACAAGTGAGCAAGTTAAGCTAATACAAATGAAGATCTATTTTTTGTTTAGTTTCTGCACAATGCATTGTGTTATTGTAGTTGTGATTATTATATAGACAGTAAATCTAGATCTTTTTCAGTTCAGAATAAAATATTTTTAAAAACTGTGCGGGGTGACGATAATACCCAGAAGTATGTCGATAATGCACTTAGCACCGGGGCATATCATACAAAATCATGTGTAAAAGTGACATGATGAATGCTATGAATCATCTCTTTCCCTGCAGGATGTAACTCTGATGTAAAACTCTACAATCAGCTATCTTGTACAAGTTTTCATTTCTGAATAGATAATGGGTTAAGGTGTCCATGATAGACCAGATTGCTCTATAATGATATAAACTGACGGATAGATAGATTGTGATTTATAAAATTTTCGTTATTATTAAGAATGTATTTCATACCTCCAAACCAAAGCAACTAAATAGTCTTTTAAAACCCAAGCATTTCTAAGATCAGAATTAGATATCATCATACCTTAGACTAACGCTTTCAACGAATCCAAACAAATAGACCTACTTTAAGCATTTAGGAAAGCGTTTGTCCGGGGACTGCTCTCTTTATGAAAACGTCCGGAACTAAGATCGTACTGTATGGAATTGTCTGGCAATTGTAACTTACTGCGACTTATTTATTGATCTCACTTGGATCGATTTTATCGTTGTGCTGCTGAGATATTTATGACAAATCGTCAGTGTATGTACTTTTTCCAAAAAGTTAGCGCTGGTACAACTTTTGTTGCCATATAAATGACGATATCCGGTCCCTAACCGGGCAAGTCAGCAACTAGTGTTTGGTCAACTGATCATTTCCGACGAGATCATCTGAAGAATAGGAACCAGTTTTGAAAATGCGTGCGTTGGAAAATACAAATTTCAATTCATTATCATCAACTTTTTATATATTTATGATAAAATACGTCGCCACACGACAAGAATTTCTTTTCAACAGTTATTTAAGATGTTGCCATTTCTCATCTATGTGGCATACTCTCTGGATCATTTGCTACTTATATTATTGTTATATGCACATGTACGTGTTGTACAGTAATGAACTTTATTAAACGTAAATCAAAAGTACATATAGAAATATGTACATAGATTATTTAAAAGCATGACATTTCAACAAATTTATTGCAGTGCATAAAAAATCGAGAAAAATATGTCGTTTTAAACACACTAGC
Source organism: Saxidomus purpurata (assembly GCA_022818135.1). Taxonomy (NCBI): domain Eukaryota; kingdom Metazoa; phylum Mollusca; class Bivalvia; order Venerida; family Veneridae; genus Saxidomus; species Saxidomus purpurata. The sequence goes on from JAFMSR010000012.1 coordinate 12,378,448, forward strand.
ATGACTAAGGTGAATATAATTAAGATTCCAGTTATCGTTCATGGACACATTCATCATCGGTGTCCGAGTTTAGGAAAGGGTGTTATGGATGCAATGGAAGAAATTGTAATGTTTGCATTCTAAACACTGGAAAGGAATGTTATGTTGAATTTTAAACATGCATTTAGACAAAAAATACTGTCGTTTTTTACAGTATAAAACATCTCTTTGATAGGAATATATAATGATTCTGTAATAAGTATCTCTTTCGTCGATAATATGAAACTGAAATAAAACTGGAAAGTCAGTTTAAAATTACAAATATTTGAGAAAAAAAAATCGAGCAATCTAAAAGAAAGTCTTAAGGGTGTTATCAAAGATTTAGACATATTATGTGATAGAAGTGGCTGTTAGAAACAATATCTGAACAACGCAGACCATAAACTCATAATAGTCCATGCACATTGTATTTTAAGTTACAAAACTAAAACACCGATCTTTTCCACAAGTTTAGTTTTCTCATGATCGTCTTTTACCTATTACATGAACATATTTTATCAACAGTGTTTTCAAACAAAATATCAAGGTGCTTTAAAACAATAGTGCTTACAGTGCTTGGTATTTCCTCTGAATTTTACATCAAATATAATTTCTGGTATACTTTTATATTTTTGTGACGTTAAGTCTACACATCCACCGACAAAAATAGTTGCAATTTTTGTTCGATATTCTTTTACTTTAAACAATTTTTATTCAAGCTGTTCTCGTTAATCATATATCTTTTCTATACCACTACTTATGTGACAAGAATTAATTAAGCGTTTATGTTTGTTGTCGCTTGTGAACAATGATCACATTAAAGTTAAAAGCGATTACCCTAGATATATAGATGATTCATAAAATTACGAAAACAAACCAAAAAACGCTTTCAAACATACCGCTAATTACACTTATATTAGTATGACAACACAAATAATCCGTAAGAAGATTAATGTTTTCTTATTGAACTGCAGGTTGTAATAACCTGAACGACTCTACAAAACACTACAAAGTTATCTTTAAAGGGCTGTATGAAAAATCAAGAAAACACTTGTATTATCCTATTAATTAAGCATAGTTTATCGTCGTTACATTTTAAACATCCATTTGACCCTGAGTACCTCAATACGCCCATTCCTTCCTCCCCTTCCATAAAAAGTTAATATAGTGCAGTTCAGCTACTATAGGAATGCATATCACTTCCATATATTTTCCACTGTATATTATAGAACATGTATTTGTTTTCCCAACGGTTTGCTTTATTGTTTAGTATTTGTTACACGAGTGTGTTGCTTTGTTCCCTGATATGTGAACATGTTGATATTGTCTGCGTCATTCGCTTCCGTTTAGTGTGTGCCCATAGAAAGCATTGCTATCTGTAAAACTGTTAGAGGCCTTGTATCTAGCCCCATTGGAACTAACATACAAAATGTACTCTTATCAATCAGGGACCAATTGAAATAGTGTCACACTTACAATTGATGAGCAGACATGGAAATTATCATACGGTGTGTGTGATCAGGAATTCTGAAATCCTTATAAACGCCCGTCAGGTCCAATTCACTCTAGTTACGGTCTGCCATGTTCGCTGTTCTGTCAGTAAATTTGACCTGCGTACCCCTTTGAACAATTGATGGTACCGCCCAAATTGAAAGATGGACACGTCTATTTATAAATTTAGAAAGACAATAAATAATTAATGATATTAAAATGCGGTTTACAACTGAATTTGGAGAGAGGCATTCTTAACATTCTCTACCATACAATTCTACATGTCTAGAACGCATGTTTCCATATGGTTGGCGGTCGCTTTAATTTGAACATAATGCCTATCACATACAATAAGAATGGATAATTCAACAACACATTATTACAACAACGTTTTAATATCATCATTTTTATTATATCACATGCAATTAAATTCTCATACAAAATGTGACACATTATTGCAAAACATGAAGAGGTTTCTATCACTACTTGGATTTCGTAGTTTGATCGCAGCTATGTTTAAACAAGAGTGTCAAACTGTCACAAAATACGCCCGACAAGGAAGCATACCTCAGTATTTGGCAGTTCATAGGTTTTGTAAAACCTGTTAGAACTACAATGTATAGAGAAGACAAAGTTAATTCACCTGTTTGAACTATAGAGATGAGAAGGCTAATTTTATCATATTTTCGATGATTTAATGACCATAATCAAAAAGAGCCTTGGGCGATTTTGCTGGTTATCAGAGTTGGCCTAGACATTATGTCCACAATATTTTCGCCAAGTTTGGTGAAGATGCTATGAAAACTGTACGACTTAGAGAGCGGACTAATTTGACCAATTTTGCATAATTCAAGGTCCATAATCCAAAAGTGCATTAGTCGATTTAGCTGGTTATTAAACTTGGCAAGGACATTATGCCCACAAACATTTTCAGCAAGTTTGGTGAAGATCAGATGAAAAATGTTTGAATTAAAGAGTGGACAAAAAGTGGACTTCGCCTGCCGCCCCCGCCCGCCACAGGTGTTCCCATAATACGTCCCTTCGGGCGAATAAGAATCTTTCACTGCGCTTGAACCCTATTTTAAATACGTAACTGCATCTGTTTGTGCACAAGTTTCTTTTCAACTGAGTTTTCGAAGTTTGAAATACGTGTACATGCAGTGAGAAATACTCACCGTTTAACAGGTTATTTTGTAACATAAATACCAGACTATAAGAAATGCCACAAGAGGCTTGGTAGCAACTGATGTCTATAAAGTGTAAACAAGAAAATGAGTAGTAACTGAAAACTGAAAGATAATCATGAAAAACACTAGGTTATGAATAATTAAACAAGGCGCAGTTTTTTTTTCGAATTTGTCGCGTCAACAAAGTATGCGGAAAAAGTAAAACAGAAGCGATACATTCAACTATGAATTCAACGAAATTTAACATGAATGTCAAAACAAACATTGTATTTACTGAATCAAAACACTACAACATTTGTCCTAATTGAAGGTTCATTTATCATACTCTGCGAGGCATATTGGGTGCATCCATCTTCAAAGTGTTTATTTGCCGGATGCTAACTTAAAAAGTAGCTCCCGTGTGCTCGTGACAAATGTCAGATTTTCATAACATTTCATGTCTGTATTCGTATCAATATTCAGTTCCATGTTAATTCTTGGATACTTTGAAAGAAGCGTCGGTACCTTCATGTCTGGAGTGGTTGTAAGAACAACTGTATGTCCATGTCCTTTTTCGAATACAATCTCCTGAATCATTTCAAAATTGTGCTCTACTTTCTTGGCTAACGGCTTCACATCACAAACAACTACTAAATGTTTTGAATGTTTCATCAAAGCACACATCCCTGACATTTTTAGAGCTCCAGGCATGATGTCATGATGGTTAAAGGTTACTCGAAGACCAAACTCACGTAATGCTAACATCAAATGTGCAACGCTATCTTCTAATTCTTCATTGCATAGAATAAACACATCATAACTGGTTTGCTCTAAATCTGTTTCATCTTCGTCGTTTCGCATTTCGCTACTATCTTCGCCACATCGTGAAAAGTCCAGAGCATTCCCCAGTCTGAGACGTGCCATTTCATAGTCCTCTTTTTTCAAAGCATCAAAACCACCGTCTATGTGCACAGTAAGGTAAAGGTGTTCGCCGATGAGAGTATATCCGTTGGGTAAACACATGATCATGTCTAATGCTAATACAGCGTCGTCATAGTTTCCGGTACTCGTGTAGTTTTCTACAAGCTCTAAGTTTATTTCAGCTTTCTCAGCATCGTTTTCAGCTAGATTTTTCAATTCATTTAGAACAGTAATAGCTTTCCCGTAGTTTTCTAATTTTTTGAACAGATATGACAGATCTTTCAGGTTTTCTTTTGTTTTTGCTTTTCCAGACAAAAAGCTGTATAGAGTGGGGGCAGATGACCAACAATCCTTCAGAAATGAAATTTTTGACACAAGTATGCATGAAATTTCTATCGACTTTTTTAAAAAAACTCTCATGTCATACTCAAAGCTTTTACTTTCTTCACTCTCTCCCTTGGATTCACATAATATGTCGTATAAACATAAGGCTGCTTGTTCAAATGCATTTGATAGTTGCATGAGTGAGCAATATCCGCCTTTATTTCTCATTAAAGTCTTAAATATTTCTAGAGCTTCTCTGGGTTCATTTATTTGTCTGCAGAGTATTCCTTTGTCGTACAGTGCCCAGCAATTTGTCATTTCAATAGATTTGTCCAGATGAAATATTATTTTGTCAAAAGTAGTTTTATCCGCGTCCCTGTCAATAAATTTCGGCTTTTGCGGGCTTTTTACCATTCTAACGACTGATGACTGGTAATAAGTTGTGGCAGAGTGACTGCGTGTACTAGCATAATACCCTGTTCTAGGCTGCCCTCGCTTAGACTCTGGTTTAGGATTTCTACTGCCATGTCTGCTTGAATTAATTTCTGTATTGTTTTTGTATGTACCTGCGGACTTGGAAATTCTGCGCTCAAATTGTGATCCTTGATCGTTTCTACCTCTCCAGCTTCTCTGGTATTGGCTTTCGTTTTGCAATACTTTTCTGTAGTTTCTATGGGATGGTATTCCTTCTTGGTGCGTTGATCTAAACTCTGTCAAATGTTGTTGTTGCGTATCATTTGAATCAAGCTGCATAGAACCATATGCCGAATCTAAAGAGAAGTGTTGCAGTGATTCACTAAGTTTACTAATGTCCAAAGGTGACGAAGAAGTTGTTGCAGAATGTCTAACTTTTTCAACAGATTTCTTAGCAGTTTTGTCCTTGTCTGAATCTAGCGACGTTAAGTCAAACCTCGCAGAACTTTGTATCGAGTCAAAATTCTGACGAAATGGTTCATGTATATGACCGTCCTTTAAAGACCGCTGTTCGTTGTGCACTTTTGTACATTCCGCTGATGCAAACCCCTTACGTTCTGCTGCTATTTCTCTTCGTTGCGTGGTCTGATTCTCTACACTGCCTCCTGTCTTTCTAAAATTTGATAAAAGATTTCGTGATGCATTACGTTTGGCATGTTTGGAGATTTTTGTTTGCTCTAATTGCCTTTTTAACGACAGTGCAAGATGATGATGTGAATATGCAGATTCTCTCATTGCGACAGCTTTTTCCAGGCATTCTACTGACCTTGTTATTTTGTTGGTATATCGAAAATATTTTCCGCTTCTTTCCAACACAAAGACATCGTCTGGGCATAGTTTCAGTGCTTTAATAAAATACATGTCCGTAGACATCCATAAAGCTCTGTGTTCGGGTAAAATATCCTTTATACCTTGTGGAAATCTATCCTTACTTTTATTAATGTCATAAGCGAGTAAACCGACTTCAACGTATGACCTTGCCTGATATCGATTCAGACTAACGCCTTCACCATCTAAGTTGATGATACGACTGTGGAGATCACACACTGTGACATATCTATGTCTAGAAACGTCAAGCGAAGAGGTATCATGTACGTTGCCTATATTCAGCGTTCGCTTGAAATATAGGGCATATCCAAATGTCCAAATACATATATTGTCTAAAGGAATTATCTTCAGTTTGGGATCTGATGTTTCACCTGACATCCAAACGGCATTTTTATACAGGGCTTGTATATTTTTGCATTCTTCAAGCACTTCTTTGAACAACTGACGCGACTTTTCATACAGCTTCACACCAAATCTAGAATAACAGAAGGCCTTCTCTGCCTTTGCAACCAATGCATTTACTTTACATTCAGACTTTTCTTTGAGAGTATCAAACATAGTTTCTACTTTGTAAAACTCCTGTGTCTTGAACAGAAACCATGCCTTATTGCATAACCCAACTACATTATCTGCGCATTCGTCTAAAACTTTTGAATTGTACTGGAATGCTAATTTTTCATCTCCAAGAATAAAATGGAGAAAAGAGATCAAGTTCCAAGCCCTCAGTTTTTCCATCTTTGTGTCAAATGGAGTGTCCTCGCACTCGTGGTTCAACTTATTCCTTACTTTTACCAGACATTCTTTAGGCAACTGCTCAACATCATTGGAAAGGTCGAAGTTTGACGGGTGTTGTTTTATTTTTGCCTCTATTTCTTCGGTCGTTTCCATATTAGCTTCTGCGTATGTGTTATCATTTGGTAACAGCTGTAGATTGAGACTGGTAACCCTTTGACATGATGGTTAGAAGACTTTCATAGTTGGTCTGGTATATTATTCCTAAAATAAAATTTAAAGATACAATTGTACTTGTTATGCCACTTATTGATGACGCATCTACTCTTTGTCAATTTTGATATTTACTTTAGGAAAGTGACAATAAATGATAAAGTTATCATTTTAATGTATACTATCTACATCAGGTTCATAGACGTTTATGTAAGCCTTTTCTGTATATAAAGAGCTTTATAAACTCTGTCATCTTGGGGTTTTCTAACATTATAATGATATAGAATATATAATTGAGTTACTTATACATGTAATTTCATTTTTTGCATGTTTTTCCTCTCTCGTCATATTTAGTGAGCCTACCATCATATTTAGTACTGTCTTACAACAACGGTACGAGATGGGATACAACCTTACACTTTCAAAGTTAGGGATCTCT